>VYZM01022804.1:33293-156800 GCA_013398915.1 Dromas ardeola | reverse complement strand
GGCGGGGGGCGTCTCGCGCGGCGGCGGTTGGCGTGCCCCCTGCCCACGGCGCCATCTTCCCCTCACAGCCAGCCGGGCCGCCGCCGGAGGGTCGCCCAACGCCACCCAGCCCCAGCGGCACGGCGGCCACGGACAGCGGGAGAGCGAGGCCGTGTCGGCCCCCGACTACGAGGAGGATGAGGAGTACGAGGAGGCGCTGCCCGTCCACCAGTACATCGTGGACGACTTGATCCGAGGTGAGACGGCGCCAGGTGTGGTGAGGGGGGTTCGGCAGTGGTGGGCCTGAGGGCTCTCTGCTTCTTTGTGACTGCCTCTCTGGTAACGCAGCTGCGTTTAGCCCATAGCGTGTGGCGCAAAAGCATGCTTCTGATTGTAAGTGTTGCATTAGAAATAGGTTGTCACGGATGAAAACTTGGTGTGTGTGTGGCTGGGCTCTATGGAAGCTGGGGGGTAATATGAGGAGGCGCTACCTGTCCACCGGTACGTGGTGGATGCCAGGATCTGAGCTGAGCCAGGGCCAGGTGTGATGAGTTGGGCTCATCAGCTTCACAGTGGTGGACCTAAGGGCTTTCTGCTTATGCTGACTGATCTCTCCTGGTAGTGTAGCTGCACTTAGCTTGTAGAGTACTGTGCAGAAGTGTGCTTCTGATTGCAAGTGTTGTATTAAAAATAGGCTCTCAGGGATGAAAATTTAATGGGAGTGCAGCTGGGCTGTGTGGAAGCGGCAGGTTAGTATGATGAGGTGCTGCCTGTCTGACAGTACGTTGTGGATAACTTGATCTGGGGTGGGCCAGGTGTGGTGAGTTGGGCTTGTCAGCTTGGCAGTGGTGGTGGACATGAGGGCTCTCTATGTTTTTCTGACTGACCTCTCTTGTAAGGCTGCTGCACATAGCCTGTAGAGTGCAGTGCAGAAGTGTGCTTCTGATTGCAAGCGTTGCATTAAAAATAGGCTGTCAGGAATGAAAACTTAGTGTCAGTGTGGCTGGGCTCTGTGGAAGCTGCAGGTTACCTGGTTGCCTGCTGTACTGCTCTCCTCTGGTAAACCTGACAGGAGGGCTGTGAGGGGGCAGGGATCACTTACTTAGCACGGAAGGCTCAGTCAGGTTTGTGGGTGCTGTTTGGCCCTGAAGGTGAGTTTTACATCAGGTTGTCCCTGTTGCTCCAAGGATTTCCTGGGTGTTTTCTCATGATGGCATATTTGGGTCGGAGTTGAGTAAAATTTCCTGGCAACGCAGCACTTAAACCTGTGAAGTGGTTGTAGGGAAGTTTGTTACGCATCTTCTGAGCGGTATTTCACTGTTAATAGCTATTGTGTGAATTTATTGTAGTTAGTCTGCTTGTAAGCTGTGAGGAGATCTGACTAGCCCACCTAACTATGGGGGTAGGAGGATTTTGTTGGTTCTGGTGTAAGTGCAATTGCAATACGAGCCAGGTATGTACAAGTGATTTGTGCATCAGCGGAGGTTAGTAGGCTGGCGCTGTTAACTTCTACCGTGGAGCTGGCTACTATTTTACTTGCGGAAGCACCCTGAGACTTGAATGAAATTAAAAGGACCTTTTAGGTGAAGGGGGACTATGCTCAGTTTGGGGAATTAGTAAACCCTTGCTGGAGTTTCTAATGAGTTCAATATGGCCAGGGGAAACAGGAATGTCAGAGTTATCGAGCAGTTCGGCCTGTTAAACTACTGGCTTGGTTACTTAAGCGTTGTATAACTGCACAGAAACCAGATTTGTCACCGAAGGTGGTTGGTTTGTAGACCAGCTCTTCTACTTGGCATGAGGTTTATCTGTGGAGCATTCAAGCTGTTATGATTCAACTGGGGATGGCTTTCCTGGCTACGCAGCTTGCAGACAGGGACACAGAGATCAAACTGACAAGCTGAGCCTTGAAGAGGGAAGAATGGGAACAGCCTCAATTATCGAAGTGTGAACCTAAATATCAAGTTGAACTGGACAGAACAGGGGCCTCAGCTGTCAGTAGTAAGCTCACCTTTCTAGGGACAGGAAACCTTGCTGCAGGAACCATGTTCCTCGTTTACATATTAGTATAGCTTATACCATTTGAATCAGACTTCTGGTTGCTGAAGGCATTTTTGCTTTTAAGTGACTTCAAGCCAGGCTTGTTGTTCTAGAAGTTAAAATGATCAGCTGTCTAGACAACAGTGAACTACACCTTGTTTCTTTGTGCAGGCTCCCTTCTTGTCACTAGAAATACAGGGTTAGGAAGTAGTTGGATCAAGTTCCGTCCTATTGCGGTGATGGCCTACATGCGTAGTGCTCTAGGTAAAATATGAATAGTCCAAAATTATTTTTATTAAGTCTGCAGGGCACAATGGAGAAATTCGAGAGTATTGTAAATAGCTCTCTTCAAACTCACCTGGTTAACTGTTACTTCTGAAAAGCACAGTGTTGAACTGAGATGACCTTCTTCATAGTTAGCAGTAAGGGGATGGTTTCTTCGGAGAACCAGTGTTTTACCGACTTGCTCTAAAGCAGTGGTATTGAGCTTTAACTGCTGCATGGAGCAGCGCGGAGCTTATGTCCCTTAGTCAGTGGCTGGCTTCAGTTTGTTCTCCTCAGCGAAAGGAAGATGATTGCCTTTGCTTAAATCCAAAGGCTACTAAGTCACCAGGATTTTAAACCACACTCTTCTAGAGGTTTGTATTAATTGAGATAATGAGGGGCAACAGTAAGCAGCAGAACAAATAACCTGACTCTTGTGGACTATCCTGCTTTCACTCCTTGGGCACACTAGGCAACTCTCTCAAAGCAGGAGAACTGGAAATGAGCTATCATCTGCTGAAGACAGCAGTGCAGGTTATTTGGGAGAAACAAGTACGCTAACTGGGATAGCAAGCTCTCTTGCCTCTGCAAGTGCCCAGGACTATGTAGTGAGTTATAACGCCTTTCATCATTGATGCAAATAGAGAGTTCAGAGCAATGGAGGCTGTTAGCCTTGTATCTGAGTTAATATAAAACTGGTGGATGGCTCGGCTCAGTGTGAACTCCATGTTCTTTACAGGACTTGGGTGAAACCGTACAGGTTCAATCCAAGTATCTTATCCTGTGCAATGCTGCAGTCCTTCAACCCTGCTCTTCATCTCCGGTGGCACTCTCAGCTCATCTGCTCATACTGCTTTTGGTCTGCATTGCACAGGACTTAATGGTGGCAGAGTTGTGCCTAATGAGCTTCTAAGCTTGCTGCCTTCGTGCTGGGTGTGAAATATCCAGCTGCATGCTCACATGCATCCTATGCTTACTGGTCACAGGTTCTCCTGCAGTCATCGCCCCCCTACCCCTCACCAAATTCTGTAATTGAGTTTTCACAGAATCTAGCTTTTTAGCATTGCTTGACTGAGTCATCTTGTCCTTTTTGCAGTTGAACCTGTGGTTAAACCCAAGCCAACAAAGAGGGGGGGTGAGAAGAATGCTGGAAAATCAAGAAGGAAGAAAAACAAAGGGAAAAACAAAAAGAAAGGGACTCCCTGTGAAATGGAATACAAAAACTTTTGCATCCATGGTGAATGCATATACCTAGAACATCTCCAGATGGTGACCTGCAAGTAAGTCACTTGTACCTTGTGAGTGAGGTGTGATTGGCATGAGCTGGTGGCGTATGAGGGCTCAGAGGAAAAATCAGTGTCAACTTGGCATAGATCCGTCTCCTGCCGTATTTTGACGGAGAATCTTTATGCCATGTAAATTAAGTGATGATGGAATCTGAGATGCATAACAAGCCACTGAACTCATCAGTTGGTCATAAACTCAAACCAAAAGAATGAAAAGGCGTGTCTTCCTGGAACATCACGCCCAAACTAATCTCGACTTGTTGAAATGCTGACAAACCTTGTGCTAGAGCTGTGACTGCATTTCATGAACATGCTCTCAAGAGAGCATTTTGGGATTCATGGGAAACTCTGAAGATGGCTAAGTCAGGTTTGAATGTGTGTGGGTGTCCTTGGCTCCAGACAGCACCGGAGCTGATAAGAACTTGTGTTCCTATTTACTTGCAGGTGTCATCAGGATTTTTTTGGGGAACGCTGTGGTGAACAGTTCATGAAGACTCAAAAGAAGAATGATGTGGCAGACTACTCGAAGACTGTGTTGGTAGTGGTAGCTGTCCTGCTCTCAAGCGTCAGCTTCATTACTGTACTTATCATAGTGATAGTGCAGTAAGTATTATCCTCTTTGGTGTCTGTCTAGCTTAAGTGTGAGCGGGGCTTGTGTCCGGAAGCCCTGAAATGTGCATGGCTTACTGGAATTACCGGTGTGGAAGACATACGAAAGGGCTGAGTTCTTATCCCAGCTTGGATATACCTTGAGGGCGGAAGCAAGGTCTGAGAAGTTCCTAAGTGACCAAGTGTTTGCTTAACCTCTCTCGCTATTGTTTGTGAGCAGCCTGGGACCCTTACGTTGTAAAACAAGAGCCTTTCTGCTCTTGCTAGAACCAGGATAGTTACAGTGCTGCAGAACATGGGCAGGAACTGGAAGAAAAGCATTAATGCTGACACAGCGGTGCCTTCCCTAATCCTTGTGGAGAAGCCTGCAGGAAGTCATGTAACTGCCTCATGCATGGGTATTATCCAACAGCTGGGTACGCAGCTGGAAGGCAGGCAATGGTGCTGCAACTGTCCATTTATTAGTGATGGTTATGGGCTTAAATAATCAAACGGGGGGAGAAGCAAATGGGCGAACAAGAGCTGTCGGTCCCAAATACTGTACTGCTTGCCGTTAAGATAGAGGGAACGACCATTCCAGCCTAAGCAACGGCTGACAGTTCGGTGTGGTGGGTAATTAGAATCTGGGGTCCTGTTGAGAAGAAATTAAAGGAGCTTTTTCTGGGTACATGTTTCAGGCCATGTATCAAACTTGTCTTTGTACCTGCTAACAAGCAGTACGCAGCAGCTTATGCCTCTCTGCGTCTTGCCACTGTGTTTGCCAGGAGTTTGTGCTGAGATTAGACTGTCATCGCAGGGAGCTTGACTCCAGTGGCTCCTGAGTATTGGAGCTGTCCACCAGTTCCTCCGACACTGCCATCTCCACCACAGTAGGGCTTGGGATATTACAGGTGAAACTCAAAAGTTCAGTCTAATTTTAGGTCTTGATGAAGTACATCAACTGAATTGGGTACATGCTGTACCCTTTCCTGCAATTCAGGAAATAAGGTGTGCGTCTGTCACTTCACTCTTGCTTCATATTGAGATCTGAACTTGAGGAATGCTGGGATGAACACTTGCCCTCTGAGCACTGCCTCATTCCTCTCTGCTAGGAGTGATAACCAGTTCTGTGGTGCTGTGAGAACCAATGATGGTTGTTGGGTTCTCAAGTGAGCCATGGACTAGGATTTCGTTTGTTTCATGCTTAAAGCATGAAGTTCATTCATCTGTACCTTCATCGAGAGAAGCTAGGTGATCTGTTTGGAACTGTTACTAGTAAAGACTGGAGAAATTGAGAGAAAAATCAATAAGCAGCTTGCTTGTGATGTGTTAAAGGGACTTCTAAGGGGACAGGGACTTCAAATACTCAAAGCCCACAGGGCTGTGCTGTCAGGAAGAGGAAGGCAATCTGGTATCTGCAGCTGTTCGCTAAAGCCACCAGCAAGTTTGTTCCCTAGAAAGGCTGCTGGTGCTTTGCTCAGTTCCAGCAATAAACCCTCTTAATCTTGCTGCCTATTTGGGCTTAAGCCAGGAAGCCCTGGTGCTGTGAGGCAAAACTGCCAGTGCCTAACTCAGCTGCTTCTCGATGTTATTGTCAGATCCTGCTTGATGCTGAAGGTTTTAAAAACTGTTTTGCTTGAAACTTCCTTGTGCTGAGGAGTTGCTTGAGGATTCAAAGGACAGGAGTCTAAAGGCTGCATAGCATGTGGGGGCTGGTAACAACAGGACGTATGTCGGGGTTCAAGATGACTTCTAATGTGCCGTAATTCCACAGGGTCAGGAAAAAGTGTCCTCAGTACGATGAGAAAGAAGAAAGGAAAAAACTCCGACAAGAAAACAGAAATGGCCATGTTGGTGTGTAAATGAGGAGAAAGCAGGTATGACAGCTGGCTTGAAACGCCTTTCAGTCCTTCCAGACTGCAGTTACCATATAAGAATTGCATGCATGTTTTGCAAAGCTAGTGTTGGCTTGAAACACTCAAAGTGCCTGGAAACAAGTAGCTCGCATGTGAAAGCCTGGCTTTGTTTTCTGGTGGCCCGAAACCACCTGAGTTGTGCGGAGTTCCTCAACAGTGCTGTTAGCCTTCTGGCTGCTGTCTAAAAGGAAAAGTGAGGTTAGGAAGCTGTACTGTGATAAGTGGACTTGGGGGGGTGGGGGGAATAACCCAAACACCTGTGCAGAGACAGGTTTAGTGCAAGAAACCGTGTTAGACTTCCATCATGGAAGATGGTGCAGCAGCCAAGCGGGTCATCTCCCCTCGTGAGACAAGTACGGGGCTTTTCCATGTTTTCTCTGCAAGGCATCAGGAAGTTTCTGATGCTTAGAGACCGTAGACCAAGAGAAAGCTGCCAGTTGTGTGAGCACCATGGCCTCTCGGCCAAGTTTCATACTGTCATAGCAACTGAGTGCTAAAGCTCCTTGGCCTAGGTGGATCACTCCTGGGAGAAACCTAGTGGATTTTAATGAGCAAGCAAGTTGGTCTCTTCTGAGCATAAGTGTACCTAACAGCAGACTCAAGGACCCTTATTGAAAAGGAAGTATACTACAAGCTGAAGGAGGAAGCTGTAAGGGATAGTCCTCAGAAGTTCTGGCAGAACTCAGGAGTTTGGCTTTGCCGCATGTCAGCTACAGACATTTTTGCAAGCTGTGTCCAGTGACAACTGGAATGTTTTGCTCAAAGCTTACTTGAAGCTGAAGAGTATCTAGCGGAGTGTCCTCAGGTGCGTGCATACACTTAACCTGCCTGCCTCAGATGTAGGTTTGATGCAGTTCTAGCACAGGGTGCTTGTCTCTTGGGTGGTGATTAACATGCCTGGTCTGCCCCTTACAGAACAGTTCTGATGTGGCCACTGCCAAGCTGCAGGGTACCTCTGGCTACCTGACACATCCACCTGGACACTGTGGGCTGGAGCTGTTGCCACTAAGCTCTCATTCATCAAGACAGAGGCTGCTGCAAGGAGATGTCAACATGCCACTTGCTACTGAATCGCTTGCTGGGGAGGACAGTTATGGTGACATCTTGGCACAATGATGCAGAAGAAGCTGCCGCTATGGGGTGGAGGACCTGCTATCAAGACCTGCTAGAGACTACTGCTACTGAGCCCCCTCTATCAGTGCTGGAGCTCCAGTCTCTGCTTCTGTGTGGATGGACTTTGTTCTGTTAGCAAGCCTGCTTTGGCAGCTCTAACCCTAAGGGAGAGATGGATGGAGGGAGAAAATGAGGAGGGAGAGAGTTTCAGGGATGGATGGAGGGGAGAGATAACCCTTATCTCTCAGGAAGTTAAAAAGGGGAAGGCTCTGGATGGCTTTTCTCCCTAGGCCTCAGTGGATTGAAAACCTAATTCTGCTGTCACTGTGCTCCCTGTTGATATCAGCTTCAAAGAACCTCATCTCCAGTTCTCACTTGCAGGGTGTTGGTGACAGATCTTTGTCAGCCACACGTGCATTCTGTTACTGTTTGTGTGGAAAGTAATACCTCCCGCGTTCAGTGGGACTCGTTGTGTGAGTGGCGCTATCCATTTGCGTGTGTGCTAGCCTGAGTTAAAATTTGTCTCCTCAGGATGCGGAGACAGTACATGCAAGTTCTGGAGCTCTGTATCTGAAGGAAAAGATCCATGCTCAAACAAGCTGATAAGCCTGGACCCATCTGTTAGAAACACAGAGCTACTTCTGTTACCCAGATACTCGATGCTGCTTTAGGCAGCACTTAAAGTATAAAATGCTTCACATCAGATCCAGTCAATCGAACTTGACCGAGAACCTGTTCCTTTGAAGAAATAAATTCATGCGCTGACACTCTGCAAGCAGTGGTCTCTTGTGCTCTACCCTCTGGTGCGAAGAACTCGACTTACCTCAAACTTATCTGACCCAAGTGTCCTTGGTTTCTTGAACTGTGCATGCAGCCTTGAGCACAGAGTGTTATTTGAGTTCAGTTTCTTCTTGGAAGAGTGAACGTGTTCGGTATAAACAGAGCAGAATTCTTCTGGTAGCAGAGAAACACCATTGTCAAGTCGTATCTGTAAATGTGTAAATATTTATTACTGTATTTAATATTTAATGTTTCCATAACAAACTTATTTATTTTATAATTAAACTTTTTACATAACCTCATCGTGGTAACATTTTTTTCTTGCTCTTGGGAGTACATGTAAACACTTGAAATTAGAGCTTGGTTTCTCCTCTAAGCAGGAATGCAACATATAAGAGTGCAAAGCCTGGCTATGAAGAACTACAGCCATGTGTGAAGTATGAGCTTGGTGCTCTCACAAGAGAGCAAGTTGTTTGTAAACAGAAGGTGCAAATGCAAGTACCTGTTTGAGTAGGAAGTCTGTTTATTTCGACCACGAAGGGATCTTTTAGTTACTGGGTTAGGGAGGGATTATGTGAGCCGCCTCGTTGGAAGCAAGATCTCAAACTGAAGTTAGAGCAAACAAGTAGCCCTTTGCACTGGACTAAGGAGCTGTGAATATTGGAGAGGGAAGAGCCTTTCATCTCTGGTCAGAGGGGATTTGGACAGCGGCTTGAAATTTGGTATTGAACAAATGAGAAAAAGCAGAATAGCTTCAGGCTCGTGACTCCCGGGCCAGACAGGCAGCCTTGGCTTCTGCAGTCTACCTTGAATTTCTTTTCATCCTCAGGTGGTTATTAGTCCAGTAGCTGGATGATGTTCCCTTGAAACACCTGTAGCAGTGAGCTGGGGTATAAGTTCAGAGTTGCCTGAAAAAAGGAGCGTGAAGGGGGTGAGTTTTGCTTCAAAGCTGCAAGTTGTATACCCAGTGTAGGAGTAGAGCATCGTTCTGTCCTGAGAAGCCGAGATGCTTTTGCCTTGGCCTCCTGACTTAGCCGAGTAGCTCTCAGACTGACTCTGAGAGCAGCCTGTATGGTATGTAGCTGAGGTACAGGTAAATGTGTTGCAACATCGATTGGGAAGATTGCAAGACTTCATTCCAGGCAACTTGCTTCATTGCCAAAGTAAACAGCACTTCTCCGAGCGGCTTTTCCACAGACATTTGCTATTAGAGCTTTGGCAAGAAAAGCTGTTTCTGTAAGTCTTGCCAAGCTTTTTGCTTTGGAGTAAACAAGCTCGATCTCGGTGGTAACTGAGCCATAGCCCGGTGAGACTGGGGATGGATTACAGCTCCCATCTGCAAGCCGTGAGACTCTTCTTGCAGAAACTCTTCTATCTCTAGTTGTCTTTCTGGTATAAATACTGGGTTTTCTACTTGGTAGGCTAAACCGATGCTAGCGTAGAAAACTGAGCTGTTTTCCCTCTTCCCAGCTTGAAAGTCGAAGGGAGCAAGACTGCTGGTGTAACTCGTGAGTTTTATCCGTTGTGTATTTTTCATACCCTGGCCACTGAAGGGACTAGAGGGTGTTTTCAAAAAATAGCCGGTTAGGGACTGGAGAGGCACAACTGAGCTATTTCTGGGAGGGTGGACTCTTGAAAATCTGAGTGTCGGCTGGTGTTGTCCTGGCTGGGACTTGGGCTTGCGTCAATAACGAGGAAGGAAAATCATTGCTGAGTCTCCTTACCTGAAAGTTCGGAAACAGTGGAGGGCAGGCTTCATAGAAGACTTGTCCTTCTCTAAGGGTTTAGGTTATGGCTAGATTTTCCGAGAGGGAGGGCAAGCCGGCACCTCCCTCACAGAGATGGCTTTTGCTCTGGTTCAGTTGCATCCAGCATTGCTGTAGTGCTTGCTAGCAGAGCTTTTCTGTGCCTGGGAGGTGACTGCTGTCTTGTGCTGGGCAGAGAACTACCTGTGTTCCCTGCTGTGGCTTGCTGAGCACAGTCAAACGTTTTCTGTGTTTGCTGAGGGAATTCCGTTTTGAGAAATTCAGTGCAGGAAATTGAGGGTAGATCTCCCTGTCCAGGAACGACATACGTAATTGTAAATTCAGAACTGATGTAGAGCTTGGCATTTAAAAGTAAAATCCCTTAATTATGTTTTTAATCAATTGTAATTTCTAGCAAGCAGTAATGCTGCTTTTTTTTTTATCCTCGAGCTACGGTCCTGACTAGAAACACCTTGCCACCAGCTTCGTAGTGTAAATTTGATGCACAAGCACCATGAAGACCTACAGTGTCGGGTGGGTTGGTTGCTTAAAAAAAAAAACAAAACAATGACAACTGATGGGTGGAACTATGCGTCTGGAAGTCTCTTGCTGTCCGAGGGTGCTACACTTGTGTGACAAGCAAATCTGATCTGCTGCAGGGCAAGGTCAAAGATAATTTTTATTGTTGATCCTAGACAGCCAGGTCTGCTCTTCAGGATTTATACATCACCTGGCTTTTAACCTGCTCCCCTCACCATGTTCTATTAAGCGTGCCTGGGTTTCTGGTCCCGCATCTTAATAAGTGATGCCTCTCGGTTTTTCTTGACTGTGCAGTGGCAATGTTACTTTGACAGGAGAGCTTTGGTGTCCTTGTCACTTGTGGCTGCCTCAGCTGAGAGCTGGATGAGTAGCCTGATGTTCTTGCACAATTTTCTGCACAGACAGCTGATTTTGCAAGGTCTTTTCGATACCCAGGTCAGCATCCAGGAATTTGGTAACGCGAGGGTCATGTCTGCTTGCACAAGTCCTTCCTCTTTCCCAAATGTTTTGTTCTCTGTGATTATTGTATGTTGTAGAAAAAAACGATAGTTCCTCACGGTGTTTATTGTGTATTTATGGAGCTTTTGAGTGTTTTGTTGTTGTCTGTAACCCGAGTAGCTTCCTGTCTGCTTCTGGACTTCGCTGCCCTCCTCCCTCTATGCCTCTTTTCCCTCGGAGCAGTAGCAGATCTTACTTTGAATCTTGGCCTGCTGGGTATTATAGGAAGGTCAGTTCTACTCTGGGGCAATGAAAAGGTACAAGTTCAAGTTGTTTTCTTTTCCTTGGTAAATCCAGATATACACAGACAATTATGAAGGTGTACTGACAGTAGCCGCGAGTCGATGTTGTGCAGTGCTTTGCCTAAATCCACCTTTGAGTTGTTCCATGCCATTCCAGTAACTGGTATAAAATTTTTAAATCTTAACATAACTTTGGGTGGTTTTTATATCAATATACTTACCTAGCCTGTTAGCGCTACGAATACTTCTGTACGCTACCTGAGCAAACATATCTGAAAGCAAGGTTGTTAACTGGGACAAATGCTCGCCTCTTCAAAAAGAGTTTTTCTTGATGCGCTAACGGTATGTCTCGCTTCGGTGCACAATCCTGCAATCACTCGGTTCTTGAGGCTTTATCTTTGATAGGAAGCGATGGCTTCGCGTTCTTGGTGGCAGCCGAATGCAATGAGTGAGTGTGCTCGAGAGGCAAGGGCCGGTTGTCGGTGTCAGTGCTGGAGTCTGTTCACGTGAGATAGATCAGCGGACAGAAGGGTCAGGCAGCCTTTAATAAGCAAACCTTGATTCCCTCTCATTTTGTGAACAAAGCTGTACATACCTATCGTTCCTCTGCTGGTCACGCCTTCCTTGAGCGAGTAATCCTCATATACGGCAGGTCTGGCTTTGCCTATGACTCGTGAGTTGGCTCGGTTGAGGCAGCTACGCCTGTGAATGGCAGAGGGAAGCAGCTATTGTTTGCTTATTGTGGATCTAGGCCCAAAGCCAAGGAAGCAGGATTCGTGCCTTTTTCAACCAAAGGAGACCTGTGAGGTAGCACATCTAGAGTCCAAGGCAAAGAAATGCTTTCAAAATACATTTTCCTCGTAAAGAGAGTAGCAGTTTTTCTTGAGAAAAACCACATTTTCCTTTTTATGCTTTTTGTGTCAGAAAGACATATCTTTTTGTATATAATTCAGAAAAAAAACACGCTTCAGCTCAACATTTTTTGACTGAAGCAATGCAGCCTGTTCTGTTTGCATTTTGTGACAAAAAGCAAAGCTAAATAGTCTGAGGGTCTGGTCTAATCCAGGATTTCCGATACGTCTTAACCTAGATGTCATACCCTCCTTCCAGCGCCATGCCCGCTAAGTCAGGTAAGCATCGTTACTTCTCACTGCCTTTGGATTCTTGCCTAGTGTTGCTCTGGTCCAGACCTTGGAAAATAGCTGCCTCCTTTGAGTGGGGTTTCCTTACACAGCTGGCAATGAATTTGTGTTTGGGTTTTGGACAGCAGCAGCTTACAGACTGAATTAGTTCATGGGTGGTGCCTGGAACCTGCTAGTTTTCCGGGAGATAAGGAAGTACGTGTTTTAGCATCAGTTACGTTCCTTTTCCTTACGAAAGGAAATCCCTTCAGCACCGCAGGTAGCTAGTTAAAAAACAGTGGAAACAGAAATGACTGTTAGGTGTCTAAATCGATTAATATGTTTTAAAATGTCTCCATTAGAGCGTCCACAGCTCCTGTCAGCGTAGGGTTTGAGCACCTCAGAAACAATCCAGACGTGCTGTCAGATCTGCATTCCACACCTCATTTCACTGCTGGGATGGTAAAGTGAATTGTTGGTGGTCGAACAAGAGCTGAACCTGGTAGCTGCCCCAAGTTTTAGCTCCAAGACTTCCCTTATTGCATCATAGAATCATAGACTGGTTTAGGTTGGAAGGGACCTCAAAGATCATCTAGTTCCAGCCCCTCTCCCCTGGCATCCTTTGCCCTCACATTTCTAAGCAGTGTGATGTATGTTCAGAAATGATTAAAGGCGCACACAGAAAATGCAGGTCGAAAGAGTTGCAAATGAAACTTTCCAATGTAAATTTCCACAGGCACAGAGTTAGCGTGGCTCCCATTGCTATCTGTCTGCGTTGCTTTCATACCGTATCTGCCTCCTGTGCATCTGGCTCTTTCCAGTTAAAAGGTCCTTTCCTGTCTTATGCCCGGAGATGATTACTGTCAGGGATGAAAGGCAGACACCTCTTGGGTGGAGCAAAACGGAACAAAACCAAACCAGGGCTTAGGGCAACAAATGTCCTGTCAGGTCGTAGTCCCTCTCATTTAGGATGAAAGCTTTTCAAGAACATGAACAGTAGCTACATGTCTTAATGCTGTCTGGATGTTCTACGCAAGCGCTAGCATATTGCCTGAAAAAGACAGCAGCGGTTGGGATTTCCCTGGAAGGGGGAGTGAGGTGGAAGGATCGAGTAGCAGAGTAGAGCAAAATGGGCCAGAATAAGTACAGGATTTTACGTTATGACTCCCCAACAAATACTCCTGCCATGGAAAAGTAGTAACTTCCCATTCGTTTTTAAAGGCTTGCCGAGGATAATTCCCGTGAGCTCTGGTATCACCTATGAAGGAGCTCTCGAAGTGCTAAATTAAGCCAATATCTCTCTCATACCACTACAAATATTAAGGAAAGGCATAGTAAAAAACATCAAGGCATATTAGGGCATGGCCCCTGTGCTATGTAAGTGCATACCGTAGTGCCAGCGTTTCGGTGCCTTTTGTAGGCTCGGCAGTGGGGAAAAGCTCGATGGGATACTGACGCAGCGATGCATGCTGTGGCATGGATAAAAACAGAATCCATTTCCAGGGCTTTGAGAAGCTTGTATTAGCAGCAGCAATAAGAAGGAAAGGATCCCCTTACCGTGGCTGCACACTTAGTTTTCTCGGTCACATTTATTATGGTCTTTAAATTTATGAGATGCCCCATAGAAAAGACACGTTGCCATTAGCTGCATAGCCGTGGCTTTAAAAGATAAAGTTAAGATTTGAAAGAAGACCTGAGGTCCACAGACAAAAATGCTCATCAGTTTCAAACCTCTAATTAGGTGCGCAGAAACTGCTGTTGTACATACAAGTTGGGTGATGGCACTTGCAAATAGATAGCCGGGGGAGTTTTGTGTTTGGGGTAGTGCCTCTGCAGATGCGAGGGTAATTCTGCTTGCAGTGGAAGATATGCACTGACTGCTTTTATGCCTGGTACTTGGTTTTCTATTTTTAAAAAAAGAAAAAAAAAAATCATTAGCACTTCTCCTCTGTTCTATGTCCATCTCAGCAGTGCAGGCTGGAATTGAACTGGTTTTTCTGTGGGCTGGCGCCATTTACATAAGAAATCACTTAGTGCAATGCTAATGAACAAGCAGTGCAAGACTCAACAATGTGAGTCTGTTAGCAAAAATATCGCAAGAAAAGTTGGGAAGGGGTGGTGAACAGTGATGGCGGGGAGCTTGTTAGCCGTCAGCGCTTTCTAACCTCGGTCCCAGTAGCATCAGCCTGAGTTTTGTCATTGATTTAGCCGGAGCTCAAGGAAAACAGCAGTTTTCAGAATATCCCATCCTTTTGCTGGGGTCTGAAATATTCTTCTTTAAGACATGATTAAAGCATTCCATGATTCTCTTTGTCGAGATTATCTTGGCTTGTGCTAATAGCTGCTTTCGTCAGAAGACATACATAGGTAACTGAGGCCTTCCCGGAATTTACATCTTTCTCTCTGTTAGAACCCTGTTTCTGGTTTTCCCTGGTTCTGGAGTGTACTTAAGCCATGCTCACCATTCAGCTGTTTTGTCTCCAGGATGCGTTTCAGTCCACGCTCTGCTGCAGATCGTGTCACATAAAGCTGTTACGCACTGAATCCCGAGTGGGAGTAGGATGACTGTTGCCACTGAAATAACTCCGTGCTTTACC
Source organism: Dromas ardeola (assembly GCA_013398915.1). Taxonomy (NCBI): domain Eukaryota; kingdom Metazoa; phylum Chordata; class Aves; order Charadriiformes; family Dromadidae; genus Dromas; species Dromas ardeola. The sequence goes on along the minus strand of VYZM01022804.1, from coordinate 142,091 downwards.
GTCTCACACCGATGTTGCACAACAGTCTCTAAACGAATCCCACTCGTACATCCCAGGTGATTGCGCTAGGGTTCGACACTGTGATTCAACATCCACGGTCTCGCTGGTGCTGGGGAGATGCTCCACAGAAGGGTAAACTCGCAGCAAAACAAGGCAGCTCGTGTATTCTTGGGAGGAGCCAATTAATAACAAGCATTATCTTCATCAAGTGTTCCCAGCTTTAATGAGGGCCAAAGGCCTTTCGTCCCCTCGCTCAAATTTCGTCACAGCCATCCCGGGTCTGGGCTCAGCTGCGAGCCAGTCTGGAGGGAGCTTTTTGGGAAGCAGCCAGCTGGTCTGCCAGGAGGTTGGATCCAGTTGCATCAGCATGGGAGCAGGAATGCTCCCGCGGCTGGCGGGACCAGTCTCGACCGGTTTTCCCAAAGCTCCTCCCACAGGAGCTCCTGCAAGGACATCCACTTACCTCACCAAAACCTGGGTGATCCAGGGATCCGGAAAGTAGAACAGCTGTTACCTGGCAAAAGCAGGGAAGGGATTAACCCTTCCCTGCGCTCCGAGCCCGGTGACAGAGTGAAATGCTAAGTGAAACAGCAGCAAAAGTGCTCCCAAGCCGTACTATCTTTAAGCGTCACAGCTACAGAACTATCACAGACAAACATCTACCAAAACAAGGATGAGCCAGGCCCTTGTTTAGCGGAAGATTAAATCAATTGGTCTGTGCTGATTAACAGCTGATGATACAGATAACTTTATGGAAAGCACTCCAGCCTTTCAGAAAGGATGTCTCGGACCCACTGCTTTGTGCGGGGTTATCGATGCTCGTGACTTCACTGTGAACCTTTCCATCAGCGATGGTGCTTCAAGGATGAGAGAGTTATAGTTTTTGGTCTTTTGTATTAGCAGTGTTTCAGTAGGAAGCTTCGTAGGAGCTTAAAGTATTTTGTGCACGTATTTGTAGGCATGCACATCAAATCTAGGTATCTACAATTGTCTGGTACGGTGGAGGGCTAGACGAGGCAGTCCCTTCCGGGGCCCAGTCCCTGGAGATGTTTAATGGTGTAATACACAAAGGGCTGGCTCCTGGCACGGAGGCACGGCCTGAGAACGTAAAGTTTCACATACCTGTTTTGAGCAAGAACATTTATGGCCCCTAGGACCAGAAGGGATGAAGACCAGTGTATGACCTAAATGTTACCCTAAAGACTTCTGAAAATAGCAAGACTTACTTTATTTCCTCTCCTGATTTTTAGAGTCAACATCATGATGTGGGAGACCCGTGTGCCAACCGTGACATGGATTAAGCTGGAAGCCTGAGACCAGGAGTGAGAGGCCGTCTTCGGTCTCAGCGGGTGAGTTTCCATCTCCCATCCAGGCGGCACGGGAGCGTGATATGGGCAGACATTCCAGCCCAGCTGATTTCAGGTGCTCTGAAGGAAGTAGGGCAGGCAGCAGACAAACCCTCAGGCCTGGTTATGAAATATTCCTATGCAGTAGCTCCCAAAGTGAAGTGAAGGGAGGCTCACGGTTACCAGGGGAGGAGGAAGCGAGGGTTGGTGGGAGGCAGTTTGCTACTAATGCCACAACCTATGCAAAATGAAGCCTGACAATTGCTTCTTCACCCCCCTACTTTGCTAATTATTATTGGAGAAGCAGCCCGACAATTGCTTCTTCACCCCCCTACCTTTGCTAATTACTGTTGGAGAAGCAGCCTGACAATTGCTTCTTCACCCCCCTACCTTGCTAATGACTACTAGAAAAGCTGTCTCCAATGCAAAGCATCTGGGATGACTTTGTAGCGCAGAGAACATTGATTAAACAGATGGTATCACCCACTAGCGTGGCTGAGCCGGTGACCTTGTACAAGTCTCGGGGAGAAACAGGATATGCCACACAAGAGAGTGCTTTGCATTGGGTTGCTGTGCCCACACGCCCTCTGCCATGACCTGGTGTGGCGTGTCTGCCTGGCCTCCCAGAGGACACTCACTCGCAGCCCACAGATACAGTGCTGTGGCTCACATGGCTAACTGCAGCTCAGAGGCCTGGCTGGTGTGACTGGGGCCACCGCGCACAATGGCAGGGCACTGGGCAGGAGAGAGCCACTGGAGGTGTTTCTTTTCTCTGCGCTGCCTGCCGGGAAGGGTTCATCCTGCCTGGAGTATAGCCTGTACCTCCCATTCCTCCTTGCTGTAATCTCTCTCCTGCAGGCGGTGCGGTACCACTGTGCGTGGGAATAGCTGTTCCCCCAGTACATGTGCCCTTCTGAGCTGTGAGTTGCACTGTGTTTCCACAGGAGCCCCATCTTCTGCTTTCCCTTCCATAGGCATTTGAGATTGGTGGTGTTTCACACCTTTAAGCATCCTTTTCCCACCACCCTTTGTCAGATCTGTCAAGTGTACTGTGCCTTCCCAGAGAATTGGCACAGCTGAGTGGGGAATTCATCCCTGGCATGGACAAAGACCTGTCTGTTGCTTCTCCTGTGAGACTTCTCTCTGTGTGCATATTTCTAACTTTTGCAATTCGCTTGAGACCATTTTGGGCCCCATTCGTGTATTAGCACCGCTCTGATGGCCTGGCCCAACTGCAGTGTGGTGGCGATGCCTCTCCTGGACCGCTTTGTTTTCTCCTTCAGGCTTGCGCTCACTAAGCTCTTCCCTGCATTTTGTCCGAAGCGGTGCGGTCTTAGCTATTGCTGTGAGGGGGAGGTTGCCTGGAGGTGCCTGCAAGGTGCAGGCAGGTTTTGCAGTGTCTGGGGTGTTATCTCGCTCTATGGAGCCTACCTTGAAGAGATTAAGCAACTGAGACCTCATCACACTGGCAACAATAGCGCTATGTGACCTCCTTTCAAAGCTGTAGAAACCAGCAACAGGGCATTGACCGTTGCCTCATGCTTCCGTCAGCCCACACAGCTCCTCAGATGCTAACGTAATTTATAACTTCCAGTGGATAAACCAGGACTGATCTGTCCTCTGTAAAGAATATTAGACCGATCAACTCTTGTTCGTTGAGCCTTAAAGGTTCTTCCAACAGCATCAGAAAGTACTGGGAGCAGAAGAGGTAGTCTGGAGATTTCAGCCCACTCTGCGCAGCCTCCCAGAAAGGTTTCTTTCCTCCTCTAGCTAGGCGGGAGGGAGACAGATTCTCCGTTAGTGAGGTGTCCTAAATCCAAATATGTTTCTTCGCCACCTCCCAGCTGACGAGGTGTAAGCTACAGCGTACAAAGGGGGCACTGAGCCAGGCTTGGCAAGCCAGCCTCCCTTTTCATATCGGCTTCCTGATGCAATCTCACACCTGCCTCCCAGTGCTGGTGCGACCAAAGCGTGGCTGCGGGTGCTCGCTGCTGACTCTAGGCCATACCAGTTACACCCATGCCAGTTCCAGCTGTCAGAGTTGAGCCCCCTGAGGAGAGGGCCCCGTTGAAGGTCTCGGTCAAGTCAGGCCTTTCTCAGAGGTGTCTGCTGCAGCCCTGTAGGATTTTTGGTGAGTCACCGGAAAACAGGAGGTAAAGAGAATTTGCCGTGAGAAATGCCATGCAGTCATTTATTCCCAGCCTACCGTTGCGGGTTTGTTTCTTTCTGTGCTACCGGGAGAATGTGTAGAGTCTCTATAACTGGTTCTCACCCATCCACTATTTCAGGATCTAGGTGTATCTACTTAGTAGCAAAAATTTATATAGGTTAATTCCCACACTCCCAATGAATGAATCATTAAGGGAACAAAGAAAGGTGCCTCCTTTAAAGTATCACTGCCACCTGCATTATGAACATACGCCCAGGTTTACCTGTGCATATTTAACCCCTTATCAGAGCAAATAAATGACAGTCAGCTCTGGCACTGGCTGCACCTCTGACATGGTCGGCAGGAGGAAACACGTTCCTGCACTTGAAAGTGGTGTGCAAAACTCAAAAGAGTGCCGAAAGAGAAAACAAAACCCAATATAGGGTTCATTTAACTGGACCTGGCCAGAGGTATATCCCACCTCCCACACTCTTCAGTTTCCAGACACGTTGAGGAGGAGCGATGCCCTGCAGAACTGTTTAGCATCTGGCAAAACTGAGCTGGAAAAGCGTACCTCCCACCAGGAAAGCCCCAAAGGCCCCTTGCTAGTAATTGATGAGCAGTTTGAGTGGAGCAGCTGACGGTCAAAGCCAAAGGATGCGGTAGCTTCCAGGGAGGGCAAATCATTTCTTCCTGAATGCGAGTAAGAACAGCATCCCCTTCAGCTGAGAACGGCAGATTGGCCTGAATTGCAAGGGGGAGGAAGGGGACGGCTGCATCTCCTGTGTGTTTTTCCCACTTGGTTGGGTTGTCAGTATACAGTCTGCGAAGAGGTGTGCCCCAAGGATGTGAAAGGAGATAAGGCACTGCACTGTATTAGCACATGAAAGAAAAAACAGTGGGAGCTTCCAAAGGATGGCAAAGGTTCAAAACCTGCTCACAGAAGCACATAGTTGTGGATGATTACTGCAGCACACTCCTCCAGCCGGAGGTGTGGCAATGTAGCGTGAGATGAGAACGTAGCAGAAAGTGAGTAATGCCAGTGCCATTCTTAGCAAGGAATCCTATTTTTAGTACGGATTGGCTTGGAATATAAATGGCTTTAAAATCAAAGAGCCAGTGAAAGGAGAACTCCAGTGAAAAGTGCTGACTGCAAAGATAAAAGTACAGCCTCCCTCTGAAGATGACCCCGAGACACACAATGGCGAAAACCGAACGGTGTAGGCTCCTTGGCCCAGTGCTCTGTCCTCGCGCTGTCCCACTCCTCTTTCTTTTAGGCACCGTTAGAGGAATGATCCTGGACTTTCCTTTTGGTCCCTGCACTCTGCAAGCACCCGGCAAAGTGCTGTGCAGCCAGGGACTCCTCTTCATCCAGCTGGGGAGACGGAGGCACGACAAGACATCAGGCAGCGGACCTACGCAAAAGGTGGATTGGTGTCCTTGTGTTGAATCTAGCTTGCCTCCAAAGGAAGGAGGACAGAAATCCCATCTTTTGTTTCCATCAGGAATTAAATACGGAGAGGAAGCACTGCGGTAAAATTTTCCAGCGCGTCCAACGCTGGACACTCTGAAGGGTTCAGTCGCCTGATACCTGCTGAGTCGCTGGCACTGAAGGGAAGGTAGTGCCTAACCCCTTTTGCATCCCGAGCTACCTAGAAAAGGGCAGGTTGAAATCAAGAGCTGTTATTGGCAAGAACACCGCCCTGCTACGCACAGACACCTTCTATCCTTGCAGGGGCTTGCCTGCTGCCAACTCAGTGTCTCTGCATTGCAGTAAACTGCAGAGTCCCTTCCGGCCCACAGGAAAAGCAAAACCCTTGTTTCTTATCTTTGTGGCCTAGGTGTGAGGCCAGCCCCTCGGCAGTCTGCCTTTTTAAAGAGCATAGCACCCAGATGAGAGACAAATAAATAAAACAGATACTGCCTCTCACCGTGACTCAGAAATGGATAGTCTGGCTGGCGGTCTGTGCGTGTGTTGTAGACATGGCTGTGATTTCTGGAGATCTAATGCCCTGACTCATCTGTAGGCCATCTAGAAATCCTGGGCAAATGTCCAGAGGCCTCGCATTCTACCTGGACACCATTTCCCAGCAGAAAAGAAGGAACAAACTAGGGAAACCCTGGTCACTTGTGGGACCTACTGTGTCCTGCACGCGGATCTGGCTGTCACTTTGACTCAGTTAACAGACTTAGAGGTGACTTTGCCCTGCTGGTTCTTCACGGTCTTTTAGTGTAAATGGCAAAACAAAACCTCTCTCTCCGCTGGCTTGAGACAGTCTCATGTCTGAGATCCAGGACACCTTTCGGAATGGATTTTGCTTTAAGAGCAGCTGTTGGATGTTGAAGGTAGAGGGATCTAAGAGGTGGCTGAGAACCGCTTTGGAAGGCCTGCGGTAGAGAGGGAATGGCTTGGGGGCTTCGTGTTTGGTTTTTCCTTTGCTGTACAATGTTAGAGGTACCATTTGGGATTTCTCTGCTTTTCTAATTGGTGGGACATGGAGCAAAATTAGGAAGTTTAGTCTGATGTGGCACTTTTCAGCTTCTGGCTGGGCAGTGAGGAACCGTAGCCTGGCTGAGCCCATATGATCAGGAACTTGTTCTTACGTGCATACACTGTATGTGATTATTGCCATTGTTTTTTCGTCGACCTCTGCCCTTAGAACTTCTCGGAGTGAGGCCTCTCGTTAGGAGTTTGCAAAATGGCAACCGTCACTGTCACCAAAGGGATGCTTTGCTCTGGTCTTCCCTGGTCTCACCTGCCTGCCGAGAGCCCTTTACGGAGTGCAGCCAGCGTGATGTGCAGCGCAGGGGTTAGCAGCCAGGACCCTGAGTGACTCCCTGCTGCTGACACATGCAGCTGCAGGGGATGCTAAAGTTCACGTGAGAAGGTTCAGGTATGCGAAACAATGGGTATGATCCGAAGAACTGTGTGTTTGTTTTAGAGGTAAAGAAACACGGTTTAATAGTTCAGGTGCTCTCCTTTGATTAACATGTCATCTCACATGGGGAGACTCTGCAGGGGAAATTCTGCCCTGGAAATTCTGTCATTCTGCAAACAGGGTTATTGGTAAAGTGCCTCGCTGCTAATCGCTGACAACAAGTACAAGTAGGGGGTATTTCAGGGAGCATACTGCTTTTCTTTCTTCTGATCAGAACGGCTGTCTAGCAGATCCGTGACATCAGTCCAGGAAGAAATGTTGCAGAAAGGTCTAATTTCCCCCTTTTCAATACAAAAATACTGTATTTATTCTGTAAATGATCATTCAGTTTTTACTAAATTTTTTTTCTTTTTTTCATTGCTCGTAAAATGAAGAAATCACTCAAAGAAGCAGAATGTTTTGTTCTGAGTAGAAGACGACACTCTGTTTGACCTGGAGTTTTGTCTCTGGGTGTGTTTTCATTTGGGTGAGAAGGCACGGGAATATTCACTGTGAGGTGAGAGTTCTCCAGGCTGCCCAATGGGGACAGAACACGAACTAAGCAGGCGCAGGTACCTACCCGCTCGTTCACTCGGTGCTGCACATGATTTGAAGATATCTTTGTTTACAGTAAGGTGACCTAGGTGTATGGCTTTGTCCTTGCTGCTTATCCTCCCAAACACACCTCAAAGTAAAACGCAAGTGACTATAAATAGTTTGGGATCCTTTAAGACAAAATACAGGTGCAGTGTAACCACATCGTTAGCTCCAAGTTTCACGGATGACAGAAGAAATCCTACTGAAATCTGTGGTTAATTTTCAAAAGCCCGGAGCACGCCCTGAAGTCACTGACCGTGGTGTTTTCCCATTGATCTCAACAGGGCAGAGTTGGGCCCGTGCTGAAGACTTCTCAAAGTGCTGCTCTGCAATTGTGGATCTGGTCCCGTCGCTTCTTGTGAACTCAGTAATGTTTCACCACCGTAAGAGACAGCGAGGTCTGGCAGCTCTACTCGTCTCCAGCGTAAGTGCTTAACAGATACCGCTTAGTAACTAAATCCAGAGCATAATTGCTGCAAAGGCCAAAGCTCTTAAGAACAAGTATCGTTGAAGATTTATGCATTTCTTTTTCTCTCTTGGGGAGACAGGAAAGTACGGGTAGAAAACTGCGCACACGTTGGAGCAGTTTGGGTTTACCCGGGCAGTTTGCAGTGCACTGATGAGTCCTGATGATGGTTTGTTCTGTGTTTCCCCCGTGATTGTGTCTGTGTGCAAATCCCTGGGGTTTTCTTAAGGCGTACTCCAGGAATGAGGTGAGTGAGAGGAGCAAGCCCTGCTGGGAGGGCAGAAGCAGGATACAAATGGGCTCTCGGTTTCAGTAGGAGACAGTGAGGAACTGCTGTGAGTCTGGGTGTGGAGGAAATATGTCAAGACTCTGAGCCGGGACTGGGTGGCACTGAAAAGCAGGGAAAGCAGGAATAGAGTTGGTAGGGTCTTGGTGAAGCCACCTGACAAGTACATGTGAGGTGGAGCAATAACAAGCACTGTAAGGCCAGCCCACAGAAAAGGAATATGATAGCGGAGAGGTGGAGACTAAAGAGATGGGCAGAGTCTGGAATGAAACCTCTGCATGTCAGCGCAAGGCTGCTCTAGTGCTGAGGGCAGATGATTTTGGTCCCGTAAGTTGTGCTTTTGTGCTGGCTTAAACTTGGAGAAACGGGAGAATAACGGTGCTTTGCGCATCAGCAAGTTCCACATGGAGATGTCAAAGCATGTAGTTTCTGCTGGACTAATCTGGATGCGGCAGTGTTGCTGCAGTGCTGCCTGACCTTCCTCTGCTCTAAGGGGCAAGTTATTCAGCCAGGGCACGTTTCTTACAGTGCTGCAGCCAGACAGCTACACGCGGGCTGGATGTCCTGCAACAAGGAGATCAAAAGGCACCGTGACAGCCCGGCTGCAGGTTGAAATAAGGCTTTGGTCCTGGTCAGGCGAAACCATTTGATTTGGCTCAAACTAGGCTCAAACTAGTCCCAAACAGATATTCTGGGAAATATTAACATTTTGTGAGGCGGCGAAGGAGTTGTTTGGCTTCCTTTTTTCCCTTCCCTCTGTTGTCTGTTTACAGGAGAAGGTGTTACTCAGGAGAAAGGAATGAGGAAAGTGCAAGACATTATCTCCTGATACAAATGACAGGGCCCATCCTATAGAAAGACTCATGCTTTTCCATCAAGGTGGTTGTGTGGGTCTTGGGAGAATAAGACAAGTTAATTAATAATCGTGGCTTGGCCTTGCCAAAGAATGAGCTCTGAAATCCCCAGCCCCTTTCTCCATGACTGGGAAGAACCCAAAATTTTTCAGAAATGATTGAAAAGCGTTGAGAAGCGAGGGGTCATTCAGGTCATGGGTGATGGAGCGGGCAGGCCATGTGTTCCTGTTTTAATGCAGGCACGTGTACAGGAGGTGGGCTTGGCCTCAGTGGAACTTATTCGAGAGTACCCATCGCTTCTGAAGGGTAACTCTCAAGTTGCACGCAAGTCACCATACATTTTTTGTTGCAGGGTTACTTCCCCAAGCCCAGTAGATTCTGCACTGGCGGGACTTTGCATTTGTCTGGGTTTGGTGTTTTTTCTCTCCTTCTGATTCTGAAATCTGCCTGCAAGGGAATTCAGCTGTCGTACATACATATGCACGCATGCACGGTCCCACGCATGTATGCAAACTTGACTCATCTGTGTTGCAGGCTGAACCCAGTTAAGGAAAGGCCCCGTGTGCACCATAATGACCCGGGCACTTTCTTGCCCTGTAATGGTTCAGTTCGTTCGCAGAGACGCTCGGGCTTGCTTCCAGAGAGAGCCAGCAGGGAGATGCTGCCCCCCGAGGATGCCAGTCATCCTGCGTGCTTGGCACTGGCTGGCCTCACCCCTCCAGAGCCGCCCCCCCAGAAACCATGCAGAGCTGTTGCTAGCTTGGGCGAGCAAAGTCAGAAACAGGTCTCTTGGTTCCTTTATCCCGGCTTTACTGAGATATTTCAGGCATGCATGATATAATGACAGTGTGCTGCAGCCCAAAGGTGTGGTGGAAAATCTGGTTCAGCACGCTGGCTGAGCTGCTCCGTGCATCCTCAGCTGGGACTTGCTGTGAGGCACAGCTCAGCACTGTTAGCACAGGAAAGACAAGAGCTGCTTCTCTCACTTCAGCCTGAAGAAACCGCATTTTTCCATTTTAATTTTTTCCAGCAGCTCTTGCATCCCTATATAAGTGCTTGCATGTGTGTTTGTATTTCTAGCTGTTAGGTGCTATCTCATATTTTTATTACGATTATCTCTGGAAGCCCCATTTGGGATCAGGGGCGCCTGTTGTGTGAACCCACTTGTTTCCTTCAGAGGCAGCTTTTGGAGGCAGGTTATTCTTCTCGGCTGCACGGCCTCTCTAGCCTGGATTCACAGTCCTGCCTGGGGTCTATGGCACACTGGAGCCCTGTAGTGTTAGTGTGTGGCAGCGTGAAAGCTCAGAGGTTCTGTCTGCAGGGAATTTGTTGTAGGATCAGATGTTGTACTTGGGGTGTAGCGCGAGCTGGAGACTCAGAAATCAGAGAGACAATCAAAACGACGCTAGCAAGGTATGATCTGCAGCTGTACCCCTCGAAGGACTCTGCAGGCCACCTGCCTTAACATTGGAGGTCAGGTAAACACGCGTGTTCAGCTCTGTAAGGGGAAAAAAAAAGCGCAGCAATTTTTGTCAACGCCTATATCAGTCCAGCCCTGTTCAGGCTTCCAGAGACTTAACACCCCATCCTGAGTCAGAGCAAACTGATGCGGCTGTCCTGCTCTGCTTCGGCCTGTGGGGAGGTGTGACTTGGGGAGGACGCTTTGATAAGCAAGTCTTTTCTCCCTCAAAACATACTTCCACTTTTCTCGTCCCAGATCAAGTCCAACAGCTGCTATTTATTTGCTAAACATAAATTTTCAACAAACTAGAGCACGAGAAGGATGCGGGAGTGCAACTCGGATTTCTCCATCTCGGCAACACCAACCTGAAATACGTCAGTGCAAGTCAGGTCAATGTTCAGCCAGATGTTCCCACAGCAGCACTTTGCTGGATGAGCGTTGCTTGCCTCCTTGTTATCCTCGCTGAACCAAGCCACCTGGCCACAGCAGTCATAAGGAACCAAACCCATGTGTCCCCTGCTGGACCTTGCAGGGGGACGTTGCCCTCAAGGGTGCATTACGGCTGATGGAGCTCAACGAGGGGAACGAGGACCTGATCTGCTGTTCAATTAACTAAGTCCGGCAGGGAAATCCAGCGGCATGTTTTGCTCCGTTAGTTAAAAGTTCAGAAGGGAAAAAAATCTGTTTGCTTTTCCTGAACTAATCAGCTTGTGTTTTTCTTGGAAAAATGGAACCTTGTGAATCTGTGGAAACTGCATTTGCAATAGCAACTGAAAGAGGTTTACGATTTTAAATGTATAACCGCTAAGAATTTTTGAACAAAGGGAAAGGGAGAGAAGCCAAACTTTACAGACCTCTTAGCTCGGTGTCAGTGTGCAGTCTGACCTAGTGACGCTGCTGTTTCCATTGGTAATGACTGCAAGCGCGGCGTGGTTTGGTGTTTGCTTTGGGCTCTCCCCATTTGTTCGGAGGCAGGGAGCGCGGCCGGCTGTGATGCCATGGCAGGGAGCGGTGCCGTGGCCTGGCTGCCCTCCTGCTCCTTGCCCTCCGCTGGCTGGCAGGCGGGGGCTCTCCCCAGAGGACGTGACGGAGGCACGCAGCATCCCCGCAGACAGTGTGGGGAGATCAGAGAGATTCAGATAAAGATCACAGATGTAGCCGGCTTCGTTAACTTCGTTAGGCTTCTTCCAAAGATTGGTGGGTCTCTTTGGCTGTGTGTCTTTGCGCTGCGCTGTTGTCCAGGAGTGAAAAATGGAAGCATCTTCTCTCCTGGGACTAGCGAGGAATGCTTCGTGTTTGTGCTCATGATTTTCCATGCACAAAACCCTTCTGGAGGAGAGGAAATGAGACTGCCAGGCCCAGTGGCTGGCACAGGGATTGCTACCCAGGGCAGCAGGTTTCCTTTCAGCTTCCTTGTTTGCTGCCTCAGTTTCCCTGTCTGTAAAATAAGATTAATAATCTTTGTCCTGTGAGCTCTTTCCTGGAAGAGGAAAAGGATGAGAGCGGAGAGAAGCGTAGGTGCCAGAGCAACACACCCGGCGTTCCTGATGCCTGTGTGCCAAGGAGGCTGTTACTCACAGGGGCTGTACTGAGAAAGAGGAGCAGATTGCTTGTGCTTACAAGCGTTGGTTTCCAATCCGTAGCTGAAATTCTTACCCTTAGAGCTGCCCTTTTTGCTCACTTGCACCAGAAAGGCTGTCTCCCTCTCTGTAAACACACTTCAGTGCTTGCACAGGGGAAAGCGGTCCACATCAGCGTTCCTCACTTTGTGCTCTTTCTTTTGATAGACTTTAATATTTCTTTACCTTCATCCTTTCGAGCGCTCAGGGCTCTTCCCATCCGGGCCCTGTGAGCTGTTCATGTAAACAGTCCCTTTCTTCTGGCATGCCTTTACCTAAGCCATCAGAATAAAAACTGGCATGGGTGACATGAAGCGGGAAATACAACACCTAAGCCAACAAAGGAGGCTTGGAGGAGGACAAATGGCCCGCCTTGCTTAAATTCTGAACGCACACAGGCTGATCTGCACTGTTAATCGAATTTCGTTTGCGTTCTTTTTGGCAGGTGGAGGGCACACACACCTAAGGCAAGCCTCGGGAAGCCCTCTTTTAATCCGAGGGCTTTGGACCAGGCGTGATTGCAGCGTGTGCCAGGGCCTTAGAGCAGGAAAGGCCAAGGCCAACTACGCTGTGCGCAGCCCCAAGATTTGCCTGTACTTGTACCTGGGCAGAAGTTTCTGCTAACGTGAGCAGCGGGGAGGTGATTAGCGATACCAGCCTTGGTGGCTACAGTCAAGTAGAAGAAAAACTCAGGGTCATCATATGGAATGCGCACAGAAAGGGACATTTTCCTTAGCTCAGGAGCTTGGAGCTAGCAGTGTGCTTTTAGATGAACCTCTTGATAAAGCTGTAGAAACTGGGTCCAGAACTCCAAAACCGTGGCAAAAATCGTAGAAATTTGCTTGTGTAACGATTACAGGAAAGGACAGACCGATGGCCATCTGCTCCTACATATTCCCTTCTTGAAGTCACGATTCTGTTGGTGACAACCATTTCCATAGCAATGCAGAAATGAGGGTTAATAGGTTCATGTTAAAAGGGAAGAGTGTGAACACACAGGTTTTTTAAAAACAAATACTGTGAAACAAGCCCTCTGAGCAACGACCAGTAGAAGAGGAATGCAAAAGGATGGTTTCGCATTCAGGAGGTGGAATCATAGCTTAGGAGCGAACTTTTTCAGATATATTCAGGCTTTCGTGGGTCTGCCAAGCCAGATCGTTAAAGTTACTCCCTACCAACGTAGTTGTATTGCAGCGCTCATGATCTAGATGTTTCCTGCACGTGACTTGCGCAAATTCTTCAGGAAAAATCTCATTTTGGGTGAGGTTTTTTTAGTTGGAGTTTCACTGAGGGAACAATTCCTGGGTGAGACTGCGGTGGGACACGTCCTCACTCAGCTGCTCATACTGTGCTGAGGTGTGAGACAAGGGAAGAGCCACTTGCTGCTTGTGACAAGAGTTTCATGGCGTTATTTACAGATGGCCAAACACAGGCACTCTTCTGTTGTTTTATTCTAAAACTTGTGTCACTGTTCCTCTTTGTCCATAATCTCCTTTATTAGGCTTAACGATGCAGGCATTAATAGCTCCAGTATCGCTAAGAGGAATAGTTATTAAAATCAATCATGGAATTATTGTAGCCCCAACAATGTGAATTATACTTGTGCATGGAACACCAATGTAATATTTGCATACAAATGAATTTACGTTGTTTATATTGTGTTGCTATTTACTGTGAGCGATGATAATTGCTGGGCTGGGCAGAAGCTGTATGGGTCATTTTCAGCTTGGATTCTGGAGGAGGTGAGCCTGCACGAGTATATTATCTGTCTCATCATTTGGCAGTCTCCTCTTAATAACTTTTGAAGGCATTGACTAATTTCATCTACATTTGACGCTGGGGTAGAGGTTTTTGTGGTGGGGAGGTTAAGGGACAAAGGACAGAGGTACCCGGTGAACTTATTAATTCTACTGCTTAAAGAACAGCTTGTTTGGAATTAACCTCAGGAAATGCTCTTTCACTGGGCCCAAACCTTCCTGCAATTACATGGTGATTGTGACAATATTTTACTTAAATCATGGGAATCATTCTCTTTCAGCTTGCTGGGCAGGGACGTTTGCATTTACCTTCCAAGCTAGGTTTTCACTTAGATATTTGTTAAGTTTTGAAAAGCCAAATCAGATCAAAATTCCTGAGCTGATTCAGAGAGGAGGCACTTTCTTACGAGTGTTACGCTCGGAGGGTTTGGGGGGGAGATCAGGAAGAACTATTGGTCTGTTCTCCAGAATAGGGCAGCCGTACATAAACACAATTTTGTGTTTAGAAACTGCTGATCCCAAGTGCTGTAAGTAGTTAGACAGAACTTGTATAGGCTCCGTCCCTCAAGATTAAATCAGATACTCCTCTTTTTCAGTTTGGAAGACGCAGATATTCACAAAGCCGTGCTGCAAACCTGTTTCCTGAAACGGCTGTCACGACTGAGAAGGAGGGGACGGCGCGGTTGAGTTACGCGATGGTGACATCTGCGATCTGCCTTCCCAGATGAGCAGGCTGCGTCAAACCATGCCTTCAGTGAGGTCCAGCCTGCCAGAGTAGGACAGACCGGCTGAAGTGAGGTGCCTTTGAATGTGAGTAGAATAGCCAGAATATGGCAGTTCACGTAGAGTAAGAGACTGTTTTTATCAGGTAGGGCTTGCCGATAGTTTGCAGCTTCTACAAGGGGGTCCAGATCACGTTGCAGACCAGTTTCTCATCTCGAGACCATGAAATCGTTCATGACTGTTACCATGACAGTAGGCAGTCAGGTGTCTAGGCTTTTTCCCTTTCTGCAACACTACGGATTCCCAAAGAAATATGCAACACAGTTACAGTCATGAAGAGGAAACTAACGAGAAGTAATGTGAAGTACTTGCCTTTGAATCATATCACATGTTTGGAGTAATTTCATGAAGTTTTTATGTGAAGCCCAGTTACTCATTGTCATGGCAGAAACATCAGGTCTGTATCTGCAGGGAATAAAGCAGAGGTTTAACTTCAAATGGCAGGAGCAGTCCACTCTGCAAAGAGCACTGCTGGCAAAGTGACAAAAGGTCGCCGCATCCTCCTGTAAGAACAGACTCATTTAAACTCAGATGCTGCTTGTGCGCAACCACTCCTCTGCCTTATATCAAGGCCAGAGTGAAGCCAAGCTTTACTTGTGATCCCAGCGTGGGATCTAGGTGGTCGTTGCTTGCAAGGATTTAGCCTTTAATTTCTTTGGTAAGTCAGTGGCGGCTCTTCTCCTCCCATTAGATGTGGAAACTGCTATTTGGCTACAGGATCCTTTCTTTATCTCTCTGTGTCTGTGGATAAGTCAGATAAATAAAATGTAGCTTTGTCCGCCATAACTTTAATGAAAAAGGTAACACCTGTGACTAAAAAAAAATACTTTATTTAGGAAAACTTTCAAGCACACACCTGACGTAGGGCGGAATGAGTTTGTTAGGAGACTCATTATAGTTCCACTGAATAGTTCAAAGTTGCTTTTGTTCATTCAGATTCAAAACATAAACTCAGTTGATATTTTTTCTGGATGGCTGGATGTCTTTGTCTGAATTTCCAGTATAACCAGAAGCGTTCCTAGGTGGAAATAGTAGGAGACCAGAAAAGATTAAAACAAGGCCAAATTACATAAGGGGAGGAAAACAAAAGAGGGGAAGACAATAATTGAAAGAAAAAGTTGATTTTCTTTATGTAAAAGTATTTTGATTAAGGGTTTTTCCCTAGCACTTAGAAGATGCGAGGCCGAAAGGGAAGATGCATTTTAAAGGTAAAAATTGTGTAAAATAGCTATTATTTATTATCTTGCTGCTGCTGCTATTTTTGCGGGTTTCTCAAAGGTGAGATTTGAATGGGGAAATGTAACAACATTAAACTCTCCCAGAACTGAGCCTTTGCCTTGCACTTCTCGCTGAATATCATCAGCCTAATTCCAAGCGGCGTGAAGTCTGTTATTTGACATTACCTTGAAGGCAAATTTTTACGCCAAATTTGAAATAAAAGGCTGCGATTTATTTTTCCTACTTTTCATCAGAAACAGGGAATGTGCAAATTAAATAGAACTTCCTGTTTCCAACCTTTCAGCAAGTGCACGTTTCGGTTTGCGTTCCTCTCCCATTGCAGAAGGGAAAAAAAAAAGAGATGCACTTGAAAAAGGATGGATCCTTGCCTTCATATTATGTCTGCAAGAATAAGTATCAAACGTGTCTGGACATGACACGATCTTAGTAAGGGCTTTGATTCACAAGTGGGAACACTTTGTATTGGGACAGCTGTTGTTATTCCTGCCCGAGCTCTCTGCTCCAGCCCTCAGAGGATACCGCCTCCGCTGCAGGGGTGTCTCGGTTGGTCACGAAGCAGCTGAACTGCCACAGTTTATAACCAAACAAGTTAAAGTAAAGCCACGCTGGTTTCACCTACCTTACAATGTGACCAGGTGCACGAGAACTTCATTAGTGTCAGATCTTCAGCTCATGAATATCCCCCTAAGACGTCAGGTAGACACAGCTATTCCAGTTATACCAGGTGAATGCCTGCCTTGTGCTGGGTGGCCCACCTGTGAGAAGCAGCATTAGGAACCGTGCAGAAAGCAGTCGGTGTAACTCATAATAGAAGATGAGATCGTAGAAGAGTCAGCGTTCTCAGCTCTCTGCTCCTTCTCCGCTGTTTAAGGGACACGGTGGCGCTAGGCCTTTATTTTAGAGGTGGGTTGCCAGTTAAGCTTCTCTTGGGAAAAGGCCGAGTGCTTGGACACAAAGCCTAGCTGCCTGGTTTTTCGAGTGCACGCAGACAGAAGCATAAAACGTAATGGAAGGGACAAGTCTTGCAACAGAAAAGTGGCACCAAATGTGACCAGGCCTTGCGTTCATCACAGCTACGAGAAGTGGTGGGGATCGGTCTACAGAGAGTCCCCTGCAGCAGCTGGGGATCAGCAGTGTCCCTTGGCGCTTGTCTTTCAAGAGGAGCTATAGGTGACGTGCTGCCTCTTGGTTGTGTTTGCTGTTGTGGTCATCTTTTGACACAGTCCTGAGCTGCAGAATGTCTGAGGTGAAGAGGCCAAGCTTTCTGGTGTACCCACCTAGCACTAGCTTTTTGTGGCTGCGGAGGGTCACGCCGCAGCCTGTCCCGTGGTGCTCCTGTCCTCCGCATAGCGCTGGAGCAGGCACGGCTGAGGCCACGGGCCCGGGATGCCCGCTGCTGCTCCGTGCCCTTTCCCAACTCCGGTGCAATGCCTGAGCCGCCCACCCAGCTCCGGCAGAGAACTTCCCCGTCAGGCTGTGCATTTCGGTGCAGCCATCAGCAGTAGCATGGCTAATAGGCTGGTGTTTAAATGGCTGTAATTAGGCTTCAAAGTAACCATTATGATGAAAGGGGGAAATCTCACATTCCTCTCCACGCTATCATTTCAGGGTGTCTGGCAGCACCCCAGAAAGAGAAAACTGCATCCCTTGATACCACCAGAGCTACCTGTTCGCAAGGAACATCTCAACTTTGGTTTGCAAAGACCATTTTTTACGGGGGAAAAAAAAATCCATGCAGTTTTGAATGAAGTATTCTGTTCTCTCCATTCCTGTGGGTTGTTATCTGCCCAGTATGTAAGCATTTGCAAATATTTGAGTGGAAACGACAAGAGATAAGGACAGCTGATAATCTGCTAGTGCTGCGGCGGGCATGCCCCTACCAAGCTGCGTGGTAACTGCAGGGAGATTCGTCAGCTTATCGTGTCCGAGAATGCCTGTGGTCTTTACTGAGAGCCTGCCTCTTCTATTTACTCATTTATCCATGCAAATTTCATTTGAATATCTCAGATGCAGACATTTATTTATTGCACTAGTCCTCTTTGTCCCCCGCTCTGTGTTTCAGACAAACCGAGTTGCGTAGCAGCAGGAACGGCAAGGGTGATGGTGCTACTGTTAAATGCTGGTACTGGCTTAGCACTGGCTTATTCTGGAAAAGGACCTCGTTCTTTCCGAGCCTCTCCTCTTTGGGAGGAGAGCAGGTTGGGGAATTTCCTCTCAAGTACAGTCCTTCCTGCTATGCTCTTTGTTCCAACTCCGTTTCAAAGGATATTAGCAGTTTCCATCCTCCTCCTAATTCCACTGCCATAAAACATCCTTCTTACTCATGAAGTAGAATACCTAGATCCACCTTCTTGCCTCCTGGCTAATTACCGTCATTATCTGGCTAGACAAACTTGTCATGAGATTAGAATCTCCTCACAAAACAGGGTCATCTCAGGAAGTTCTCGCTCTCCGGTTTTGTGTAAATCAGTCACCTCTGCAGCTAAAAGGCAGCTCCGATTCTTGAGAATTCACACGCTCCCAGGAGGGGAGCAGGGGAGCGTTTCCACATCGGAGCTGCTTCAAAAGGCGCTGGGCGTTCCCCCTGACATCACTGGGGCAATGACTACACCCACTCTCTTGCACCTGCTCAAGGAGTTGTCTTTTAAAGATACTGAAAAGTACTAACCACTTGCATCAATTGCCTTGCCTGGATGTATCATTAATGTAATACGGTCGTTATATTCTACTTACTGTATCCCTCGCCCCTGCGTTTTTGCAGTTTACCTCAGCGTAACTCCGCAGCAAGCTTAGACACGCAGGGAGAAAAAGCAGAAGCCACAAACCAGGCTGGTCATTTTTTGGTGTTTTTTAAGCCTTCGGTTAATTCCAGCTCAAGATCCCAAACTAACAAAAAAAGTCAAAACCCCATTTAAAACAGAAGCTTAGCTTTGTTCTTGTGCGCTATGGGCACCGGGTGGCTCACCCTTAACTCTATGGGGCTTTCACACGGTCTCTCTCGGGGCTGGTTGTTGCAGCGTGTTGAGAATGTAGGTCTCCTCGTGCTTAGGCAACTGAAGAGTCCAGCACCTCTTACCTAATTCCCTTCCTAAGTAGGCGAGCAGAAGGAATCCTTCCTCCCATAAACCTTTGGTGACTCTTCACTTTGCACACCAGCCCACATAGAGCCTGCCACGCCAAAGAGCCCTATGTCACTAGTGCACTAAATAACTGTATTGCGTTTTAACAGGCCTGTGGCATCAAGGAAATTTATATTACCCCATGAATGCTCCAAAGCGGAAATGCGTGCAGTTATAGGCTACTGTAACCATAGCTCCAGCTAAACAAAACACTCCCTCCCTCAGCTATTGCAGCGACCTCAATTACGGGTGGTTCTGGCTGTCCTATACCTCTGCGATGCTTCAGCGACCTGCCGTAAAAAGATGATTGTCTTCCCAGCTACCTGCTCAACGTTGTCTCTGTGCTAGAGTGGATCCTCCAGAACACAAATTCTGGAGGCAGCAAGTTTCCTAATTGGTTTACTTGGGAACGGCCAGCCATGGGGAAATGGGCCCTCCTGGAGAAGCCTGGTGGAACCGAACAGAGACGACAGTGACTGGGAACAGCAGAGCTGAAAGAGGGCACGGGAATAGTGGCTGCGGGGTGAAATCGCGGAGGAAAGATGCGCTGCGGGAGCTGGAAACCCTGCAGCCACCCGTGAGAGAAGGGGGCATCGTGCCCAGGGGCGGGAGTATAATGGGGCGATCCAGATGTATTGGATGACAGTTTTGCGTTTTGTTAATTGACTTTCGCCTCCCTGTGCCCTAATTTCCAGATCAGTAAAGCGAGGATAACAGGCCTCTCCTTTGCAGAGTGCTTTGAGAGCTCCTGACGGAAAAACGCTAGATTAAAACACGGGCGGTTTTTATACACCCCCGTGCCAGATCCTGGAAGCAGCGTCTCATTCTCTAGTGAGAGACCCAGCTGTAGTGGAGGAAGGCTGCCGTGAGCCAGCAGCTGGTGTAAGGTCTCTCATTTTGCATGTGAACGTGTCTCTAGGCCTTGCTGCAATCCACTATTCAAATCGTACCTTGCAGACCAAACCAATTACAATCTCCTTGAGCTTTTCCGTGCCCGTCATCCCTATGGTACCTGTGTATTTCACAAGTCTCTTGTTGAACAACCCACTGACGTTGTTCCCGGTTGTACAGACTAAACCGAGGCTGGTAAAGGAAAGCTTAAACAAAGAACGTTCTTTCCTTTCGGTGACCAATTTTCCTGCATTTCTGCAGGAATAGGGCAAGGCTGCGCAGATGAGCATTCAGCCAAGGGGTGCGAGCACACATACTTAGTGAGCAACCCTGCAAAATTCCGGTTCGTTACTTTGCTCAGGAGGGGCCGGAGATTTGCCAAGTCCTCGGGGCAGCAATTGGCTGCCCTAATCCTTTCTCTTCCTGCAGTTCCCTGCTTCACTTACACATTATTGTCCAAATTCAGCAGATGTCGAAGCTGGGATGCTGCAGACAATAGGCTTCTCTTCTGATTCATCCTTAGAGCAGGCCCTGTCCTGTGTAGGAAAGGATGCAAAAATAAGATACTACCTGTGTGTGTAATGAGGCTGTTTCATAATGCATGCACACAAGACAGCCAAATGAGGGTTGTACAGACATGCTGTTCCCAAAGGTACCCAAATAAACGAAGCTTCCTACTTCCTTTATAGTGGCCCTATTTGGACAGATTTGTGACCTAACCAGCTCTGGGGTGAATCCTACCGCTTGGCAGTCCGTACAGCTTGGGAGTGAGTATGGTGGATGAGGGTGGTTGTCTCGGACTGCTGAGCCATTCCTCAAGGAGTCACACTTCGGCACCTTTGTATAGCGGTACTGTGACTTGTCCCAGTCCCAGAGGAGGAGGGGAGGGTCAGAACTGAAAAAGTCAAAATGGCTGTCAGCTCAGCTTGGTTGGTCCTGGAAAAGGTCCTTGAACTGCCTCCCATTCACGCTGAGAACATGTTTATCAGCAGGCTGTTATCCCAGCGGGAGCCACTTCTACATCTCTTATTCTCCCATTGAAGTGCTTTTACTTTGGTTTCATCAGCTCTTTGTAAGACGTGAGAGATGCTCAGGGTCACTCCCTAGGGTAATAGCTGCGCCATGTTCCCCCAAACCGGGGCCACGCATGTCTGAATTCTTACCCTCAGCTCACTTCTTTTTATTAGTGAAGGGGAACAGTTAGATCAGAAGATCCTCCTCTGAGAGTGCCACATTTGTAAAAGGAGCAGGTTATTCCTGTCTTCTAGTGAGCAAGGACTGTGCTGGCTGTGAGGGCAGTCTAACTCCTGACAGCTCTGTTGGACTGTGGAGTCAGACAGGTAAAACAGACCGCTAAACACCTAGTGGTGAAGGGCAGCTCCAGCAGAAGAGTCTGAGGGAGCCTGAGATAAAGCACTGCTTCAAGTCCTGTTCTGCTGGTTTCAGATCTCAAGTGATTCATTTCCCCCAGAGCCGTCTCTCAGAGTGATGGAGCTGCTGACCTCCCAGGTCGTGGTCCCCCTTCCTCCGTATCACCTCCAGCTCTTTTCTTCGGGGCAACGATACCATCAGGGGAGCGAGGGCTCCCGTGCTGGCTTCTGAGACGTGTTGCAACTCTCAGCACCTGTAGGGTGGCAAGGCAGCAAGAGCAGGTATTTCTCTGTGTCCTGACAGGGAGGGAGAGGCCCTCGCATAGTGCCCTGAGAGGGATAATTGCTACAGCGTGTTTTCACCTTGGGAGTGATTAAACAAAGATCTGTAATCTTTGCTTAGGCATGAGGGGAGACAGAACCTTGAACTTTAGTCTCCCATCCTCCTTTAGATTTCTGCTAGCAACATCTCTTTTTCCCTCCATTGCAGCTAAAGAGGGTGGAAGAAGTAGAAGCAGCGCCTGGTGCATTGGTCAGGCTGTTGGGCCAAAAAGAACGCGGAAAAGCAGACCAGCGGCCTGCAGAGCAGCATCGGCCTTGCTGCCTCCTGCAAGCTGCACAAGCCCTCTGCTACTAGAGCTTGTTCCTCTGGATGGGATAGGAAGAAGGATTTCTTGGTTGCTACATCCCTTGACCCAGACACAGCTCTGTATGAGTTGGTCTTACAAGCTGGAAAAATGGGACAAGGCTAGCTGAAATTTGCTCTTGCAGCCCTTGCCCTACAGGTATGCCTCAAGGGCCAGCTTCTCTCTGTTGCTTCTGGAAGTGCTTTAACATGTTGAAGGGATTTTGCTGTTTGAAACAGTTTGAATATGAACCATCTGTCATTCAAATATTCTCCAAGGCAGGATTTCACAAGTTGCAGCCAACGACCCTGTGCAATTATTTGTTAACCATCCATTTGTACCGAAGCGATGCCCAGAAATCTTTTCTGCTGACGAGCAGGAAGATAAGGCCTGGACCTCGATCCCAGGAAATTGTCTCAAGCCCCAAATGGTTTAGACCCTCTGAGTGAGTTTGCTGCTGCTAATCCAGCTGTAACTGTAGCACAGCGTTGAATTACTGTGGCTTCAGTCATTTCAAAGCACACATTTCGCCATCCCATTCCACAGCAAGTAAGTCTTGGTTGTGTTACAAGTCATAGGAAGCGGCTCGCTCTCACCAGGGAGCAATCACTGTGCGGCGTGTGAGGGCTCTGAAACTCTTGTGTTTGGGCCGGTGGTAAGTGTCAGAGGGCTGTGTTTAGTTTTGTCCTTCCACAGACACGTCATCCTGGCACCAGGACCAAGGGATCTCACATCTCTGTCACATGAGCCAAGTTAAGTTTTGAGCTCTGTCTAAGGTCTCTCAAGTCAAACGAGCTGCTTCAGAGCTGCCTTCTCTATCAGAAGCCTCTAACCTGTTCAGCGGTCTGCCTGTTCTCTGTATTGTATAACTGGTGATGCACACAGCTCCGTAACCATCTGGGAAATACGGCAGAGCACAAACAAAATCTATTGACGCACGTGGCAACCCAAAACCAAGTTACCTGTCGGCTCAGTGTGTAGGTTTTGCATTGAAATGCAGAATACATTAGATGTCAAGCTGCTAGTGTCGGACACACAGTACCCAGATTATCCCTGAAACTTCCTAGATACCCACCATTATGTCAGTTATGACTTAGAAATGAAGAGAACAAGAGATCAGCAGGTTTTTGTCTGCAGACCCGAGTGCTCACATTTTGCGGAGAAATGAGTAATTTTAGGGTTTGTTAGTTTGTTTGATTGTTCATCAAATGCGAAGTAAAAGCACTCTCTAATCCCCTCCCATCATTCTGGCTAAACAGGCTCAGTTCAGAGGCGTGAGGTCTTCAGAGGAAGGCTGCGCCCCTCGGCTGGACTTCCTTCTCCCTTGGCTCTTGCGGAGGGATCGCTGCCTTTGGCGAGCGCCATCTGGATTTATGCTGGGAAGCAGCGCCCCAGCACACACAGCCTGGTACTGCATCCCCTGCTTGTCATCCTTCTGGCCTGCGTTGAGGCACCTGCCTCCCGGAAAAAAACATATCTTAACCTCGTCTCTTCAGAGAGCAGGAGCTCCTTGCCACAGTAGAAAACTGAGCTTCATGCTGCAGGGCTGCAGTCGCCCGCAGGTACCCTGATGGCCGCGGCAGAAGCCTCTTGCAAACACACTGAATGTGGACTTGTCTTTCAGCACCTGAGTGAAACCGCATGGAGTGCGTTCATCGCACTGATGAGGTTTGTCCGCTACATCGAGCTATTCAGGTGGAACAGGCAAGCGTATTAGTAAAGCATTGCAGCTGGTCCTTCACAAATCACGTGTACCTGATTTATGGCCGAGGGCTCCTGCCCTCACCCCAATTTCTCCTTCTGCTGTGGAAAAGAACAGCATTAATTCCCAACACTGCCTCAGGCAAAACACTTCTTTTTTGGCATACTACTTCCTTCCCCTGTCTGGAGGATTTAGAGTTTTGCCCTGGGGCAACCGATCTCCCTGTGCCCTCTCCTCACTCTCTTTATCACTTACTAAAGCCAGTCCCATCTGGGCAAACCCAGGGACAGTGATGGGGAGCGAGGGAGAGAAAAGAGTTAATGTCACTGATGTAAAACCACAGTGTGTTTGAGTGTTTGTGTAGTACTTCACAAACTATAAACCACTCTGGGGGGAGTGCTGGAAATAGAGATCAATGAATCTGAGGAACTTCACAGACCAGCGTTGTTGGTTTTGCTGGCTGTATGAGAGTCCCCTTCCCCACTGGAAGCCGAGTTGCCACCGAGTAGATAGCAGCGCTCCCCCGGGCTGGACACTGGTGTTTTGTATCCTGGGCCATTTTTGGTAATGACCACGTCAGTGCGGAGGCAGTGGTCAAATGTTTATTAGTTTATGAGTCCAGGACCAAAGATGTTACCGTGACGTGATCAAATGCCTTCCTAGTGATCAGCAGTACTTGAAATGCAAATTACCGTGACGCACTAAGTTGAAAAATAAAGAAGGATCCCATGAACAAAAATTTGCGACACCCAGGAAACACTTCTGGGGCTGAGCCCATCTTTTTGGGACACTGTATTCCCTCTACTTGCTGACAATGCATGGTTCTGCCAAAGTTTCTGGTACCGTGAAAACATCTCTTCAAGCCCCGAAGTTGCACGGAAAACTTACGTGTCACAGCAAATGGGATATATGTTGAAGAAAGGGAACGCGGAAGGCAAGAAAAGAATGAGGGGGAAAAAAAAGAAAATAGCAACAGTAACATAACATTCACGCCATTATGTTCACTAGACTTTGATGATCCCTCTTCAAATTCTTTCGGGTAATTTTTGAACCAGTTTATACTTTTGACTTTCACTTCAGGCTGTGGCAATGAGTTCCACAGGGAAATGATGCGCAAAAAGAGCGATGGCCCCAGTGAGCCCCTTCGGTCAGCAGCCTTGGAGCAAACCCCTGCGTGGAAAACCTCTTCTATTTCACAACTACGGTCAAATAATTACAGTCATTTTCGCCTACTTCTTGTGTTACAGGAAGAAGTAAAAAATCATTCCCTGATTGCATTCACTGCTTCACACCAGAGCTCCAGGATGTTGTCCTTCAGTCTTCTTTTTCAGTGAGACAGGCCTAATCTGTTTATTCTTATTATTTTATGTCCCTCATCAACAGTGTCACCTTAGACCCTCCTAGTTCTGAAGAAAGAAGAGGTCATAGCAATGGGATGACTAAGACTGCAAGTGGATTCTAGCTGTTACCACATTATTAAAGTACATTGTGGCACAACTGTATTTTCTTAACACCTTCTGATATCCTCTGGGCTTGTTTGGCCTCTGCAGCACGCTGTGTAGGAGGAGGAAGACCCGTGCTGCATCCGGGCTGGACAATTTTAGAAAGGGCCTTGAGTTTTGCTGCCACAGTCTGATGAGACTGCAAGAATAGACAATGCTTTTGGCAGCTTGAACAGTCGTGTCTAGGAGTGGAGAGGATTCTGCTCTAGGAAGATATCTGAGGAGGTTCACAAAGGAAAGGAGGAAAAAAATAAACAAAACCTTTTTTCAAAGAGGTTCTCAAAAGCTTGAGTGCACCTCAGGCTCCTCGGGAGGCCTTAAGAAAAGCTGCCATCCTAAATTGTCCCGTCTAGACTCCCGCTGCCAGAGCCCGGCGTGGGCCAAAGAGCACTGTGGGCTCTGGAACAGCCAGCACATCTCTGGTTGTCGGATCCGCACTGGGGTGTGTCCTGGAGGGACCGGACCCGTACGTGCTGTCTCCTTTCCCGCGGCTTTCGGAGCATGAGGAAAATGATCCCTCTCACCCCACCTGATGCACCTCCCTGCAGGGAGGTCAGTGCAAACGTTTTTTCCAAGCACTTAAAATACAAAAAGCCTGATATTTCTGTTGCTAGAGGATTAGATAAGCTTAAGTAAATTGTCAGGACCACCTTTTCTCCCCAGGCCTGCAGTGTCTTTGAGATGCTCTTTTCAGAGCAGTGGTGTTCCCTGAGACGGGCAGCCTGAGCAGAGTAGCTGCCGTCGCGCTGCTTTCGCTGTAAGAATTGCCATTATTTTGAATGTGTTGAATTCCTTTTGGCCTAAACCCTGGAGAGCTAAGAGAAAAAAGAGCATCACCTGTCCTGTTAAGAGCTTCTTTTCCTTCGCCTACCAAGTTTCTATTAAACTGCCCTTGGGCAAATGCTTCCTGAAAGTCAGCAATTAAAGTCCGTGGTGTTTCATGGGGATCTGCGAAGGCAGTTTCTGATTAGTCTGCATTACGGAGCGCACAAAGGGGACAGACACAGTCTGTAGTCTCAAATCGCAAGTTCCATTTGCGTTTCTTTGCTTGTACATAAGCATATTTGATATGGAATTGCTAGGACAACAAGCACGGCACTCTTGCTGCTGTTACACAGCACAGCGTAACTAAACACTCATACCCAGAAATCACAAGTAGGGCCCTCAAAAAACTCATAAGGTCGGTGTAAACTTGATGAGACACAGTGTTTTAACCTGCGTATTTTGAACTGCATTTATTTGCTACTCATCTTTCAGAATTCAGGGGTCAAGCATTTTAATACCTTTCCGTAACCCTGTGGGCTAGAAAGGTAGTTCTTCTTCCTTCTTTTCTTTCTTTAAAATCAAAGGTGGGAATCTCGTGTAATTGCAGGAGTTGCAGGTGTGGAAAGGAAGGATTGCTCTGGGACGAGGAGCAGTGTCGCCGTAGCTGGTGATACTACCTGTTAGTCTCTGCCAAGTGCTGGACTAGGCCCCTCCTCAGCCTTCTGGGAAGCCCAAGTTGTTGATTCCTCTTTCCGGTGTTGTTTCACGAGACTTCTCATCTGTGGTTGAAGCCTGTGTTTGCCGCCCCTGAAACGGGTGACAACCTGAGATGAGGGGGAGCGGCAATAGGCTCCAAGCTGGTAAGCAGACATGCCATTACACAGTGCCTCAGCCTGTATTCCTTAGCTCTGGCGGTCTTCTCTGTCAGCCGCCATGGATTGATTCCTGAGGACCCGGCATCTCTTTAAGCTGCAGCACTTGACGTAGTTAAAACAAGTGTCATTGCTGTCCTTATGGTATGAGCCTCCAGCCAAATACGCAGGGCAACCCTCAGCCTGTCTAGGGCTCCTTCTCTGGAACAAATGAAACTGTGGCTCCATCTCCATCCCAGGACTTCACCCTCTGGGAAGGACAGCTAAATCATTCCTAGTCATTCAGACAGCTTTCCTCCTGCTCCTTACCCCTCCCCAGCCCCACAGTATGAAGAGCCTGTTTTCAGTTTCTCTCTGCAGCAGCTGGAATGAATTCTGTTGCTATCACACCTGCTCAGCACGCTCTACAAACGGGCAGACTGAGAAACTCGGGACAAAAAGTAGAGCGTGAGAGCTAGTTTCCGCTCGGACAGATGAACAGACCCGCAGTCTCGCGGAAAAAAATCTTTTTCCCTGTCCTCTCATTCAGACCCAAGCTTCCTCACCCAGCGCTAACCATTTCTTTTGTACGGTCAGACTGACCTCTCACCCGGGGCTTGCCTGCCCAATTTGTAAGCGCTTTAATAATGATGATCCATTATCCTGCTTTACACATCAAAACGCACACAGGCTCCTCCCAAACAAGAGACCTTGGCAGATGAACCGTGGGTAAAAAGCACAATCATTTATACAAATGATGCTGTTCAAGGGTATCATTTCTCTTTCTCCTCAGCAGAAGGAAAAGATTTCTTCCCCTCCAAATCTCACAGAAGTAGTGTTTATAATTAATCACTGCAGTATTAGGTTTATCCAGACACAGGGTCACTCTGCTGTGGATGTGCCACGTACTAAGGATGCAGCTGGGAAAGCCTCGCTGTGTCCCGGTGTCTCTCCAAGACCACTTTGGGGAAGGCTGGCTCAGGCTTTCCCTTGCTGCTACGTCGCCTGTGGTTCTCTGCACTGAGTCCTAGCCCTTTGTAAGTGTCCTAGTTTTTGTCCGGCTCTGAAGGTAACTCGTGCTTGATGTGATTATGGAGCATCTGACACCAGAAGTCTCTAATCGGAGTTGAGGATTAGCTAAGTGTCTGAGGCAAGTCCTTCGTGGAGGAAACAAAATAAGCACAGTGTGTTCCGCCTTCTGCTAGAGACTACGGCTTCTCGTATCCTGTTGCAGTGAGTGGTAGGAAATGACAGGGAATCTGTACGCATCGCAGTCTCTCGTGAGCCACAAATAACGTGTATTAGCTCTTTCACATTTTGGGACGCAATAGAGGGGGTCTGCCCTGCTGCAGGCGGTGCATGCAGTGGGCGTGCCGTGCTCTGCCAAGGGGTGGAAAGGATTGTCACTGCAAATACGTGGGCCCTTCCGCACCGTCCTTCTTCATTACATCGTGCCGCTTCAGTTGACACAGCTCCTCATACTTGCCGTAGCGAACCTGTTAGCATCTTTTAGATCTATGTAAATTCTGGTGTTGATGAATTCAGCAGCTTCCTCTTGAAAACCTTTATTGGGTGACTTTCACACTGCCCCCACAGAGCCCTCCCTGTTCCTTGAAGTCAATGGGAGATCTGGGTGTGGTGAAAAGTCAAGATCAGACCTGTAAATCAGATGATAAAGAGAAGTGAATCAGTAGGAAATGCTCTTGGGGAACAACATATTCCTCTCCCATCAATTAAAAGCACGGGGAATGGCTCAGGAATAGCTTCCCTCCGACAAGTAAGAGACTGTTTCAACAGCATAATGGTCTAATAGAGCTTTCTAATAGTTTGAGGACATAAAAGCACCCTTGTGCTAAATAAATTGCTCAGGCCATCTAATAAAATCCATTTCTGAAGAAGGATATGCGAATTTGTGTGGTTGCTCCAAGGATGTTTTCAGACCTCTCGTATAGTATTAGCATATCCTGTGGCAGAGCCCAGTCCCCAGCAAATTGACATGCTGTGTGCTGTGCCCCAGAAATGTTTGATGTGGCGCTTCAGGTGCTCAGCCCTAGGGAACGTAATTCTGCTGTGTCCAAATCCCTTGGGTACTCTGAAAGCCTCCCTTATTCGCTGGCTCCTCCCGAAATATCCGTGGCAGGTCGCTGTGGAAATTATGTGCCACTTCTGTCCTTCTGGTTGCTAGAGTTAATTTAATTAATGCTATTCCAGCTTTCTTCCTGACTTTCTTCTCCCTTCATTGTTCCACATGCCAGTGGTACTTAGCCTGTTGTGGGTCATAAGTCATCAAAAGGTTGCCTGTGACATCATTGCAAATAAAATAAAAATGCATAAAAACATGCCCATGCATGCGGAGAACCAGCGTGGAGAGACAGAAATAATAAATGAATGTGCAAGTTTCCACTGACAGCGGTCGCAGCGGTCCTGGTTTTGTTTGCGCACGTGGGCTGCGCTGGCGCGGGCTGATTCCTGGACTCTGTCCCCAGAAGGTGAGATGGGCTTCCGTTAAAAGACGGATTGAGAAATGCCGTTGCCAGCGCTGGATGCCACCGCTCACGTTGCCTGCGCTCGTGGCATTGCCCTGCCCCTCCCTCGCCCCTGTTACCAGGGCTCTCCTGCCGCCACCACCCCGTCTTGGGACTCTCGGTATTGCTTATGGGGCAGCGTTTGTGGAGCCGAGCGCCGCTTCATGAGCTGTTTCATCATGTTGCTTGAATCACGAACAACAGCGGGGCTAATAAAAGAACCTTTGAATGCTCTGCAGATGGAAGATGTCATACTGGGAAAATCAATCCGCAGATCTGCTCTTTGATGGAATCTAGCTGCAGGCAGATGCTTTCATGTACGGCAGCGCCTTCCCAGACAGATTATTTCCTTGCTCACACCGTGTACAGTCGTGCAAGTCCTGGGATAAGCAGCTTTGCACTGCAGCGCTTCTATATACACAGCTAGAGTTCCTTTCTCATCCAGGCCGCTTCCCTTTGCGGGGGTTTTGGGATGGGTGGGAGAGAAAACAGAGTGGCAGTGACCATCTAGTCGCAGGGTTAACGAGTCGTGATGCAGCAAGGGATTGCAGGAGCCACCTCTCCACCCAGCCCCCGGCACAACACACGCTGAGGGCAATGAAATGATAGAGCAAATATCTAGCATGTCCTGTTGCTGAGAAGAAAAGGCAGGAAGCTGTTTGGTCAGCATTTCCATGTAGTTTCCTCAACATTTTTAAAGTAAAAAAAAAAAAACCAGAGTACAGCCACCTCCGTCGCTAGGAGTGAAACGATAAGGATCAGGTAGGAGCTCTGTTCAGACAGCTGTGCAGAAACGGAAGATGAGACACACTGAAACATGTTGTGATACTTTCTTGTGTTACTCGTTATCGCATTTGCACCTCGAAACAGCATGAGACTCCCAACAGGCCAAGTGTTACACATGCCAACCTCCGAAGAACCTCCGTAAACAGAGGAAAGGGCATCCCTTTATATCTGCAGATCTCATATCACACACTGAAACGATAATAAACCCGACCTGTGAACTCGTTACATTTTTCTGAGCCTACGTTTTGGGCAGGAGTTTCTTTTTAGTGAGATTTTGTTTGGTATCCGTTTCCAACAGCTAGAGCTAAAAATAGTAAATTACCACCTAATCTAATCTAGCCTGACTCAGCCACTTTCTTCCAGGTTTATTTGGTTTTTATCTCAATGTCAATTATTAAATGTATTCACAGCCTTCCACAAGGGAACTTCTGGACAGTGCCAGTCCAGGGGAAACACAGGGAAATGCGGGGTGGTGTGAGGGTTTGTGAGCTTTGTTAATGGGGGCTGAGCCTCGCTGCGGAGATTGCCTCCTAGAGCCCCTGCCCACCCCATTTGCCTTTGTAACCCCCTCCCCCCCACCCACAGTTGTCCTAAACGCAC
Organism: Dromas ardeola; assembly: GCA_013398915.1. Lineage (NCBI taxonomy): Eukaryota > Metazoa > Chordata > Aves > Charadriiformes > Dromadidae > Dromas > Dromas ardeola. The sequence continues at coordinate 111,878 of VYZM01022804.1, read as the reverse complement.
CTTGTCGCAACCTGAAGAAGCGTTTATTTACATGGAAAAGCAACACTGGGGTAGTGCCGGCGTGCCCTGTCTTTGGTATGAAAAGCCAGCAGGTTTTGTCCTTTTAAAAAAAAAAAAGTTGTTTCTTTTTTTTTCTAGCTTTTCTTTCTTATTTTACACCTTATCATAAGTTTTTCTCACTGTTTTGCTGCCCACAGCCCTGGAAGCTGGTTTCCACCAGGAGGTGCCACTGCGCGTTGCCCGTGGGCTGAGCGGTTGGCTCTGCTCCACGTCACGCAGGAGAGGGACTGTTAAAAGAAGAACGGGCAGAGTGAAATTCCACCCAAGGCGTTTTCATTCAGCCATCCCCAAATTCCCACGTAAGTATTGCTAAAATTTAAATCGGGTATTACTAGTTGGCAACTCTGGCTGTGGGGCACAGCACTATGTATACGTATAGTAGTCTGTCCGTCTTTCCTGCACAGCACTTCAGTGACTTCCTCGTAACAGTTTGGTCTCTTTATTGTTTCGCTGTTTGTTCTTCCAAAGTGCAGAAAGGTTATTTCACTTCAGATCTCAGAGTTAATGGCAGACAAAAGGAAGTGGGTGTGAAGTAGCTTATGTGCGCACTGTGAAAACCTGGTGCCCTTTCTATTTATAGCTCTACTTGAACTTTCATTCATTTAGTTGCTATTTTGGTACGGCAAACATTTCATCTCCCAGGGAAAGTGCGTTAGCAGTGCAGGTGAGCAGGAGGGAGAACACATCGGTCATGCAGACAAATATTTAATGGCCTAGAAACCATTGCCGTTCCCAGAAAGCATATATAAGCAAAGCGATACTAAAGCGAAGCTTCCCTTGCACAGTCATTCAGCTAATCAGCAGAACAATGTTTTGAGGTTAACTCAAACCTTTTTATTGACTTCATATCTTTTATTAGATTTTAGATCAAAGGAATTCTTAATATTTCTGTTCTCGGAGGAATAGGTTTATCTGATAAAATGAATACCCTTGGTCACTCATCCCATGCTCTGCCTTCTGGGTAGAGAGCTGGCTTACAAGCTTTAAAAAGCTACAGGTAGGCTTTTTAGTCCTGGCCATGGGAGTTTCCTTAGCTGTTCAGTGCCTCACGTCTTTCTGTCAGAGTGCAGCCAGGGTCAGCCCAGCGCGCAGATCACTGGGCAGATCCACAGCGATCAGGCAGGTCTGAGCTCAGGCGGGAGGGTGACCCGCGGGGCTGGGGTCCAGACCAATGAGAGTTGTTGCTTCTAACGTGGCTAAACTGAGGTGGAACAAGTTTAATTCCCATGGGTAGCAGGAAGCAGAAAAGCATGGGTTTCCAGCGGCCCACAGCCTCCTCCCAAGAGAGAGACCTGAGCAACTTCACGCCTGGATGGTTTTAGCACATTGGGCCAGGAGCACACATGAGCATGAGCTGGCCAACTCCAGCTGCCCCTGGGTGCTCAGCCCAAATGACCAGACACCCATCTGCATCTGTTGGAAATAAGAGGAGTGTTTGTCTTGAAACAAACCTCTGAGTCATTGTTACCCGGACCTATGCTCTAGTAGCCTCTGTGACGCTTCTAAAAGCAAGGGATTGTCCCAGTACTGCTTGCCGGCAATGCTGGGACTTCAAAAGAAGGGGATGGTTGGAAGTGGGCATTGCAGAGATAAGCTGTCAGCCGTAGCTGGATGTCAACTGCTTTGCCATCGTGTGTGTTGCAGAAGGTGTGAGAAACTCGTGAACCCCCTTTGCCAGCGGGTATGAACTGGTGTCAGTTAGAAGTGCTGATGGAAGGGGTTTGGTCGGTGCGAGACAGGCGAGGCGGGTGTCCCTCTGGCACAAGCTATAGCCGTAGCCAACCTGCATATGACGAGCGCGGTTGCAATGTAAAAGGGAAGGTTAGAGTTTCGCAGCAGAGGGGCTGGTTTGAGTCTGTTCTCAGCCCGATATCCTGTGGACTGCGTCGTTAACTGGTGGAAATGCGTCTCTGTGCACCTATGATTTTCTCTGGCCAGAGCTCTAGCGTCTTTCAGAGACTCAAATCTTTTCAGTCCAGCTCAGTTCTTCGAAGAGAAGAGGGGTAATTTCAGGTGAAGGCTGAATCCCGCCTTTGCACTACTGCTGCGTACAGTGATTAATAACGCTGTCGCCAGAGTAGGTGGACAGTCTGCTTGCTGGATCCGCTATGCTTAAGGATCTCTCTAAATGAGTATGTTGAGACTCTCTGGCTGTACTACAGCCGTACTTACAATTAACACCTTCCTCCACATTGTCATTATTTAGCTATCATAGTCATAATCACGGAATCACGGAATCTTCAGAGTCGGAAGGGACCTCTAGAGATCATCTAGCCCAGCTCCCCTGCTAAAGCAGGACTGCCCAAAGCACGTCACTCAGGACTGCATCCAGACGGGTCTCGAAAGTCTCCAGAGGAGGGGACTCCACACCCTCCCCGGGCAGCCTGTCCCGGTGCTCTGTCACCCTCACCGTAAAGAAGTTTTTCCTCACGTTCGATCGGAACTTCCTACGTTCCAGCTTGTGCCCGTTACCCCTCGTCCTGTCACTGAGAACCACTGACAAGAGCCTGGCTCCATCCTCCTTCAACCCACCCTTTACATACTTGTAAACGTTAATAAGGTCTCCCCTCAGCCTTCTCTTCTCCAGGCTGAAGAGTCCCAGCTCTCCCAGCCTTTCCTCCTAAGGGAGACGCTCCAGTCCCTCAGTCATCTTTGTTGCCCTACGCTGGACTCTCTCCAGCAGTTCCCTGTCTCCCTTGAACCGGAGAGCCCAGAACTGGACACAGTATTCCAGTTGGGGCCTCGCCAGTGCGGAGTAGAGGGGGAGAACGACCTCCCTTGACCTGCTGGCCACACTCTTCCCTGTGCAGCCCAGAATTCCGTTGGCCTTCTTGGCGACAAGGGCACATTGCTTGCTCGTGGATAATTTATTGTCTACCGAGACCCCCAGATCCTTTTCTTCAGAACCGCTTTCCAGCAGGTCCACCCCTAACCCAGATTGGTGCCTGACATTCTGGTGCCTGACATAATGTCTTAGATCATTCCTTTATTCACTCACTAGCTTGGCTAGTTGAAAAATGATAGTGTAAAGGAACCCAGAACTGCTTGTTCCCACCTCCTTTTCCCTTTTTTATCGAACAGTAGTTGTGTCCACCGATACCAACCTTCTGGCACACTCAAAATGCCCTCTCCCTGAACACCTTTGTGGTCTTCACTGGCGTTTACCTGCTGAACAGGCAGGGCTTCCTTCAGGGAAATAGTCTGGGCCGTTGGCTTCAATCGAAGCAAATTAATGAAAGAAAGTTCTGGACACGGTCTGGTGTAGCCCATCCTTCAAGGCCTGGTGTGAAGCACTTATGTGAGCAGGCAGAATGAAGGTTCATGATGAATTTTCAGTGCTTGGCTTGGCAAGCTCAAGAATAGCGCAGAGCAGGCTGGGAGAGGGAACTGCACGTGTGTCGTCTCACTGGGGCTTGAGGCAAGCGTTCGCAGAGAACCCTTGCTAGTCTATACCGGGCCAGTCTGAGCCCCGCTGAATTTAGTGAGAAACCAAGAGACTTGGCATGTGTCACTTAACCGCGTGACAAATTGCAGATATATTTAGGATGAGGACGTTAGACAGCCGGGTCCGGATACTCAAAGATAATTTTCGTCCAGCAAGAATTAAGGCTCTTACTGTCTTTGAGGATCTGGCCCTTCTCCCGCAATTTGGAGACACCCAGACATGTTCTAATATAACCTCATGTCTCAAGTCACAGGAGGCTCCCATATATTTTTTGTGTGCCAGTTACTGTGGAGATGTTAAAAAGGCTAAAAAAAGACAAAAAAGGAAAGAGGAGTAGAAGACTGCGTTCCTAATTCGTCACCTTTACCGTCTCTTCCTTGGAGCACAGAGAAGTCAGTAGAAAAACATGCGCCTTAGGAATTTCCTGGATTGGGAACCAAGGGTTTGAGTCATTGCTGAGGAAGAAAACCAGGAGCTGGAAGGCGGATTACCGATTGAGGGACTCCTTAGGGCTTTTGGGACAGGTACTAGCGTCTGTCGCAAGCATCTTCCCTTCCTATGGGAGAGGCACAGCTTGCCGGGTTTTTCTCTCATCCAATCCTGCCTACTCATACTCACAGCTCTTTTTTTACCAAAGCTGCCTTTACAGGGTTAGATTAATCACTTTAATCAATGTCGTAGCCAGGTTAGGAACCTAATTGTAACACAAGGCACACTGACTGCTGCTGAAGGTCTCTCTCTGGCTCAGGGGAAAGCATTCACTTGAAATGAGAGCACCCACCCTGCAACCATTTCACTGTGGTCTTTATTTCAACTCGGGGTTTTGCAGGACCTGTGCTGGGCCTGTTGTATTAGCACCAGACTGCGTCATTTCATACTCTTTCCAGAACTTCCACGGGTGTCACTGGCATGAGGATTTAGGTGCCCCCTTCACGCAGCACCTACCCCCAGCGCCTACCCACCATCTGTTTCCTTGCATCTCGCTCTTGCAAAACGGTCTCCGCGCCTCAGCTGGGACAAGGAGGAATTCCCATCAAGCAGCTCCCCTCACCCTTCCTACCTAACCCATGAGTTTGGGCTACAACTGCCAAAATCTGCTAGTCAGTGAATTGATTGACTACTATTGATACACGTATTCTCTTCTGGTTCTGGATGCAAAATAAGAATTCTTGGCCCATTCCTGACAGATATTGAGGACACAGATGCAAAAGGGCATTTACTTCAAGCTGTTTGTTGCTTTATAAAAAGAAGTTGAGTGCATTCAATGATTCTGTGACCGAGAGGAGCCTCTTCCTATTTAATAGAGGGAAGGTCACCCAGTCATTATGTAGGAAATAATGTAGTGGAGCCACTAGTCCCAGTTTGAAGAAAACAAGAGAACCCGTTACTTCGACCTCCCTCTAATTGCACGTGAGGTTATGTGAAGGGGTGGAAGGTCTCCCACTAGATGGAATAATAGCAGGGAGAATTTCATTAATCCTTTTCTGCAGTCGGTTTGCAGAAGCAAACAACTTTGCGAGCACATTGTTCAACAAGCGTCGCGCTTTCTCTCCGTTGCGGGGTTAAGATCTGAGGGCAGAAGCAGACATTGCGAAGAGAGCTGTCCTCCGACTATAAAGGAAGATGTGCGTATTGATACTGACATCTCCTGGGGCTTGAGCAATCCTGGGGCGAGGTCATTCACACTTTCATGTGCCAGCCAGCCAGTTGAATTCTCACACCCTTATCTATTATACCGGCTAAGGCGTCGCTCTGTTTTCTCTTCTATCTGCATAACCAGGTGTTGAGCAACTGGAATGTCATTCCAGAAATTCTGACTGGGCTTGGGTGTGTGCTCCGCGCAGGAATTACTTCTGGGAATCACTCCGGAGGGCCAAACAATATGGTTTCCAAAAATTATGTTACTGTACAGCACGCATTTAAATGAATTGCATGATTTAGCCAGGCATGATCCCTCTCTTGTGGAGCGGCAGACTCCTCTGCCTGCTGTTTCAGAAGGTGATCCAGCTCCTAGGAGCTGTGTGCTATTTACCTAGTTATAATGCTCATTTATAGTGTGTGTATGTGCCAGCGGGGAATTAGGGTTTTTTTAATATTTGCCGTTGTTTCAAAGTCGCAGCAGCACTCTTCATGCTCCCACAGCCCCATGTCTTCATAATTCAGCCCCATCGTTCATTTAACTCAGCTACAAGCAGGACACAATCCCAAATGGAAGTGACAGTGCAGCAGGCACAGATGTTGGGAGGGAGCAAGTTCCAGCACAGTTAAACACTATTTTCTGTGGCTCTGGACAAAACCCTGGCATCTAGAGCGGAAGACTGCATCACGGTGAGCAGGTGGGCACGGCACACAGGAAAGATGGCGAGCCAGCAGCCGCCCTCCTGCTGAGCCCTGATCTCTCGGGGGACACATGTGGGGGAATTCCCTGCCAAGGGCTGCCAGAGGGCAGTCCCCGGCCAGAGGCAGAGGGCAGAAGGAAGCCCACATCCCTCCCGGGCACCACGGTGGCATCGGGAGCCCCCCCAGACTGGCCCAAACACGTGGAAAGTTAGGAGCAGCCTTGAACAGCCGAGTCTGTTGTCTATGTTGTTGCTGCATCGCATGGAGTTGCTCTGGCTTTGCCTACACCGCATCAGCGTCTGAAGGCTACATCTCACTGGCTCGTCATCTCTACTGTTTGCAGGCTGGCTGGCACGTTGGCTTTCACCTGAAGCAAATCGGCTCACTCTCCGGGGAGGAACCCTCACTGCCCGGAGTGAGAGGTGGTCACACAGAAGCTCCACCCTTGCTGGCGGCAGTCCTTGGGTGCTGGAGCAGCAAAGCCAGAGTGAGAACAGCTGCCCGAAGGCACGTGGTCGTAGCTCAGAAAAACATACAGAATTCTGCCCTTTTTCTTGGCTTGATGGCTTCCCTTTCTATGCCTTTTTTTCTGGTACTTTAGGGGAAGCCAGGGGACCTGACAAAGCAGCCACGATAAGTAGGACTCAAAGGAAAGCAAAGCTGAAAACCCTTTGCGTGCCTGTCACCAAGGGTCAGTTTGAGCACTGGCAGCTCAAGGGTCAGGACACAGGGACGCGTCTCCTGAGGGAGCTGCCCTGCGCACTTTTGCTGGCAGGCAGCAGGCAGTAGAGGGCTGCAAGATATTCCATGAAGCACAGAAACTAAGGGCTCAGTCTAGTTTGTACGTACATCGGCGGTTATCTGATGGCCCTAGGATACAGCTGGCCTTATATTTTAACTATGGTCCAAAGCTTGTTTATCGAAAGACGATCAAGAGCATTTAAATGAGGCTGTGACAAAAGAAGAGAAACGGACTCAAGCAGGACATAGTTAATTTTCTTTTAGGAAGCCAACGGGATGAGACAGCTGCACTGAGTCATGAGAACTGACCAAATCTGCAGAATATGAAAGAAACTAATTCTGCACTTGTGTGCAACACACCAGGCTTTAGCGGTTTTTGTAAAGGTTGACATTTCCATTTTGCAAGCACGGTTCTGCTTACGTTCGTTGCCAGGGCTAACATTAGCGAGCGCCTGTGCAGCTGCGTGGCTTCGGAGACTCCCTCTGAATAGGTAGTCCCATCAGTGGGCCTAGATCTCCCCTCACTCTCTCCCGCTTTGAGTCTCGGTGCTCAGGGCTCCCGGAGGGTTAAAGGACAACGTGCCGTCTTCGATGCTTCAGCTCCCTGGCAGTTGGGTGCAGTGAGTGACCAAGGCCCCTCCGGAGGTCTCTGGGGGTTTTGCTCCTGAGCTTTCGCACAGGGAGAGCAATGGCAAGGTGAGCTCATTCCTCCTTCCAGACTGTGGCCAAGCGGCCACAGCAGCATTTCAGTGGAGGGTTGCGCTAGGGTTAGTGGCATGACTTCGTGATACTTTGAAACGTGGGCCCCTTCAGAGCATTTACCATCAAAGATAAATTCAGCTGCAATGGTAAGGAAAGCTACTCATTTAAAAACTTTGACTGGCAATTGCACCTCACAGAGCTGGGCTGTGTTCTCAGCTTACTGTACAACCACATTTCAGCTGTGCGTTATGCAACTGCGATTAGCATTAATGAGTTACAAGGCTAATATACTGATACTGTTCCTAGAAGCAGTCTGCCCGGGAATGCACTCTTTTGGACTAGTTAGGGGAGTCAGATGGAGCGGAGGGCACCTCTGTGCTTTGATGCTTTACGGGATACCTGGATCCAAACCGGGACGTGGGTCTGGTCTGCAGCCGTGAATTTCAGAAGTTAACAAAAAAAACCAAACCAAAACAAAAGCTGCCTCTGTCTGGGGTCAAATTCGGATTCTGGTTACAAATAATGTCTCCCAAACGCTGAAGGGTTTGATATCCAACCTGATGTGGATCTAGGGGACAAATGTGAAAGCAATTATTTAAAACGTCATAACTAAAGAGTGAAGCAAAATTCACCCGCAGGCCATGAAGGTAACCTGCCATGGAAGTCTCATTTGATACTTATTTTGAGTAAGATGAAAATAGCTGTCAAATGTTAACATTTCTAGTACTGGTGTACAGAAGTTACACTCAGAAGAAGCCTCCTGTCTCAAAAAAACCCATCTACAAGGGCTGTGAGTGTAGCGCCACCCATCTCTGATAGATCACTTATGTCAAGAAATTGGCATTGGTTTCTAGTGACTGAACTCGTTACTTGGTTTCGGGCTAGCAAAGTAAACCCCAGTTTTCTGGGTCTGGCAGACATGAAACTGAGGTCTCGGATTTGTATTGTCTCTCCAAAGGCTGCACTTGCTCTCACCAAGGACTATTTGCATGTCCAGACTAGGCAGCGGTGCAGCCGTGTACTTAGCTGCACAAACCGGTACCGATTTTGCTTGTGCAAAATGCAAACACCCTCAATTACCTGTAGAAAATCCTCGTCAAGGCTCGAGATTTCTGATCTGCTTGGATGTGGCACTTCCTATCATGCGCCCTGGCAGCTGCGCAGGTCTTCATTTGGAGAAGAGCCTGGAGGGAGACAAGGGAGAAGACGGTAGTTTTAGTTGAAAGGCAAACGGATCAAAGGCAGGCGATTAGCATCAGAGCCTCTCATCAGGACGGGGTGTCTGAGCGCAGCCTTCCCCGGCATCGCACCCCAAGAGACGGGTCACTCCTTTGTTTGCGTGAAAGCGTCTCAGGTAAGGGGCAGCCTGGGCATGGGTCACACATCAAACAAGCGCAGGCAGGAGCCCACACCGACCACGTGGCTGGGACCAACAAGGTGCGACTGGAGATTCCCAGGACGCTCTCGGCCAAACACGAGACCTGAAAGACTGGTGGGAGGCGGGCAGGTAACCAGAGAATAAACGCTGGGGCTCTTGAGCACGTAAACAATAGAAACCACAAAACAACCACGCTTGCTCTGGAAAATGGCGCAGCACTTTCGGGGCAAAACAGCTGGCCAGATGCTCAGGCTTAAAAGGCAGTGACTCAAAGCCAGTACCAGCCTCCGATTTGCTGCCTCGTGCCTAAAAGCCACGACATCCTCAAAGCTGTCGCAGAGCGGCGTTGAGGAGAAAAATTGCCCCATCGTATCTCTGTTGTCTGCTTTCATGTTGGAGATAGTGCATTGTCGGCTGCAGTGCTGAGCCTAATGCTGATCTATGGATATAGATCAGGCAGAGCTTGGCTGAAGTAAACAATTATTCCAGAGTAAACGGGGAACAAGGAAGAAGTCTGCAGACTTCACGCGCAGGTTCTCACGCTGTTTTGCAAGCCTGAGCAATCCTGTTTTCCATAGCCAGACGGCAGAGGCGCGCTTCGCTGTCTACACGTAACTTGGTCTGCGGCCCCCAAGGACCCTGTGCTACTTTGGGATGTTTACAGGGATTTAAGGGCTAAGAAATAGCTGGGGGATTTTCTGAAGAACCAGAGCAGGTTAAGCGCTCAGGGCTTATCAAAGGGCTGTCTGCCACAGGAGGTGACGCTTAGAGGAGACTCCCTGAGTGTACGCACCTCTTCTTGCCTATTCCCTTTGGGTTAGCGGAAACATCTTCAAAAAGCCATGCCTTAAGCGCATCACCCCAGGCCTGCCTTTCTCGTATCACCTCCTGTAGGCCCCACAGGGATTATCACCTTTTCCAGGTAGAAATTTAGCTGTTATTATGTGGACAGAGTGCTCTGGTGTTAGCCAGATTCTGCTCCCCTTTAGCGGGGTCAGAGCTGGACCTCTGTGAGCGTGGGGGGAACCCTGCCCTTCATCAGCACCTTTCTGCCTCGCCGCTGCGCTTTCCTAGGGTGCAGTGCCAGGGATCAGGCCACCCTTTCAGCCATTAGCTCTGCCAGTTTATACATTAGTGCGGTCCCCGTAGCTTCGTGGTGCCCACTTGGCGCTTTAGCCATCAGAAGAGGAGACATCGGGTCTCCGCTGGTTGGCTGCTGTCAACGTAAAGGCGGCAGGTTCACCCAGAGGGCAGTCCATTGCCCTGTGTCAGATAGCTACTCGAGGACAGTAGCCTGAACTCCGGGAAGATGAATCTCCCCCAAACAGAGACTGCAGCGTACACAGAGGAGGCTGTGGCCTTTCCGCAAGTACTGTTTTCCTGCGATGTGTAGCATGCACAGTTTTACAAGGTACTCATGGTTCTCAAGCGTTTATAGTTTGGAAATACTCTTGTATTTGAATATTGCAAGGGAAAAACTGAGAGAGGGCACAAAAAATGGAGGAAAGTCTTCTGTAGGGCTGGGCATGTACCTTCAGCTCGCATTTTGAATCTCCGCAGCCCTCCGTGCTGGGTATGGCTGTGGGAGACATTCCTAGATCTGTACACTTCTGCGTAGTCAGCGTGTACAGAATTACACATGTATGCCCAGCTCCCACTGTCAGCAAAAAGAACGTATGCTCAATGTTGTCCTGGGATAGACGTGCTCCGAGGCACATGTCTTTGGTCTGAAGTAAGCTACCTCTCCACAAAAACCTGCCAACGGAGAGTTTGACTTGTAGGTCCCGCAGAGAAACCTCCACGTTCGGATGGCTTCGTACGCCCACATAGTTACCGTTCAGTGGTCTGGGAACAGGTCACTGTGTCCTGTTCTAAATTTTACGGGAATATGATCTATTCGTGATGGTGGTGCTAGTGAATAGTGGCTTATTAGGGGCAACCTTCAAACTTCATAAAGCTGTGCATTTTTGTAAAATGCTGGGTAGAAAGCCAGGCACCTAAAATAGAAGCTCAGCTCAAACCTTACTCAAAGCAATACATTCCACATAAAAAGATAAAGCAAGAGCCCTGGTCTCTCCCTGGGCTGGGGACAGACTACGGTCTAGGGGGTGTTACCTCACATGGTCTTCACCAGCCGTCCCAGGTCCCAGCAGCAAATCCAAGCAGCAGTAAATAAATCCACTGCAGTGGTGCGTGTCGTGTATGCGGAAGAAAGAAGAAATCACTGAGAGCTGAAAGGGGAAGCGGGCTTCTCCTGAATTCCAGATGCTTGGTGTTAACACAGTTGCTTTCTTCGTGCCCAGTTAGAGCCTGATGCTGCGTACTCTTTTCTACGCAAGTTTTACAGTCTTGGATGCAGCCTAAAAATAACTTGGGAAGGAATTATTAATTTTTTTTTTTCCCTCAGAGGCACAAATGAAGCTTAAAAAATGCTTCCTGTGGCTGGTTGCCAAACAACCACAAGACAAAACCATCCCCAAACTTGAAGGGGAAAGCGACGGCCTTAGCAGAAAGTAAACCTCTCTTGGGTTCGGCCCATCTCTGGCGATAAGCCGCTGGCATACTTTTTCTCTTGTTCCTTCTGCAGGTTGGCTACTGACGCTCTACTTTCTAACTAGGCCCACTCCAGCTTTGTGGAGGAGGCGAGAGCCTGCATATGCCAAACGTGTACACAACAGACGTGCGCCTGCTGTACTGCCGTGTTCCAGTCCAGAAAGACAGCGTTCGCCTGCACGCCTCTCTGTTCGTCGTGGAGCTCCTAGGGTATAAAAGCGACTCTCTCTGCCAAGTAAGATGTGACAACCAAAATGCGGTTAGCTGCGGGAGCTGGTTACAGGGACATTCAGCCTACAGGTCCAAGGGATTCAGAGAAGGGGCCACACTGTGCGGCAGGCTACGTTACCTGGATGGAAATTCTTCTGCTCTGCTACACTGTCACGGCACCGGTGACACTCAGGGGCTTTTTCGCAGCCAGAATTTCTCTAAATGCTAACGTTTCCTGACCTTCGCACACCAAACAAGCAACCCTTACTATGTGACCAGGTCGGGTGCCCCGGCCGGCATGGCTCGTGCCCAACAGTTGCACGGTTATCAGTATGGATAACAAACCCCCCCTCTGGCTGCACGGGAAGGGTGTAAAGCTACGTTAGCTTAGCTGAGGAAGGCCATGGTCAAGCTCTAAATGCAGCAGCTGTTTGGCCATCCGAGCGCACTGTTTGCATTCCATATGAAATACTTGCACAGCTCCAGACACCGATGACCTTACCAACAATTAACAATGGAAATTTCATTCCCACATGCCCTTGAATAACAGGGCCATTTTAAAGGAGGTGTTTCTCTTAGCCTGTCGAATACCTGACAGGCTGTTGTAAAGCTGGTTAATTTGTGTGGGTGCTTGGGGTGAACGCTGTTCCCTGCAGCAGGGGGAGTAATCCTCTGTTCCTCTGCCGTAGGTCTCTCTGGGACTTTGCACCCGCCTTGTTTGGGTACAGTTTTTAAAAGCTTCTGCATGATTTAGGATTTCTTCACACAGTTCAGCGGCCAGGCCCTGTAGTGTGGATGCTGTCGGGGCTCAGAGGTGCAGAGAGCCAACATACCTCACTGAGCTGAGCAGCCTCTGAAAGCAAATCCAACCATCCATGATCTTCAGGAGAAATCTTTCCAGATAAACTATCTCCCTCTAAAACTGCCGCTCAGTCCCAGCTCTGTGCTAGTGCCTAGCTCAGTCCCCGTAGGGGAAAGTCCATTTTGTTGGCCGAGTTGCCATCGCCATTAAGCTCGCCCCCCCGTGGTGCCTGGCTGTGCTTTTTGTCCAAACTGGCGCGCACAGGAGTAGGGTGGCTGGCATGCTGGTGTCACAGAGAAGCTTTTGTGGGTGGCATGTGCACTGATATCTTAGTGTTATCCACGAGGCAGGGAAAAGGAAGGCGTAGTGCTTCTGGGTGGGGCCTGGCACTGAAAAAGCAAGGGTTCTCTTTTTTCAATCAGCTTCTCTTAAGAAAGCCTTGAGATACGGAGGTGGTGGGGCTTTTTGGCCCAGGGATCCAACTGCATATAAAGGGCGTGCGAGAGCCTCCTGTAGGAACCACTTCAACCCAGATCTGCTCCTGTCAGGCCACGCTTGGTGGTAGCATCGACATAGCCAAACTGAATTCTACGTGGCTGCACCCCTGCAAAGACGTTGGGGCTGTGGGGCGTGTGTTTCCTCGGGTACTGGGCGATCAAGGAGACGCCTGGTTGTGAGAAAGTGTGCCAGAGCAGGTCTGTGGATTCTCCAGAACCAGCAGTCACTGAAGAAGGAAACAAGCTAGAGGGATTAGCTCAGACCTTCACGTTTTAACTGTACCTTCTCCTCCCAGGGCAAACAACTGACCCAGAGATGAAGACATTGTGGATGGAGCAGGCTGTGGAACATGACAGATGACAGTGAAGGCAAGTCCCCACTTTTATCAGATTTCCCCTAGGAATCCTCACACCACAGCTGGCTCCCTTTGGAATAACCACACTAACGTGACCCTCCCTCTTCATACCGGAGGATGGGAGCGGGACTCAGAGCAGCGGTTCCCAGGCTCGGGGGATGTCAGCGTGAAGCAGGCTGTCTTTGTGGTTCTTTCAGATGAGAGTCTGATAATGGAGGAGCAGGAGAGTCTGCCAGAAAGTGCCAGGGCCAGCAAACAGAGCTGGTCGGTGCTGATTGAGAAAGCTTGGGAACTGTTATATCTGACATCACGCCTGTCATTAGTCCTCTTCTGTGGAACTGGGCAGGCCGCTTAGCCTCTTTGCAGACAAAGTGGGTAGAGTAAAAGTCTCAGCTTCTGGTCTTTTCTGGGCACTGCGTTTTTCCTCTCACAAAGCTGGTCACCAATGCATTTAGCGAACACCCAACGATTTCCATACCCAACGCTCACCCTGCAGAGCATATTCTGAGCCGCCACTTTGAATTTTGCACTCCGTGGTGGCAATACAGTGGTCCCAGGAAAGTCCTGCCAACCCCCTTATTTCAGGCAGCTTTTCACAGAAGTCTTTTCCCCAGACGTTATCCATGCCTGAGTGTGTAGTCTAGCAGTATCACCGCTCTGAGGCCTCAGCAAAGGCCCTTGCATAAATAGCAAATCCCCTGTGACTAAGCAATCAGCTGCAATTTTAGAGTGAAGGTGTTTTAAAGATTAGGACACGTTGGACGACGCGGAACAAAAACAAATGTCTCCTCACTCATGGACTTAGCGTTTATAGACCTGCATGCGGCGAATTCTTTTGCTTTGTGTCTCTTGTTTTCTCTTTCATGGTAATAGCTGGGCATGAGTTTGTGGGTTTCCTTGTTTGTTTTTAAAGGCAGTGGATGGAGCTGGAAAAGGTTTTCTGTGCAGGAGGTGTGAACCTATTGGTTTAGCTCTGAATAAGGGGATTATAGAGTCAGAAACATGGGGAAGCCCTGTTCTGGGAGGTCCTGTACACGATCCTTTAAACTGTTTTGGCGTCTCTCCAAAAACAATGATGATTTATGTAAGGTACTGTGAGAGAATGACAGGAGCGTGAGTATAAATCTGCCTCTCGGTAAGAGGAGAAAATATGCTTGCTATTTCGTTCAAGCTTGTTCAGGGGTAGAGAGAAGGGCAGGCAGGCATAACGCTGAGTAGGAAGGTAGGCGTTGCCAGTATCCACTGAGGAAACCAGGATGGTTTCTCACGTTAGTAACGGTTCCTCCTCTCATTTTCAGGTGAACAGTTCAAAAAAATTCAGCTTGACAGTGCCTGAAACTTCTAAGAGCTTTGGGAAAGGGGTCCAGCGTCACAGTTCAAATCAAAACTACAGTGCTTAGGAGTCCCTTGGGTTTGAAAGGCTGTGAAGGCCGAGGCTGAACCACCTAAAGAGGCTTCTGCCCCTAAGCTCAGCACTCTCCCACCCAGCTGGAGCGTGTTGCCCCCCACCAAACTGATCCCTCGGGGCCGGTCCCCGGTGGTGGCTCCAGGAGGAGGCAGGCTGAAAGCAGCAATTCCATTCACCAGCAGGAGCCTGCCTTGCCTCCACTATGGCCAGACCCCACGCCCACACTTGCTCGTTCCACTTTCCTTGAGGAACAGATGTTGACTCGCGTGGTGAAAGCGTTCCCCTCTTCATGGGCGTGTGGGTTACATCCCACATAAAGCTCTGCTGGGTTCTCTTTACTCCCCAAACTGTCCCTTTCCCAAAACACAGCTCTCATGGGCTCCATTTTCTTCCCTGTAGCAAATTTTCCCCAAAAAACCTAGGGAAAAACTTTGCTGCTCCCTCTTCCTGGTTACCGTATGAACGCGCAGTGATTCTGCTGATCCAAACCTCTTCCAAAGTGCCAAACCCACCCAGTTTGTCTTTTTAATTGCATTGGTTGTACATAAAGATCCTTTGGAGAGATGCCGGCAGTGATCCTCAGCCAACCCACAGGGCCACTTGTTGCCCAGGAGGTCAGTTATTCTCGTGCTTTGTCATGGGGCTCTTCGCTCCCCGGGGTGCAGTCTCACGGCTGGCTTTGTCCAGGCTCTGCACTTCGTGCCAGGAGAGGGGTGCCTTTGTCCCCGGTGCTCAGCGATCCCCATGTCACAGGGTGATGTCAGAGGGTGACAACTCCTTGCAAAGTCAAGGTGAAGGCTGCCACCTACTGAGTCACCAGAGCTGCCTTTAGTGGCAGCTGAGTGTGCCTGTGAGGTTTCTAGGCAGGCAGGCAGGCAGGCGCACGGTGGTGGCACAGCGCTGTAGGGCAGGGTCACAGTCAGTGCGGGATTCAGCAGGACCCTTGGTTCCGAGTGTTTCGTAAGCAGCATCAGCCTCTTGCACTATGTTTATATTTAGACACATTTTGTTTGGATAGAAGGACTTTGGTGTGAGTTTGCTTAATGCAGTCTTGCTTTTTAAGGAAGAATCATCTTCAAAACCACCCCAAGGATGTTACTCTTCGTTACCTGTTCATATCACGGGGCTCCCACAGCAGCTATTAAAAACTGCTGCTGAGAGCTACAGCCCGGATGAAATGCCGGGGAAGGCAACCGCAGAGTAAATCGGGTACACACTCGGGAGCCTTGAATGCTGATGTTCTGACTAAAGTGGTGCTTGACAGTTTGAAAGGATCAGAAAAGAAGAGCTCTTTTCCCCCTCTCAAAATCTTGAGATTAAAAGCATTTGGTCCCCAGGAACTCTTGATGATGCCTGTCAGTACACACACGTACACAGACGTAGAGTAATTCCCGTGTCTCCAGCTCTCCCAAATAATTTTTTAACTCTATGAGAAATTCATTCTACTGGGAAGGAGCCTCCTCAGAGCTGGATGCTGCCTGGTCTGGTCATGCAGATCATTAATTGCATGGCTGCTGAAACGCGCAGATTTCCGTTTCTGTCCCGTGCGTACTCTCAGAACTTTATACCAGTCAGGCAAATGGTACACGTCTCCCCACTCGGAAGACTTCCTCCCCAGCGTTAGGATGAAGCATCAGTCCCCTTGCGCTTCTCTCGTCAAATCTTACGCTGAAGCAACCTTCTGTTTATTCTCATACAGGGCGCTCTGCGCACATCAGGTGAGCTTTATTGTAGCCAACTTCAGTAGTCTGTAAGTTAAGCATGGCATGCCTGCGCTCTTTTATAGCCAGTAGAAAGAGACATCTCCAGTGGATGATTCATCTGGATTATTTTAGGTACCTCATTTTAAATTAATTTCCCTATAGAAATGCCTTTTCCTTCACTATCTCAAAACAGTTAGCTTAATTTTGTAATCTATCCGCTTAGCGGGTGAATACGGGGGGTGCGAACGCAGCATTAGTTTCTACAGATAATTCAGTACTTTAGAGCCCACTGAAGTAAAAAAGACCACAAGGGGTAGACTGACTGCGTAGCAGTGGAGATTTAGCGACCGAAGCCTTTAACATGAGTGGTACTAGAGGCCAGATTTACTAGACTCATATTCTTAAAGCAATTAAGATCCGATTGTATAATGAATGAATTGGAGATCACCACAAAGCTGTGAGCTTCCCACCCTTGTTTCGAGTTGCAAAGACCTGGGATCATCTCATTTAAGCATCTGTTGCAAGTACAATTTATTGTGCTGTTGCTGGGAGGATTATGATAAGGGAACAAAGCTGCAGAGTTAATTAATTAATGGCAGTCAGCGGTGGGTGGGGAGCACTGCGAGGCTACGGGGTTCTCCATACCTTTCGCAGGGCTCCTGTTACCCTGGAATGTGCTCATGGCCGTGAGGTGGGATCAGCTTTGATCTGCAGTCACAGGCCTGCTTACAGCCAGTGGGTGTGTTAGCACCCTTCTGTCGGGCTGGATGGAAGGAGCAATTAAACCCCATTTATGTAGGAGATAGATAGCCTCGAAACAAGAGACGCCAACACCCCAAAAATCCCACGGCATGGCCTGCGCAAAGCTAGGCCGTATGGGTGGCTGGAAGGGTCTTGCTCTTCAGCTTACATTCACTGGGGGAAAACGGTTGCTGTTTCTATTAAGCGAACTTGTTCAGGAAAAGGTGGTTTCCCTTGTTTATTCCAGTGCCCGGTTTTAATCAATACTCGAGTAAGCCTGGGTGGGTTTTAGGTTTAGTCGAACGGGACTGTAGCCTGCCTGCCTGCTGACAGAGGCAAGGCTGAAGAGCTCCGAGCGACAGCGCTGAAAAGGGACTGATAGCAAGGTGCTGCCTTCAGAAACTTCAAACGCACCACTTTATCAAAGCGTGATTGAAGACATCGCTCAGCAAGTTGCTACAGACATAAGTTATCGTCTGAATACCAAGCACATTCCAATAACTACCTGCGAAATGGGGAGAGTACATTTCTTACTCAATATTGGTCAATATTACATCCTTCCCCTTTCGAACAGATGCGCGAAGAACCTTTTTTCTTAGCAGAGATGATGGGCCTGGGATCCTCTGCAAGTTCTGGGAACTAGCAAAAGCTTCTAGCCAGAAGAGCTCGACATTTACAAAATGTGCCTAGTTGTTTAGAAAAGAAACAAAGAATATTTGCAAAAGCTACGGCAGTCCAGTGAGGAGTCTGGGCTTTCAGAGCCAGAGGGGAGCCATGGGAGCTGCTTCACTGCGTGCGCATAGGGGCTGGTGTGCACTCTCCTCTCCCTGCAAGAGCACTCTCCCCGGATTCAAACCGGAACTGACCAGAGCGGCCCTTGTTTCTCTGCGTGGATTATGGTGCAGGAGAAAGAGAGTCACACCGCGAGGAGAAAGCCGCTGTCAAGGGCATAAGGGATGGACAGCCTGCCGGAGGCACAGCTCTATCCTGACCTGGACGCCGCCGGCAGGGGACGTGATCATGGAGACTACTCTTACACACCTTCCTCCCCACTTTGGAGGGAAAGCTGCCTAACGCTTGTGTGCCAAAGTGCTTTGCGGTACAGAAACCTCATGTTACTCAGTGAAGCCACAGAAGGCGTGCCACCGTGCTGCATCGCAGCGCAGTATCTTTAGCTTATTTTCCTAAGGAAATGAGTCTTAGCTGTTGCGCAATGCGTGTGTCTTCGTCCCCCTCTAACAGGCCAGATGATGG
Source organism: Dromas ardeola (assembly GCA_013398915.1). Taxonomy (NCBI): domain Eukaryota; kingdom Metazoa; phylum Chordata; class Aves; order Charadriiformes; family Dromadidae; genus Dromas; species Dromas ardeola. The sequence continues at coordinate 93,688 of VYZM01022804.1, read as the reverse complement.
ATGCACACGTCAGGGAGCTCAAGGGTATGATGCTTGTGTCTCTGTCACGAGTACACCTCCCTGGAGAAAGAACAAAATCCCCTCCAGTGCCTCCACTAAGTAGAAACTGGCAGTGCAAGCTCACCTCAAAGAGCCCGCAGGCTCCAGCTCTAGACACCGATCCAGAGGAAACCTGGGATCATCAGTCCCTGGGGAGCAAGTCCTTTAAAACGGGCCGCGCAGGGACAGACAGAGGAGAAGCGAAGATAAGAAAACCATAGGAAAAAGCCTTTCTGAAGTTCAAGCCCATCCTTCCTTCAGTCTTGCTCTGATCACAGTGTTTACGCAAATCATTTGATAAGCCTTAAGAAGCTGAACCGGTTGGCCGGTGACTTAAGCAGCTGTCAGCACACTGGCTGAGGGCACCCGCTGGTCCGGCAGGATAAAAGGTCAGTGAGAAACTATGGTCTGGTTTAACACCCCTGGCCTGTGTCGGCAACACAAAACGGAGAGGAAGTCAGTAGAACTTTTCCCATCGCCTTTCTCTCTGACACCGAGCCACTGTCTTATTTACAAGGCTCAGGCAGCTCACCTCCTCAGCCGCAACGCGCAGTTGAAAGGGCTCAAAGGAGCGTTCACCTACAGCTATACATCACAGAACTCATCAAGCATGTCAGAAATAAACGACTGGGCCTCATAACCTTGATACTGTATTATTGTCACAAAAATATGTATTACAGTCACTTTCTTATTTGCCAACTGATTTCTCAGGTTGTTGGATGCACTGAGATCATGTTTTCAGGTTTTTTGTTCACAGCCCTGAGGGAACGAAACCTGTTTTAAGGAGAAAACCAGAGATTCGTGCCTCATTCAGAAATCCCCATCTTCCGGGGTCTTAAGGAGCACTCAAAATAAGACGCATAGGAAGAGGATACTCCTACTTTCGCTAGATGTGCTAAATGGGACTCTATGGAGAGGTCACAAATCCCGCTGTGCATCCGTTGAAGAGCTCTCTAGAGGAGACACGTTTTCCGGATAAAGGCTCTTTCTGTTCTCCTTCTCCTTCTCATTTATGAACAGCAGAAAGCAACAGCATCCTAGCTGTGTGTTTGGTGGGCGTAAAAGAATGACTCATTAGCTTAATGGAGAGTTGTCCGGGCAATAAATGCATGAATAAGAATATGTGACAATGAGTCACCATTTGATTGTGTGCCTGGGTGGAACAGATGCGGGTACCATTTTGGTAGGGATTGGTCTAGGGCAGAGTTCAAGATGGGTTCAGGGAAGGTAGGATGCTTTTTTTATAGCTTAACTAAAGACCTTCAGCTGTAAGATACAGTTGCCAGGCTTCCCTGGATTCACTCCACTACCAGCATCACCCAAACAGGGTCGGTCTTGCTGGATGGAAAGCTCTCGGAGCTGGGGACCTGACCGTTGCGCCCCCACACCATGGCAGACTCTCCAGTTTGCTCGTGGCCCCCACCGCGCTTGCACTCCTGGTTGCCATCTGGCAAACATGCACCGAGCTTCTCCTTGCCGGTTTGTTGACAGTCCTACTTCGTCCCCTCAGCCCTGATGACGGTCTCCTGAAACAAGTGTAGGTACAGAGGCCTCCCAGTCCTTCCCTCCTTACCCAGCAGACAGCAGCAGTTCGGGTAAGGCTCGCCAGTGGCCCGCAGCGAACAGAACAGCCGCCTGACGCAAGAGGGAGATAAGCTGATAGGGAACACCACGACCGGACTCATTGCTCGGGGGCAAGGAGCCACGCTTGTCAAAGCAGACCCCTGGGACCACAAACCCGACTCGGCAGGCAGGCCAGTGCCAGCGCGGCAGGCGCCTTCCGGGCGTCCCCTTGCCGCGATGCTTTTGATGAAGCACAGCGTGTGGCAGGACTGCTTTGGGGAAAGCCTTTTGAGGTGACACCTGGCAGCTCCCTGTGAGCTGAAGTCTGGAGGAAGCTGCAGGGGGAGCGTAGGCTTGTACAACTTCCATCAGACCCTCTGTGTTCGACCCTGCCCTGTGTCCGTGTCCCCCCTCACATGTTGGCCAGCTGGTTGTGTGAGCTTCAAAGCCCGACACGAGCTGAGAGTGGTCATGTTTTGGAGTTGCCATAAGCCTGTCGGCGCTGCCAGGGCTTGTGGCCTCTGCCGATGCTGGCAGGTGGCCTCAGGTGCTCCTAAGATGTGGCCCCGGAACCCGTGGCACTGTTGCATCCGTAGCTGAGGGAAGGATGCACGTGCTCCCTGAAATCCTGGGCAGGGATCTCCATCTGGGGGCTTAGGGCTGACATTTTCGTTCAGAAGGAGCTTTTGTGACTCATCCTGGGCAAGCGTTAGCTCTAGGGCTTTTGGAGCGGCCCACAGTTTTGATGGCTGTTAGGAGGAGGAGGTTTGGGGAGGAGGATGGTGCATGCCTGCCGAGATACCTCGGTCTAAATGTTCAGCAGTCATGAGATCCTAAGTCACTGGCTGCTTTTTAAAGCCCTGGCCTGGAATTTCTGATGGATGATAGATGCCAGAAAGTGAAATTACTCTTGTGATCAAGTGAATCCTCCCAGTATATGAGTGAGTTACAAAACTTCATAGGCACCATTACACAACAAACAATTGCAGCTGGTGTGGGGAGAAGAGTCTCCACCCTGAAGTATGGTCTGTACCACTGCTCCGCTCACGTTTTTCCGGGGACTGAACTGGATGTGCAGGTGCTGGTAAAGTTACTTTATGTGAGGCCTTACAGTAGGCAGGGGCTGCAGCTGACCTGGTTGAGTCTGTGGGCCTTCTGATCACCGTGAAAAGCGGGCAACCAGACCTGGTGATGCAAATGTGGATGTAGGACTTCACCTCTGTATGGTTACGGGATGTTTCTTGCCTCAAGCTTAAAGCTGACTTCTACGAACTCTTGCGTGGCTAGTACCGGCGGGGCTGGGGTGTCTCCTACACTGGTGGTGTTAGTCCAGATTCACTGTGCTCCCCACGTTAACCCCATGTCCTTTATGGAGGTCCATCCCATGGTTCTCATCACCGCAGCGCCATCTTCTCAGAGGATCATCTTTCCCCGGCACGCTGAGCCCAAACCCCCAGCCTACCAGAATCCCGGCACGGAGTAAACAGGCAGCACGATCCACGTGGGACTCGGAGCGCCGGTGTTTGATGTGGCTCGCTTCCCCAGGGCCAGCAAGTTCCCACCCGCCACGGCGCTCGGGTTGGCAGGACAAACAAGCAGCACCAACATGACAGCACTGCCAGGTGTTCTGACAGTAGGGAATTGGGGGAGTTCAGAGCGGAATAACAAACAAGCAGCACCAATGGGAGAAAATACTTTCCCCCTCTGTCTAACAGCTCTGCAAAAGCCAATAGACAATCAGTCCGAAGTGCCAGGCGCACATTAGGACTTGGTAACTGAATGAAATCATACGGCCTCATGATGACAGGGCATAGGCGGCTGGCTATAGGGCATATTGCTCAACCCTCTTAGCGTCTTTCTATATCTGGAGTGGCTCCTCTTCTAGGGGAGAGCTGCCAAGGGTATCTAGCAAGGAAATGGCCAAACTGATAAGGCTTGTTGGAGTAAATACCTTCAATCGAGCCTCGGAATTTAGGTCAACATTTACATACATCGATGCCGTGTGTGTCAATTTTGGTGTTAGTGTAAATATAGAATGAGTAAAGTTTAAATACAGACAGTCTGATTAGTTTTTTCCCCCTGTGCAACATCCAGTGAGGTCAGGGAGCACTTTTATTTAGATGACTTAATATGCATTTTAGGCTTTGTGTAGGAATACAGGACTGGAAAGTTATTGCCTAGTGCATCAAGTCCAGCATAGCGAACACACATACTCTATAATCATAGTAATTAATTTATCACGCCGCAGTTTAAACCCACTCAGTTTTCCTGCCCCAGCTTCCCTTACTGAAGGGCCGTGCAGAATGTCAGCGTGCATCTCTGCGGAGTGTCGGCACACTTCTTACTGTCTGTTCCACTGGGTTTAGCCACAAGTTTAGGTCTTTAACGCACGTTCCCCATCCACCTTGCTGGTTCTTTATGGAGTCAGAAACTCACGGGATTTGACGAATCTGAGCTTGAGAGTTTGGAAATCCCTTCTGAAAAAAAGCCAAATGTCACAACAGCTTGTAAAATTCGACGCTCCTGCTTATCAAGAGACTCAAACCTAGTTCTTCTTGCTGGTTTTGTATTAGCCTTACACCTAAAAGAAAAATACTCACAGCAAAAATGCAAATACTCCATTTCTACAAAGCCAACAGTCAGTGGAGGTGAAACGACTACTGGCAGTTCCAGTGCTATGAACAGCATTTGGTCTCTGGATGAAAGCAGCCACCAACAGAAGTAACAATATCAATTAATTTAAAATAAGCTTTTCATTGTTCCCTGGAATTCTATGCCTCAAAGCTTAGTAAATGTGGTGCTGATTTAGAGTTTTATGTATAAGGTAATGTTTCATTTTTAATGGTGCAATTCTCTCTGGGCTTGATTTTCTAGCTATTTTATGTCAGTCTTCTATGATGGACCCTAGCACCCTTTGTTTGGCAGATCGCGAGCAAATTGTCTGTAAGGTGCTTGGTCCAGGAAAAACAAAAGGGACCTGAAATGCAGTTTTAGAAAAAAATTATTTGGGAAGGCTTTCTTTTTTTTTTACTTGTCTTTAGGTACCACAACAAACGTTGTGGTGTGTCACTGCAGGCTCTTGTTCTTTCTAACTACTCAAAGAAAGGGTGATAACATCAGTAGCCTGCTAAGGAACAGCTTCATTTGATGTCTGCCACCGGGCTGGTTTGTGTGTAAGGGTACCGTCTAGCTCAACTGAAGTCATACACAAATTCCTGCTCATCTCCCTGAGGATCAGACCAGTATTGCTAAATACAGGGTTTTGTGGTTTATTTTTTAAAAGGCCAGGACCCAGGAGCGTTTCATGTGAAGCACAATCAGTACAGGGGCAAGTCATTCACTTGTGCACACAACTGCAAATCAGACCATGTGATGGTTGTGGTATTTATGGGTTCAAATCCAGTTGCCATTAAAGCGGGCATTTTCCACTCAGCTTAAGACTTCCCGTGCGGTCCAAGGTGGGTCCAGCAGACAGAGTCCCGTCCACAAGCCCATTTCATTCACCCCTCTGCCTTTTCTCACGTGCCGCAGAGAAGGCAGGAGTACAAAATCAGGGCCCAAACCTGAGGATCAGGGCCCTTTCCAGATTGAAAAAAGAGCGAGCTCCTTTCCCAGTGCTACGCCCTTCCTTTCCAACCTCTCCCCTAAATCCAGGTTACCCAATTCCAACATGATCTAGCTCACAGCTGCCACTTTGAAATCCTTTCCTCCTGTCACCCTTGTCTGCCCTTCGCTATTTCTTAACCACTCTGTCACATGCCTTGCATCGCATGACTTAATCCTTTGAGACTTTGGACTCCATTTACATATATAAACAAATAAAAAGATACACACCTGCAGTTGCTTTGGCCAGCTGGCAACTGCCTGAGCCGTATCTGCATTCCTGGATCGTGACATTTAGCAGGGCAACAGATGTGACTCGCACGAAGTCCTCCTCGTTGATAGCCGTTGGCAGCAACCAGTGCCTTCGCTCCCCTTGGCCCTTCTCCCGTGAAGAGGAGGTACAGCGAGAGGAAGGCCCAGAGCACCAAATCCAGCCACCTCTGCTCCTTTTTGGGCAAGCACCTTGCATGTGCTCCAGCACACGGCCTGCACCCACGAAATCCAACCAGTACTGCGGGAGTGGCTGGGAGTCTCCACGTCGGAACTGAGACGCAGCTGTATCCCGGCCATACACGCGGGTGGCAAAGGCAGGGCACGTTCCTGAAACCTCACTGTCTCCACCCGATAGCTTGCAATGGGAAAGGAGAATTGGAAAGGGGGTGTTGGGGTTTAACCCCAGCCGGCAACCAAGCGCCATGCAGCCGCTCGCTCACCCCCCCAGTTTGGATCAGAGAGAATCAGAAGAGTACAAGTGAGAAAACTCATAGGTTGAGACAAGGGCGGTTTAATAGGTAGAGCAAAAGCCGCACACGCAAGCAAAGCAAAACAAGGAGTTCATTCCCTGCTTCCCAATGGAGGCGGGTGTTCAGCCATCTCCAGGAAAGCCAGGCTCCATCACACATAACGATTACTGGCAAGGCAAATGCCAGCACTCTGAACGTCCCCGCTTCCTTCTTCTTCCCTCAGTTTACATGCTGAGCATGACGTCATGTGGTGTGGAATATCCCTTTGGTCAGTTGGGGTCAGCTGTCCCGGCTGTGCCCCCTCCCAGCTTCTTGTGCACCCCCGGCCTCCTCGCTGGCGGGGCCGTGTGCGGAGCAGAAGAGGCCTTGAGAGCTTGGCAACCATCAAAACCATCGGTGTTCCATCACACTATTCCCAGCCCAAATCCAAAATACGGCACTGCACCAGCTGCTAGCAGTCACGGCGCAGAGGACTACCCACGTTGTCCCTACCACATGGGCTGTTAGAGCATTTCCTCTCAGCTGTAAGCTGATACACAGCTTGACAAAAGCACATTACCACCAAGGGCCACTGTCAAAGTGTCCTGGTCTTTAAGTTCGGTGTGCAAATGTCAAAGCTTGGCTCCTGTCTTGAAAATTTTGACAAAAATGGTTCAAGATATTACGGACCCCAACTGATTGTGGCTCAGAGGCCAGCAGAAATCTATGGATAGCTATTGCACTGACCGAATCCGGACATTTCTTCCTGCGAGACTTAGGGAAAAGAACTGCTTGGTTTCAAGGGCACATTAAGTGCTCAGCACTTCCCGACGAGGGATTTTGAGTAGGACATGTGAGGAACGGAGGTTAATAAATGATCAAGCATGTTTTTAAGAGCTGACATTTTGTGGCATTGCGTGAAAAGCGTTGGTAGCTCCTGTGGCAGGAATGAGAGTGCTACATGTTTTAAGTCAGGCATGTGTTAAAACACCGGAGTCAATTAAAACTCCAGGGCAGCGCAAGTTTCATTAATAATAATCCAGTGTTTCACCACAGGATACTCTTAATTGTTCCTCATCAGGAAGATGTGATCCCAGGAACAGAAAGATTAAGCTTTTAAGAAGCTCAAATGATAACATTCAAAACACTACCCTAAATGATAACGCGTTGCCTGTTCCTCTTGTAGACTTTGATGATAGCAGCCAAAACACACGCATGTTGGGCAGCTGGTTTTGGGGACGGACTTCCCCTGGGTTACAGCAAATCGCAGGATAGCAACCTGTCACGGTTTAAGGAGTCCCTGTACGTCATGATACTTCGCTCTTCCAGTTCAGTTTTCATAAGACCCTTGGGAGCTTTGCAACCCGGTAATTAAGCCTCTCTACTCTATTGAGAAATAAGCACGTAGGAGCAACACAGCATCTCAGCATCAGCAATGAAAAATCCAGCTGATTGACAGGATCTGGGCAATCCTGCGTATAGATGGCAGAGGTACCTAGTCCCAGGGGGCAACTCTAAACTTTACCCAATGTGGTCATCTTTGCCAGGTGGTAACTGTGCAGAAGGCAGTGGCTGTGGAGACACTTTTGGAATTAAAACAGCAAATGAAAGCCACAGAGATCACCAAGAGACATCGAGGCTGTCTCAGGGACATCTGGGGAACATTTTCTAAGTCAGGATTCGTTCTCTCCACCTAACCCCCAGCCTTCTGGGGTTCTGGCCTTCTCTCCACGCTCTGCTGCTTGTGACTCAAACACCTTTAGCCGGGAACTGCGCAGGAAAGATGTCTGGAGCCAGTGTGCAACCACACGAGGCGCCAGTGTGTGGAGTAACTTCTGTCTGTTTCTCACATTCAGAAAACCTCTCCTTGGCTCATTTCCTCTAACCTCTGGTGGAGAACCAACCGCCCAGTACATGCTGCAGCATGAGGTGAGGCGGGTGAATATCCCTGACACAAACGACAAAGCAAATCGAACCACTGATCATCACAATCTCTTCTCACCACGGCCCTGGAAGGCATTTACGCCTGTTCCCTGCAGGGCAGCTCAGACGAGAGACATTTGGGACCAAGCCCCTGGTGGTCGGCCTCTGAGGGGACACGGGCAAGGACACCTACGGTTCTCATTAGCACTTTCACCCAGCAAGTTACTCCTCTGCCAGGATTTTATCTGCGTTGTGTTTTAAGCTAACGCCAAGAGTTCCCCTGCTCCTCGTGTGCAGCGTGTTGTAGGCAAACGCCAGGTTATAAAGATGAAGAAGGGAAAAAAAAGAAGTATTTTATCGCAGTAGTGCAAATGAAAGGGAGCTGAAGGCAAGGCTGTGAAACTGGTGGGAACTAGACTAACGAGCAGGAGAGTTGCGGTGCTTTCAAGGGCTTGGAAAGATCCCCCCAGACGTGTGTGGTGGAGCCCAGAGTAGGTTGTGCGGAGAGGAGACATCCCAATGGAGCGCTTACAGATCGATGGCACAAAGACAACACCTGGTGTGGGTAAGGACTGGAGCGTAGCATCATGGGCAAAGTAATTAACTCATTAGAAAATACAGGATAAACACATGATAGAAGCTGCTAGGAGGATACGTGACAGAAAGAAGATGAAACAGGTTCAACGTAGATGAAGGGCTGGGGATCATGGGATGTATTCAGAGGGCCGGGCAAATGGTACCCTCTCGACGTCCTGGTCAGCCACCGGCTGTCACCTGTGTCACCCTGAATCAAGGGACCTTCCTGTCAAGCCCTCTTTGGAGTCTAGCCTTATGGCTGGGCAAGGCCGGGAGGAGTTGGATCAGAAACCATCTCTGGAGCACTCGGGCTCCGGCCAGCGGAGGAGCATCTGCCCGCTGGGGTGCTGATAATGGGAGGGGCAGACCCTGGAAGCAGCAACCACCAGCAGCACCTCGGCGTGTCAGCACAAAGCACCCGGGCACCTGGCTCCGTTGACTCACTGTGACAGCAAACGTGCCCTTCTGCATTCAGAAAATCTCTGGGGATGAGGCCCCAAAGCCAAATGGCCGCCAGCCCCAGCCACACCGTGCAGGAGGCAAGGAAGCGAGCGTGGAGGAAGCCCGGTGGCTCGCGGGGGTCTGTCCGGACCAGCGCTGCAGCACTGGAAGCAGAGATGTTTTCCCAGGGCAGGTTAAAGCCGGACAGAAGTCAGCGCTAAAGACAGATCCAGAGATCTAAAAGCTCAGATTTACATAGATTTACTTCGCCACATCATTCAGAAACACACTTTGATCTGGAGTCATCTGTTGCTATAATTACTGAAAGATGGTTGATGCAAACACACTTCCCACTGTGGCTGGGTCGCTGCAGCGGGGACTTGCTCTAGCACTGACCCAAGCCTGCGTTCCCATTCCTTTCTCTCTTCAAAGGCCTTCACGCTGAGGGTTATCCACACGTCACTATTCTTTGGATATCAAACCTGCTTGAGTGGCAGGCAGTGGGCCCTGAACCACGTGTATGAAGCAATCGCCGTGGAAGGAGGCTGTGGTGTAAGGGCGAGCTGCAGAGAGAGCTCACCACGGGCGGGCAAACTCCTAAGCCATGCCTGCGGGTAGCTGAGGATCAGACAGTTCGGGTGCTTATCTGCGGGTGATCCTGCACCTTTTGATGTTCCCCTGCTGCTGTTCGGACAAGCCCGTTCAGGGGCTCTTCCAGAAAAGCCACTCCACTTTACGGTTTTAGCAGTGTAAGACAGGATCTGATCCTCGGTGTGAACACGCCTTCAGTAAAACAGGTGCATTTTTTCTTCTGCAGCTCCCTGCCTCGCAGCCTGCCTCCGCCGGCGAGGTCAGTCCTGCGTGCCTCCCGCTGCTCCCTCTGCCTGCCGAGGGATGGCGTTCCTTCGGGGCAGGCCGCAACTCGCCCTGCTTGTGGTTGATGCTGCCTGCAGGCTGCAGAGGATGTGCCGATGCGGGGAAGAAACTGCTGCTCCATGGAAGAGGGAGAAGGGAAGATCGTGGCGAGTAGGGGTGACAAGGGAGGAAGCCTCTGACCTCTTGGGGACAAGAGAGAAGGGAGGTACTTTAGAAATGCTGTCTCCCTTGAACTGGCATGCAACCGTTACTCCAGGGGCTGGAGTTTAGTCTTAATTAAAAACAGTTGCGGACTCCAAAGCATTTTCATCGAGGAGTCAGTTTTGGCTGGTGCAAAACGGGTACCCAGACAGCCCTCGGAAACAGCCGGCATGAGGAGAAATCATCCGCGGAAGCACAGCGGCATGGGCTGCTGAGGGGCAGGTTCGCAGCTGTGGAGAGTCTACGGGGCGGGAGCTGAGACACAGGCCCGCGTGTCCCTGAAGGCCACCTGAAATAAAGATAGCGCTGCTCATTCCAGAGACAGGACCAAAATGAGATGCAAATGTCTCTGCGTGCAGCAGGCAAGAGGCAAAGGCCTGCGGACACACCGCTCACACACAGGGCCTTCCTTTAGTAACCACTTGAATGGTGAAGTCACAGAATCACAGAATGGTGGGGGTTGGAAAATACTTCCAGCAAAATATTCCTCTCCGTCTCGGGCTGGATACCTCCCTGTCTTCGTGCAAAGGTCCTTCACCTTCCACTAAGCACGATGAAACCTCGCAGAGAGACAGTGCAGAGCATGGTGGCCGCCTCTCCCCAGGGTGGAAAAGAGGATTCGGCCCCTCTTGTTTTCTGTGAGCAGGGAGAAGGAGTTTTAATGAGGAGCTGGTGAGGGAGACCGGAGGCCGCTGCCTTCCTAGAGTTTGGTGTGCGACATCCCACCCTTTTTAAGTTAGAAATTGCCTCGGTCCTATCTGAACTCGCTGCTCGTTCTCTCTTTTGCTGCCAACGGCGAGAATGACATCAGAGGCACTGAGTCACGAGCAGATGTGCCACGTTAGCCCAAACGCTGTGCCCTCTGGTCTTTTAAAAAAACCTTCCTAAAGCAGGTCGCTGGCACCCCTGTTAAAGACCGGTTCACCCCTGTAGTCCATTGCCAATCAGGAAAGGAGAGGGCGTTTTATTGGTTTTATCAGTTTGCACTTTGCCATATCAGTGGTTTCCGTTTCCACTTGCTTGTCCTTCTCGTCCATGCAGTTTCACTGGCTCCTGGGGCAGTTACAGTCACAGTGTGTTTGTTAGCAGTTGCCACATGGTGATTTGACTTGCTTAAACAAATAACGTAACAAGTAGCACACAGGAAATGAGAGGAGAAAATATTTATGGGAAGTGTAATTTTGGAGAAACAGGCCACTTAGGGAAGTTTGTTTCAGATGCGCTGTTTGGAGGCTCTTTTACTCATATGTCACATAATTTCTTAGGCGGGAGAAGGGGGAATTCCCCTGTATATGTAACTGTAAGTTTTCTATAATAAACTTACAGAAGAGGCTCAAATGGGAATACAGACTTTGAAAGGCCAGGATTTCACAAGCAGAAGATCCATGCTGAGAGTTCCAGGTTAATCCTCACTGTTGCAGTGGCGATGCAATCTCTAAAAATAAGAGCCGTTTCCAGGTTTGTTTTGCCTCGGATCAAAATCTGACTGGCTCTTTCCAGTAAGTCACGGTCCAGAAGGCCTGCAGCTCGTCCCAGGCCTCGGTACGTCTTTGACGTCCTCGACCCTGAGCAAGAGAGGCTGATCTAGAGCCGGGTGTGAGTTCCTCCCCTTCCACCCAGGCCTGGGGTCCAGGGCTCCCTAAATCGTTCTGGTGTTGCAGTCCATCCGCCCCGGTGAGGGGGCCAAGGGAGCTAAGGGTAGTTGTCGGCAGTTATCACAAGCAAATCCACAGGGTTATCAATTGAGCGATGCCATCCACTGTTCCAGCTGCTTGAAACCCGAATCCCTCTTTGCTCCCACACCACCCAAGGCAGCTCTGCCCACGAGAATCAAAACTATTCCTGTAGAACATCTCAGAAGTGAGGTCCTGAGGGAAGGACCGACATAGCACTGGCCCTTCACTGCTTCCGCCTGCTCTCCTGCTTCCTTCTGTAGCTCTCCAGCGTTCTTAGGGCATCCTCAGGCCCCTTCTGCCTGTTTTCCTGCTCCCATTGTAACAAGAGGGATCTCTTAGAGGCCCTGCCCGCTCCCTTCCAGCCCTTCCAGCAGAGCAGTTCCCAGTCCCACCTCTCCCTTGCTCTCTCACTGGATCTGTTGCCACGCACAGGAGTCAAGCCCGTGCTCCTAGGAAGCCAGCTCTAGCTTGTCTTCTGGCTAGAAAAGGAAAAAAATGACATTTTCTATCCCAGTCTTTACCCCTTGAGACACACAAACACCTCCTCAAGGCAGCATGTTTTCTTGGGGCAGGCTGTTGAGCCATCGGCTGCGGTCCGGGATCCGGACTCAGTACAGGAGCAAGCTCCTCTCCCACATCACGGCGCATGTGTGCGGCAGTGCTGACCAGGACGGGGGCGCCTGCTCCTCAGCCAGCCTCTTGGCTTCCCAACCACCCTCTTGTGCGGGGTATTCTTCCTCTTTCTTCTCTTCAGGTTTCCTTTTCATAGGGACTGCTCCCCTTCCCTCATCCTACCTGCAAAGACTCTAATTTTCATGAATTTCTTTGTGTTATGATCTGCTTTTCACAGTTACGTTTAATACTGTCTCAGATCTTAAACGCAACGTATCATTACTCTTTTGACAGATAAATATTTTCACCATTATCAAAATGAAACACACTAATGTTTTGGCAGCAAAGCAGTTGCGTTGTCAAAACAGAAAGTTCATGGTCTTTAGGATTCCCGTTCTGTGGGAAGTTGCCAGCTCTGGGGTTTTGCTCCTGTCTGGCCATGGGAAACGCTAGGAAGTCACTGCTGAATGCAAAGAGGCTCCACAGACTTTAACCCTTCTGTTTTTCCGACGTCTCCAGTCACTCTTAACACAAATCACTGCATACGTATTTTCTAGGTCCGTTGCAATTCAACTGCAGGTGTTTTCTGGAAGGAAGGAACATCTGAGATCTCTCATGCCTGAGAATAACTCACTTGCCATTAGCATCACCAAACCGCCCAGGTATTCCAAGCCCAATCTGAGCTCTGGCTCTGCGAGGATCAGCTCACTAAAGCTCATACATGTCGTAACAGCCCGGTTACCAGCTCCCTGGTAGGAAAGCAAGTGGAAAAGTACTGCCAAGACGGACTTCCCTCACCCCCTCATCAAGGGCTGGTGACACAACATAGCATGCCTGGTATCCTCCATTTCTCAAGCATCCTCTGCACTAGGGAGGGACCTCTTCGAAGGCTGCAATAATAGATGGAGCTGATAAAGTGTGCCCACAGCGACTACGAGGAGTTGGTCGGTCACATGAGGCGTAGCTCAAGACGGTAGCATCCAGAATTATGTCACATTTGGTTGGTCTGTGTATCACCGCCTCAATTGCAGAAAGGATCAAAGCATCTATAAATAGTTTAAGTAACCTGTACCCTCGTGAAGGACTGTAAGGAATACTGGTTTTTAGGTCACAAAACAAGCAATTATGTGCCAAGAGGAAATCGCCCAAATATTTGCAATGCCTTGTTGCTTTTCTTAATTTCACCTTCACGGGGTGTCAGTTCCAAAGGGTCAATTACATTTCCGAAAGAGACATGTTTCAGTAATTATAGTGGGTCTACAGTTAAACTAAGATGTGCCCTGCAATTCTACTTGACGATGGGAAACGCTGTGGCTACGGGTAAGGCAGGCCAGGTAACCCATGGGCGTCCTCAGTAATGACTGCCTTTCATTTCAGCTAATTGCTGCTCTGCCTTGAGAAGCGCCACAGCTTTCTCAGGCTACCAAAGAGCCAAGTTTTCTGCCCCTGCTCCATGCCTTGATCCGTTCCCGAAGCCCATCGGGGACCCAAGTTTCTGGGGGTGGTGACAGGAGGCAGCAGAGAAACACGGCGGTGTCCTCAGCCAGGTGGGGATTTCAGTGGGAGGAGAAAGGCCCAGAAAGAAGGCAAATTGGATCTTATAACTGACACAAGGCATCTCACCTAAAGAGGTGCAATTCCTTTATGTTTGGTTCTCAATTTTTAATTCATTGGATTTGAAATAGTTTAGGAAAATAAAGTCATGGGATGCAAAAGAAAGCTTGGCCCAAGATTCACAACAGGCTCAGCCTGCCAGCGTTCACAGCAAACAGCTGTCACACGGGACGCCACAGGTCACATTTTCCATCTTGTGTGTGGAAAGGGACGCGTGGAGCGTGGCATCTCCCTCCAGTGTCTGCATCTGAGCAGCGAGGAGGGGCTGAGCCACTGAGCCCCTGTCCGGGCAGCGGCGGGGCTGGCAGCACACTCCTCTCCTGGGGGCCAGAGAGCCAGGGGGTGGCAGAGCAGGAGCCATTTCCCTCTTGTTTCCGCTCGGCCTATTTAGCCCGTATCCCAGCAGACGTGCACCTGAGTGTTGGCCTCGTCGGCCGCGAGCAGTCCTGCTTCTGAAACGAGTAATGGTAACTTGGAGAGAGGTGAGAAACAGCAGCCCGCTCCGTGAACCTGTGTTTACTTATGGCATCGGACTTGGGAGTTGTGTAACTCTTCCAGCCTCTGCTTTGAGGCCTGCTGCTCCGGCCTCTTTTTTCAATATTTGGTTTGTTTCTAGAGCTTTCTTATGATTCATGAGGCTGTTCTGCCAGGAAACAAAGGCGGGAGAAGCCCACCGGCGGGGAGGCCTGACGGGGTTAGCAGGTGGCATTCAGAGCTCCCACTCGGAGCCAGCCCTTCCCTACCAACAGGACGTGCTCCCGCTTCGAAGTTTATTTGGAAAGCTTTAAAAATGCTTACTAATTGCCTTGCATAGACCCATCCGTATACAAGGAACACTTTGCAATGTAAATATGCTCCCTTGGTACACTGAGAATTAGATAACAAGACCAAGCTCGTATCTCGTGTAGGAACGTAGCTTGTCACCACCGCGGCCTCTGTCCCCCGGAGGCCTTGAGCTCTTCTTTTCCCTTTATTCATAGTGAGTGGTTTCTGTGCCGAAAAAATGAGGTGTGAAAATGTGTACGCTTGGCGTCTCTCTGACCAGTTTTGTGGCCCATCTGTGGCACTAGCCAGAGAGCTCTCAAATACACCTAGCCCAGTCCGTCTTTGCCAGCAGACAGTTAAAATGAGTTCCCATTTCCCAGCCAAAGCATCCCTCGAAAGCGAAGGGAGTAGCTGGCCATTGTAGAGACACGGCCCTTCCCCGTTCTGTTGCAGGGCCTAACCCGTGGCTGTTGGCGCCGAAGCACGGAGCTGGGAGCCACAGCAGAGTCTCCAGGAGGACTGGGAGGTCACGTAATACAACCAGCTGTAATGGAGCCAGGTGCCAGATGGGAGAACGCCCATAAACCAGAAAACGTAAGTGATTGATTGTTTCTGCAAGATAAATACACATAGAGTTGGCTGGAGCCAGGCTGAACTAACAAGGGCTTGCTGGGGCAGGGGAGGTGTGTGAAAAGGGAAAAGAAAAACGACAACTAGTAAGACTAGTGGGTGGATTTCAGAAAAGATGTGTTGCTCCAGTGAAGATTCAGGCCGGGTTGAAATGGGATGCCAGAGAGAAAAGTATGGGACTGTTGTCCCAGCCAGCTTCCTCCTTGTGAGTATTGGCCGTGTTTGTGGCTGGCTTGCCTTATCTGTAGAATAGGCACCTCGATCTGTTGCCCTGTAATCCGCGTCAGTTTTTGGATCTCTGCGAAGGACTAGCAAAGACGGGAGCAAAGACATTTTATGTAAGCAGCTATCTTGGAAACGTGGCAGCCCGGTTCTACGGAGAAATTTAGCCTTCCTTGCAGCGATGGACGTAATGCCCTTCCCTCATCCCTTAGCCAGCCCTGAAAGCCTGAGGCTGTGACCCAGCTGTATAGAGAGGTACTGGCTGGCAGAAGCGCTCCTTTGACACCTGCATCGTGATGACGTGCCATCGACTCCAGGAGACCAGCATCAGGTCTTCAAAGAGGAGAGACCCTACCAGTCAGAGGAACCCGGGAGACAGCGAGGGCTGATTTTTCACTCATCCCATAACGTTACTGTAGACCTAAGGGAACGAGCGTTACTCACATTCAGTCATTTGCAAATAATCGACCTAAAGTAAACCGTGCCCAGTTACTTCGCCTTCAGGTGTAGGCAACTTCCAGGTCCTGGCTGGGTGGGGGATTTCCTGTCTGCGTTTAGTTTGTGCCTCATCCAAGGCTTGCGGTTTGCAGGGTGGTTCGTACCTTCCATTAACACCTGCTGGATGTTTAACTCCTTTTTAATTTTACGACTGGGGGAGTGAGTCCTGACTTCTGCGACTGGCAGAACGCATCCGGGCAGCCGAGTCTGTGCCGCCGCCTTCTGTCTGCTGCAAGCCAGAGGGTTTGCTCAGTTTTGTTTCACTAAAAATTACCTTGATAGTATAGAAATGGAAACCAAATAGGTAGAAAGAAAGGGAGCGACGCAGGAGCATACCTTTCAAGTTATCTTTGTTCATTTGCCAACGGGCTATGCAAAGCTTTGCATTCTTTCTGCAGACTCTAAAAAGCACCCTCCACGCTCCCAAATAGAAAGCAAAACCAAAAAAAAATTGAAGAAAATACTGTCTTTTGCATCAACCTGAAAGCATGTTTTCAGCAGGGTGAAAGGAAGACTCATAAAAACTGTGGTTTTATTTGGTGTTGACCAAAACATTTCCTTTTTTCAACATCTAATCCTGGCTATTTTCACCGCAAACACATTTAAATAGGAAAAAATCCGAAGGGCTCCCTTAAAAAGAAATGGAATGTTATGAAAACAAAATGAAACGAAAAATGTCCCCCCCCTCCCAGTCCTTGACTCAGCCAAACGTATTTGCCAAATCCCAGCTATACTCCTTGTTTCCTGAAAGTGTATTTCTTTGAGTGTGTAAACGATCCACCAGATTAAAATAATATAAATCCATCCTGTGGTAGTATCTAAATATATTCTTGCCATAGTTTCTTTTCAAGTTCACCCCAGTCAAGACCTTTGCGGTTTTGACAGATATTAAGCCACAGGCTTCTCAGGTCACGGGGAACTTTCCATCAGAAGCTGTGGGGTTTGCTGCGGCTCGGACATACCGGTCCCCTGGGGGTGTCCTGGGAGCAGTTAACCCCAGCACTGCAGCGTCTCTCTTTCCAGATAGGTTCTGAAGAGCAGCCCCCCATCAGTACGGAGTTCCTGAGGTAACAGGGAGGTGCCCCCCACCCCGCCGATGCCAGCTAAGATCTTAGCATGGAAGGATCTTTGAGGCGCTTGGAGGTGTTTCGTTGACCTGCAGCCATGGCGGTAAATTTTAATTAGAGTCCCAGGCAGATTAAAGGTGCAGTCATGCATGTGTGTGTCCGTACCCATGCAGAATCCGTCTGTGAGGTGCAGTGTTTCCATCACGTGCCATAAATCCATCTCCAGGACACATTTCAGTCCTGTATCATAAATATGCAGTTGGCATGAATTCAAACTAGGTGCTTTTTAAGCATCACCTTTTCTTGAGCCCCATTCAACACTTCGTGTGATGTTAATGATAACAAAACGCTTCTCCGAGGCCCTTCTTGTAAAGAGTTTTCTAATAGCACAGAGAGGAACCGGAAAGCCGTAGCTGACAGCATCCTAGATGCGTAAGTCAAAGCTGCCACGTCTGATTTGCGTTTGCGAAGTCCAGAGCAGGCTCACTTTGGCTAACCTGCGGCTTTTCAGCAGGATAAGCAAGTGTGCATATAAATATACAGACATATGTGTATATATATTGTAGCATAATATATGTGTAATTGGTTTTGTTGGTTTTTGGAAAACTGTGAAGTCAGGTTTGGGAAAATATACGCTCATACAGGTTTCCTCGCTGATACCAGGTATGACTCTAAAGTTCTGGCTTTTCGGTGTTGACAGCCCTCCCCACGGCAGAGCACAGCCCAGGTATAGTGAAACTACTCAGCGTGAAGCCGGCAGTCCCCGTGGACCAGAAGCACCGAGAGCTGCAGTTGCCCGGTATGCCAGCATGGTCTCTAGAGCTGTCAGCGCTGCAGCTCCCGGGAGTCTTAGTGCTTTGAGGGAAACAAAAGCCATGATGTAGAAAGGCAAAACCGCGTCTTGTGCTCTTACTCTGTACTCTTCTGTCAGCATGGGGTGTGCGGGACGTTAGTATGAAGCCGTATGACCTGTAAGTCTTCATTCTGCAGTGGCTGGCAGTTTCTAAAGAAATCCTGCACCCTTTAGGGTTGGGGCAATGGGAGCAGAGTTGAGTCAAAGACCAGCTCTCGGCGCTGCGGGCTGCGTGGCGTGTGAAGGATGGCGGGGTGGCTGTACGTGAAAAGGCAGCGGGAGGGCTGGGGTCTGTCCGAGCAGCCCGGGGTTCCCGAGTGCCTTTGTTCACACAAACCGAGCAGCTCCCCCCTGCCGATGGCGATGGGACAAAACCCAGCTCCACACAATACAAACACCACAGCGGAAGCCGTGATTTTACAGAATACCTCCCGCTGCCAAGATCTCACAGGAGATTGCTCGACATTTGCTCGGTAGACAGAGCTTGTCTTTGCCCGCTTGGTCTTCTGCCAAGCACACCCAGGCACTGGCTGCTGCCCGTTGCTCCGACATGCTGAGTGTCTTCCAAGGTGTTAGAAGAACCCAGCCTGCATGGGGCCAGCTCCTTCCTCCCTGATTTGCCTTCCGCTTTGATCCAGAAAACACTGCGCAGGCAGGACCTCTCCTGTTCTCCTCTTGCCCGGCTGAGGTTTTGGGGGGGCTGGGCAGCAAGGGGCCCGCACAGGCCACGTGAATGACCTTGTCTTGAGGCCACGACTGTAAAGTGGTCCCCGTTTCTCTCCCCATTAGGGTGGCTTTTCCATCACACCAGCCACCCTCTCCCTCTTGCCCTCTGTCATTCCTTGGACAAAGAACGGGGAGATGAAAGGCTGAAACTGTTTTGCTCTGCGCTCACCTGTGTCCGAGGGAACTGGACATTAAGGGGCTGCTGTGGAAAACGTACGTGTGGCACATGTGTGGTTTGAGAGCTTTTAAGAGAGAGGCCATTTGAAATGGAGATTTCCTTCCCTCTGTTTCTTTCCTGAGGAGTCTAGGACTCGGGTGTTTCTTTGGGGCTTAGGCGGATGCAAGACATACAGACACTCCTGGAAGTCTGCCTGGAAAGCCACAGGCAGAGGTGCAGGGAGAAACTGAGCTTCACGCCGCTAGATGGCTCTACCCTGGCTCCTTGCTTCCCCGCAGCGCCAGGGCCTCTGGCAGGGATGGGTCACGGGCACCACATGTGAGCAGACAGTCGAGGCAGGCGCCGGAGCTTCAGTCAGCTCATGCACGTTGCTGAATGCTGGGCACGACAGACATTTAGAAGCACATCTTCCCCAGCATCCTCCGAGGAAGGGGTGCTGCTTTCCTCTGCTGGCAGAGAGGGCTGGATGTCAGGAGTGGCTTTGGCAGAAAGCAGGCATCCTGGTCTCACGTTGACTTAGAGCTGCTGTCAGTCCTGTCATCTTCCCAGAGGTGGAAATATGCGCTGCAGCATCAATCCTGTTGCCCTGACACTTCATTTGGGACATTCTTCGGGGAAATACATCAGCAAATCTGCAGGTAATAGATACTTGTAGGTAGGTCATTCCTGAAACAGCAGGTACCTGGAAGCAACTCTTTTGACTAATGTCCTGTTGCATACCGTCAAGCAACAGGGAAGAAAGAATAACAGTCACGTTATCTGCTCAATCAGAAGTCGGCACAAACCTCTGATGAGGAGCTGGGAGCGTCACCAGGAACCTTCAAACAGGAGCTGAAGGCTGACGAAAAATACCGTATAGCCAGCCCCACTGTAAAAGCTACATTTCAAGGGTAAAAGCCGAAATAGGGGAGTTTCTCACATGATCTTTTCTGCTGTCTGCTGAGGTCAAAGCAGGAGGTTTCCAGAGCAAAGGGCAGACGTGAGTCAAGCGTATATGAAACTTCACCAGGAAATTGTCTCAAGTAATCACATCAGAGCACTTCACCCACAGCGCTGGGCCCAGCTCAGACACTCGCACGCTCTCTGTGTCTTCAAATGGCCAAGTCAGTGATTTGTGAGGATGATGCAACCAGCCTAAGAGTGCACATCTAGAGCATAGCTGTGGCCAAAGGGCGTCTTTTCAAAGTTGCCAGGGGTCTGACATGGCCGCCGTAAGTCCAGCCGCTTCTGTGGCCTTGCAGAGCACACAATAAGCAAGCGCAAGTTGTGACACCTCTTGTCGTTGGGGTAGCCCTTCAAGGCCACCGACTCAGGCATAGCCAGAAAAACGTAGCACTGCTGGCGGGACTGCTCGGTAGCGTCCGTCACTCAGGGAACAGCAATGCCGAGTCCTCGAGGCTGCGCAGAGACATGAAGCAAGGCCACGTGCGCGGTGGCACAGCCGCATCTTTGAGCCTACTCGGGTGGTGGCACATGGTAGCATCAGTGATATGTCACTCTTCAGCATCCCGGCTTTATTTTAAAAGCAAGCCAAAGAAACAGATGTCTGTAGCGTATCCAGCTAGAGTGGTTGTGGTGGAAACGCCCCCAACGCAACACGCAGGTGAGCAGGGCAAAGCATGATCTGCCAAGAGCTGGGAATGACAGTCCTGGGGGGCCTCGTTTAGCCCATTCCCCTTGGGACGTGCACTCATGAGTGGCAAATAGGCATCCACAGACAGGGGCAGAAAACAGGGGACAGAAGCAGCAGTTGCTCTCGGCCCACAGCGCTTGCAGGAGGAAGGCAGCCCTGCTCGGGCTTGCCCAGAAGGGGGCAAAACTCCCCGCGAGTCAAGCCCCTCAGACCCCAGTCCAAGCCCTGTTAGTTCTGGCAGGGCAGCGGGTCCTGCGGCCCCAGCTCCGCATGTTTAGGAATGCTTTGAAAAGCGGGTAGCCTGGGCCCTGCCGGGAAGGGGAGTGAGTAACGCCTCCGCAGCCCAGTTGCTCAGAGTGGAAGCTTGTCTCAGTTGCCCAACCATCACCCCCTTCCTCCCCACTGAAGTGCATAGCGTGCAAGATAAAATCAGCCCCAGACGGCCTATGACAGAAGTTGAGTGCAGGTGTCTGAGAGACTTAAAAAAAATAATAGAGAAAGTTTGTTCTTATCCAAGCGGATTTCCTGGGGTGGTGAGTGAGCCTGGCATGTTTCTACTTTACCTTTGGCATGTGCCCGTACCTCTGGGCGGGCTGACACAACCTCCTCCATTTGTACTGAGAAAGGAGCAGTCGCCCGTACCGGTGCTCTGTTGGAGCCTGCTGTCCTCGCCTCCGCTGCACCAGCCCCAGCCCTTGTGGCCGGCTGCTGCGCACCCTCGGGGGCGGCTTCGCCGGGATCAGGGGAGAAATGACCTTCATGGAGAGCATCCCAGGGTGCCAGAGACCTGCTGCCTTCGCCTGCTGCTCTGGCCCAAACCCGACTGCCTCCTCCCGCCAGCAGCGAGACCCTTGGCAGCCTCTCGTGTTCCTGTACTCACTCGCGGCCGTGAGAGGCCGGAGATGCCCTTTGCATCCTAACAGATGCGCTCTTCTCTAGCCACCTGGAAAAATGCTTTTACTGCCAACAGATGTTTGGGAAAATAGCTCCCACAAAAAGAAACGAAGAAACAACCCTCCCTACAAATAAACAACTTGCTGTATTTAAACCTTTCGGGCAGTGCACTCTGGTTCCTGGTGCTTGTGTGACTGGAGAGAGACATTGACACATGTTGCACTGGAAAATGTGGAAGAGTTAGCATTGCGTTTATTTCCAGATTTTTTTTTTTTCCATTTTGTGCTTTAAAACAGCTTAGAAACCTTTAACAAGGTATCTCAAACACTTTCGCCTGCCACTCGCACCCCGTGTGATCTCAAGCATGCCCATGTTTCCGGTCAGATAAAGCTTTTCATTCAACCTGGGTGATTTTTTACTAACTCCCTGATTTCCCGAGACAGAAGTAAACAAGCAGCCCTCCAGTCACCTTGCAGTGAACTCGGGTGCAGCAATTTAGCGAGGAGGAGAGGGGAGGGGAGAGGATGGGAGGGCAGCGCAATGCCCGAGCGTGTCCTCGGCCTGGGAGCTAGCTGTGCCTGCTTCCAGCCTGCGTTTCCCAGGAGTCCCACAGCCGGAGATGTCGGGTCCGTATCCAGAGACACATCCAAAATGCATCGCTGCTGTTTGTAAAAGCCCAGGAAAGGAACTTGCGCGGAGGCTGAGGCAAATCAAGCCCACCTGCAGAGGTCACAGAGCGGATCGTTGGCAAAACAGGTCTTTTCACTTGGGCCAGCACTCTCCCTCTTAGATTCTGTAGCTTCTCCAGCGAGGAATGGAAAGGCAGGCCTTCAGGTTTCCATGTGTGTCACCACAACGCTCAGTGGGAGTTTGGAAGGTTCGAACCCGATTCCACATCGCGCTGCCTTCAGCCTGACGGCTGGAGCAGAAACAGGTTCCTTTCTGTTCCGCCTAAGGAGTGGGGACAAGGGGACCGACCACCTCGAAACTGCCAGGCACCTCCATTTGTCCTGTGGAATTCGGGAGAAGAGCCCCGTTTGCTGCTTAACAAGCCCAGCAGAGAGAGCCCGGGATTTCAGAGGGTACCGGGCAGGAGCACGCGAACAGGGAGCCACTGCGGGCAGGCGAAGAGGACGCGCGGGAGCAGGGAGCCCGCGCTGGCTGAGCCCCGCTGCGGGCGCAGGCTCTCCGTGCGCATCCCGGGGCAGAGCCGGCCCTGGCTGCACGCACAGCTCTCCCCCCCCAGGCTGTTTTGGGTTGAGAATTACTAGACTGAGGTAGCAGGAGAGTGAGTTATATTATGGCTCTTTGCCCTGCGGCTCTGTTTAAAGCCAGGAGCAACCATGTAGTTAGCTTGGAAACCTTCCACTCGTGTCCCCTCTGAAGCGGCGGCGCCTGGGTTTCCGGCCGTGGCTCAGGGCTGCTCTGGTTGGGTTCATTTCTGCTTCATTTCAGAAAGTGCAGTCAGTCAGAAGAGGCTTAGCTGAAAAGGGAAGGTACTGAAAAGAAAACCGGTCCTGTTCTGCCTGAAAGCAGGCCCCTGGCTGTGCTTGCGTGGGAGCACCGTGACCTCTGGTGGCCACCCTGGAGCTGGCGGGCAGCTGGTGGCGCAGGGTTCCCCGGGGTCACTGTGGCAGGCCCAGATGGCTACAGAGACGCGCCTAAGGATAAAGAAGGTCTAAGTAATTACCTCGGCCGCTTTCTCCCGCCCAGCCGGAGAAGTCCACACCACGGAGGGAGCCCCTGGAGTTAGAGATGTGAGCATTCCTCCACCGAGGCGGCAGAGATTGTACCATTTTGCACCTATTTCGTGTCTTAAGCTGCAGAGAGCAGCTCTGCAGACCCTTGGTTCCGCTCTGTGCTTTACTCTGAAAGGGGAGGTATGAATAGACAGGACAGGCTTACCTTGGGGTAAGTCCGATGATACAGAATGAATAAGAAAGGTCTTTTGGGTAACATCCCTGGAGATATGTCCAGATACAGGCAACAGATCTGTCGGCAGGGGCAGGAGCGGGTGGGAACCCCCCATTGCTGGTGAAACTTAGGTGAGAGCCTTCTCGCTCTCTGGACGTGGGGCGTAGTCCTCCCGTGCCGACTGTCTTAGGTGAGGGCAGGCACATCTCCCTGCCGCCCAGTTGATTTTCTTGGTGACACTTCCAGGGACTTGCATAAAAGTCAGGCTGTTCGTCCCTCGCCTAAATGGGGACGCAGCAGCAGGAGAGTCAGAAATGGTTCATTGCTGTAGCGTGGGCCTGATTTTGCAACCCCTGTGCTCGGTGTCAGCCCTGTGAGCTGGGACGCCCCTCTCTCACCCAGTCTGTCACGTAGCCTCAGCACCCCGGGTCGGTAAGGAGATACTGATCTGGCTGCAAGGGCTGCGTCTGCTGACATGGCTGGGGGGAGTCTCGGCTGTCCTGTGCCGCGGGTCTCACCCACGATCAGGGCTAATTCATTTTTTTTGGTGCTTAGCTTACCTGTGGCTTGCTCTCACGGGGTCTGTCCGAGGCCCCTCTATAACACTGACCCCAGAGCACAGAATTTCTCAAGGATCTTCCCCTCTGTAAACGCACCGGCTCTTCTTGACTGGCACCAGTATCTCCCTCCAATCGAGCAGGCTGTCTGCCCTGTGATTTATTATACTGCTTCTAGTGAAACACGTGCTGCCCGCGAGCAACCGTTAATGACCACTGACTGTCCCCTTTTTACCCAGCAGTGAAATTCTCGGCTTCCAGGCGCGACACTAAGCACCAACGGTACCTTCAGCCTTGGCCTGACCTTCACATTCGCCTCAGGATCCGAGTCCGTTGCATCACAGTTTGCTCCCAGTAGGGTGTCCTTGATCAAGAACCGTGTCATAAAGTTATTGGTTTCTTCTCTAAGTGGTAGGAAGCGATCACAGGCTTGTCCAGAGCCATTTCTTGTTTCTGAAACGTCATTTCAAATAAATGTCATGTTCTGCTCCTGCTTCGTGGAGCAAAGGAGTCAGATATGTACGGGAAAACCTACTACAGCCTTCACAACAGGGCTATAGAATTAGCAGAGAGCAGTTTTTAAGTGCCACAATTACCTATCTAGTGACATAGACTCACCACTCGCCTCCACAGAGAGGGCCTGTAGCATGACAGGGCCCACCTTAAACAGCAATTGAGAGGCATAGTGAGCAAATAAACCGTGCGTTTCACTTTTCACAGTGGAGTTGTGCTACAGAAGAATAGCACAGAACTCAGCCAGCCACAGGGACTTCACCCTTGTTTGATGGCAGTTGTCCTTTAGCAACTGCTGTCCTTTTGCTCGTGAATGCACGAGGCTGGGGTAACCCCGTCAGCTGTTTATTTAAAGTGCAGGTGCTGTTTGGTGAACACTTGGGCACTGGGGAACAGGTGAAAAGGTCCTGGTTCTCCTCCGGAGTCTCCTGGGGGCTGAGGGAGGAACCACCCTGTGGGACAACGGCAAACCTTGCTCATGGGATGGATCGGTTCAGCGAGCAAGGTGGCTGGGGGAGTGCAAAATGGTTAAAAATCCTCTTGATGAGAACGACACTGCAGGTGGTACGGGGGCACCTGACCCGTCCCGAGAGCTGTCAGGTTTGCCAGCATTAATCCCACTCACAGTGACCACCACACTGAGAGCTGGCCCAAGGGTGTTAGCGAGCAGCCGTGTCTGATGGACACCCAAACCCGCCTTACCCCAGCGCTGCACAGGCCGGGGATTTGACTGCTTGGCAACCAGTTCCCGCCCCCAGTCAGTCTCCAGTCTCTCCCCATTCAAACTTCCCCTTACTCCTATAGTTTAAAGAAAGGGAGACATTCTTTCGAATAATTATTTACCAAAAAAAAGATCTCTTAAGCCTGTACGCGGTGCTGAACGCTTTGTTTTGATTTTATTTTCTAGGAAGAACTTCACAAAAATGAAGAGGTTCAGACATTTTTGAGCTTGCAGAAGACCAGCAGCAGGCAGAGGCTGCGTAACACAGGTAAGGCTGCTTTTGCTTCCCTGAATACCGTGCTTTGCAAACAGCTGATCCAGAAAATGGTGTAGCAGCCATCTCAAAGACATTTCAAAGACTTCCCATGTGCAGACCAGGCAGCACTGGACCTCTCCTGAAAACCCTTGCAGTGAAAGGGTGTATACAAAGGGACCCACGCTGCCTGGTCTGGACATGGCACGTACGCACCAGCTCTGGACTCCAGGTGGGTTACTGTGTTGTACTGTGAGCATACATTAATCAGAATTACTTGCTTCTGCTCCTCACTCCTGGCATTCTCTGCAGCTCAGCACCTCTTGGCCTGTTTATCTGTACCAGTGTCAGTACGTGCGACAAGCAAGCTAGAAATCTGTGATGGATTTACCTCCCCACTATCGTCTCTTGCTTGCTTTGACAAAGACGCGATGCGGAAAGGATCCAAACACTGCCCAGAGTGAGGAAAAACACCCTGCATTCATGATGTCCCACTCATGATGGGACACGAAAAGATTCCAAAGAACTAAGAATAAATCTAATTTTCATGACACAGCCAAGTGAATACCTTCTGGGCAAAGGCCACCCGTTTGACAACACAGTTATAATCCAGACACATCTACTACCAGCAGGAAGATGCACCACTAGGACGGTGCAATAAAATAATCAACAAAACAGGTTTTCTAATTGGGAAAAGCGCTTTGAACAGGCCTCTTTAAAACCTGTTTGTAACCAGTTTGTCTGTCTCCTGAACTTCCTACCCCACCTAGTTATCTCTTCCTTCTTTTTTTTGCATTTTCAAACATTTTGGAATTGCATCCAAAAGGAAGAACTTCTCAAGCATAACACTGCAGAGAACGGCAACAGAAAAATGTTGCGGCATACCATCTTTCAGGAGTGGCACTGGTGTCCAGGCAGGGTTGCCAGATGAACAGCTCCTGCTCAAGATCAGGCCAGACCATCAAGCACACGCTTTATGCTTTCCCAGTCTGAGTCTGCGTTTATGCTTATTTTTCAGGTGATTCCGTCCCATCAGCGTAAGGAAAAGGTTCGTTCTTTTCCCCTGTCGTCCTTCTCTATTCCCCTTCCCTCTGCTCAAGAGAGGCGCGTTTGGCTCCTGGGGCATGATTGCATGCTGGAGGACAACTTACATAAATATCTGCTCATTTCTGCCCACAGCATTTTTAGAGACCTCGCAGAAAGGCACCCAGAAGACAATAAAATAAAAACATCTGGGGCAACGTGAAAGGTACGTAGAAAAGACCAAGAACCTGCAAGGTGACAGGTGACCGAGCGGGACAGGGAGCAGATGGCCCTGCTGGTCCAGCTCTACAGGCCACCTCAGCTTTCCACGCTCTCCATACATGACAAAGCCATAAGGCTTCCTAACACCACTCCCTCTCCATTGCCACCTTCACTCTCTGCTGAAGGATCCAACACTTCCTGAAAAAAGCACTGCTTCTTACCACAGGTGACAGCGATGGGGGAAAAACGTCCAAGCAGGTACAAATAAGTAGGTCTGTCTTGCCTAAGCAGGGTAGAACAAACTGCCACAACTCCCCGCGGGGGTACTGCTGACAGCAGCAAACAGCAGTGCCTGCGGGAACAGGACACCCGGGGACTGAAACTGTCACCTCTGCCAGGGTTTGTGAAAAAAGGCTTTTTTAATACTGACTTCCCAAGACATGCAGAAAGGAGCTCCATCGCTTCAGGTGATAACACCAGTGACTGCATCCCTCCCTGGAACGGTATCACTCACTGTAACTGTAAACTCCTTAAAAAGCACACAGGCCTTCCCCTTGCGCTCTTGTTCTCAAGTGCCATTCGTAGCAGAGCACGTGGCTAGAGCTGCACGCCAAGCAAGCCCCCTTGGGGCCCTGCTTACATCAAAGCACCTCTCAGTGACCTACAGGAACAAGGAAGTTAGCTTCTCGGTCAGAGTAAATATCTCATTGCATTTCTCATCAACACCGTTTCTGGAGAAGACATTGAAAGCAGTATAGAAAACCATTAGCCTGAAGTCAAGGATGGAGTGCACGAGTGGCTCTTATTTAAACCACTCCTTCTCACCCTTTCGCATTAAACACACACTGAATATAGGAGGTGAGTTACAAAAAGTCTTTCTTTCCTGGTCTTCCTCGGATTGCCCTATGATTAAAGAATGATTCTATTTTTGGAAAAAAGCTCTAAGGAGGTTAAGCTCAGTTACTGAGTAGTATTTTGTTGAAAAAGTCAGTAACGGAACCCGCCCCTGTTGATACACATGCAATGAAAGGCACAGGCCCTGGCATATGTGTGCTTTCCTCTGGTCCCTTTTGCTAGTTTTAGACACTTGTACATGTGTATTAAGAGATATGTTATAAAGCAGGAGAACAGAATTAAATAAATGAGTTCTAAGAGGAAATACCTATTTTTATTAGCAAACAATTAAATTGATGCATTTTCTGTGTTCATTTTTTTCTTTTCAAATCTTATCTTTTATTCACTCATCAAGAGCCAATAAGTTATATAAATCATCATAGTTCTCATTTCCTTACTCAAGTAGTCAACAAGATTTTTACTTATGTTTCTGGTGACTGGGTAGCGCCTTAGATCTTTAGGAAGAGTGTATTGGTCTTTGTCTTTCCGCAACGATTCTTCTTAGAAACGCTCCCTTTCTTGCTCAGGTTTCTATGAAACCTCTTGCACATTATTCGCGTAGCGTTGCGGTTCCGCAGCAGGTTCCGAATGCAGCCGTTTTAGGTGTGAAGGCACTCGAGGCTGTGCCGGTCCATCCACACGCAGAGGCCCAGCCGAGGAGGCCGGCCCAGCGGCCGCCGCGCACCGCAGCTACCCCAACCCTTCCACCTTGCCGCTGCTCTTTAAGGAAGCCATGAATTACACTGAAGCTCCGTGCTGAAGGCAGGAGCAATGATTCCATTTGACAGATGTTAAACCAAATACTTTTGTGTTTAATTATGTTAAAAGATCCAGAAGGTTAAAACCATAAGCAAATGCACAGAACTTCTGTCAATGACAATGAACTGAGGCAGCAACATTGTCAACCCCATGCTTTAAACAGCATCTAAAGCAACTTCTGAACAAGTACAATTTGGGATACTCATGTAGAACTGAAACAGTGATTTTGTTTGCTTTACCTACTATGAAGGGTTTTCAAACACTTCAGTAACTTATAACTAGTCCCACGGTCCATCTCCTTCTCATAAGCAGATATTTTGCTTTGTATACCAATAATAGATTTTTCCCCCCGTAACAATGCAACCTAGTTTTCATGGTAACACACAAAAGCGTTCTAGTCTTGCTCCTCTTCATCCCCATCCTCATCTTCATCTCCTTGATCTCCAGATTCAATATCGTCTTCATCTTCAACCTGAAATTAAGAAAGATCTGTTGTGAGCAGTAACATCCCTTCCTCTGATCCAACCTTTTCAAGGCCAGAACAAATGCTGAGCAAGCGGAAATAAGCTAAAAGCTAACCTAAAATTATCAAGCTGTATCAATTAGCGCTTAATAAAGGCAACTGTCATCTTGTCACGTCACATTTTTTAACTTGGTTGCTAATGATGGCTGACTCCTGGGAACAGCATCCTCCCTCCAGCACCATGCGTTCCGCCCAGTACATCCCAGTACGGAACTCCACACGTGCTTTACCAGGGAGTTGGGTGAACTAAAACCCGCATTCTTCACCAGACAGGCTGCGGAGGAAAACCCATCTGTCCAGGGCTTTGCCATGCCACGAGTGAAGCTGCCACTGTCTTCTAGGGTACTTTCTCCCTATGCAAGTCCTTTAGAAGTCAGACTGAAAGATTCCTTGGCTACGCTTACAGGATCTGCACTAGGTACAAATACTTTTCAGTACAAATAATGCCTCCGTCCACTGCAGACTTCATGAAACCTTAAACAACTAAACCAGATGATGTTAACTATTCAAAACGTAAATCTTCCTTTAAGAAGGATTACATAAATAAGAGAATGATTATCTCCCAGTGGTGAACTCGGGCTTTAGCCTGGTGTTTGGCCCCAAGGGCAGCCGCACCCAGCTAGTTATGTCCACCTTAGCCTCACACCTCCAGCTGCGAGTCACAAGGGTTCTTCCAAGACACAGCCACCATTTGCAGCACTGCTTAACGAACAAATTAAAGCCTCCACATTATCACGTGCGTTATCTGTGGAACCATCCCTTCGGAATATAACACAGCCACCGTCTGCTTTCTAGCTGGCAGGCAGGCTAAGCGGCAGGCAGGCCGGGCACACGGTCAGGTATCATTCCAGACACACATATGACAAGCAGTTTTCCTCACGGAAGTCTGGCAGGTACCTCTCAACATCCCTAACCCGAACACTGCTTTCAAAAGGCAGTCGTCATCTTCTGTTGTTGGCTGCCAACGTAAGTGCAGAAAGCAACTCTGGCGCATTCAGCATCCCTCTGCAACAAGATGCCTCGCCAGACTTACGGGATCAAGCACTGCTGTACCCAGACTGCTCAGACCCGCCTCCGACCTGAGAACTCACTGGAGCCGTTGTTTTGCTTACCGGTACACCGAGATCCTTCAATTTGATCTTCAGTGCGGATAGTTTCTGATCCTGGTCAGCCAAAAGCACCAGAAGATCATCCTGTTCTTTCTTTGATTCTGCAACTTCTTGCTGTAGTTTACTCTTCTCATCTTGCAAGATAGCAACCGTACTACTGGATGAATCCAGGTGCTGTTTTAGGGATTCTTTTTCCTCAGAAAGGGCTTTGACTTCACTCTGGCAACAGGAAAAATCCCACACCAGGTTACACTGTTAAGTACAGGAACAGCTGAAGCCTTGTTTCCTACCAACATATTCCGCGCACTACCGGTAACAGCTCCAACACCACCGACCGCCCTGTGGCCTTGCTCCCACGCACTTCCTTAGCGAATTCCCCTTATTGCCAGCCAGGAATAAGGCAGGTAGAAGTCTCACCAGTGGCTGCCTTCCTCCCAGCCCAACTGGCTTGTCCATGCCAGAGGAAAGCTATTTCCTAGGGGGTCCTTACCAACTCTTTAAGGGCAGACAAGGCCTGTATTTCCCAAGTGAAAAACTAAAGAGGAGATGCATCCAGCTTCCCTCATGCAGCCTGAAACACTTAAGATGCTGAGGAGACACACCACCTCCACCCAATGCCTTCCCTATTGTCGAAGTCCTCCTAACTGAAGGCTGAGTATTCAGTGGCTTGGCGTGGTGTTCATCTGCTACCAACCTTCAATTCTTTTATTTCTTGCTGAAGCCGTCCCTCCAATTCAGAGCTGTTCGCTGCTGTTGCGCCGCTGTCTCCTAACACAGGATCTGCACTTGTGTTCTGTGGACAAGGAATTCAGCATCAGAGCACTGAACGCCTGGCATACAAAGACAGCAAGCTAAGACGTTACACAGTCAGTTGCAGAATTTAAAAGCATGTTTTCTTCTTGCAGCATAGCCAAGGTGTGGTAGGTAGATATACGCTGCGCTGCAAGGCATCGGCAAACAGACCTGTGCTTCCTGGGGGCTCAATCAACACCTATGCACGAGAGATTATTTCATTTGATTAGGCTGTAAGCTTAAAACATTGATTAGTTGGTATTCGTTTGTTTACACACCAAGGTATTTTGTTAACATTCAGAAGTTTGTTGAAGGTGTTTGTTCAATACCGTTGTTTAAATACTATTCATTTGTTTAAAAATACCAAGGACCAGTGGCCTCACAGAACACTAACGTGACTGCAAGTCCCCTCCTTCCTCACGAAGCATTTGTCTAGGGAACACATGTAAAACTCATAGGCAGGAAAGCAAAGTCTTCAAGATTTAGTCCCCAAAGAGAAAATAAGGAACTTTTTCACTGGTACCATTACTTGTAGCTTTTGATTCTCCAGCTGAAGCTTAGAGATTTCTGCAGACTGTAGTTGTACCTGAGTCCTCAGCATTTCTAATTCCTTTGGGAAACCAAGACAAAACATACGTAAGTTAATTTGACAAAGCAAGGTTCACATGAATTTTTTTCTTAAGTAAAATGCTACCAGACTAACAGCTTCATACTAGCATACATGGGCGGAAGGCTGCGTGTACCTCAATGAGAGCACAGCAGCCCTTTCTCGAGAGACAACATCAGTCACCAACACACACTATTTTCCGCCCTGCTCTCAGGAGCTCTTTTCTGTGAAATTGCCCAACCAAGGTGCCTGTCCCAGCCTCAGTCCTGTTCGTAGCGGTGTTTCACACCACTAGCGCTGCCATTAGCCTTCTCTACGTGTTACCATGCTTGGTGCGGAAACCCAGTAAGATTCATAAATCCAGGCATCATTAGTTCTCTAATCAGAGAAACTCTGCTCCATATTTTTTGAGCAAGAGCTACCTTGAATTACTCAATCTGCAGGTATGTAAAACACTTGCTGAATGCGTTACGTCTAATATCTGGAAGCTTTCCTATCAACATTTAAAGGTATTCTTCACAATCGATAAACAGATAGATTTTACAAGTCTGAAGCATCAGCTGAAGCATGTTCTGCTGGCTCAAACCTGCTTAGCAGAACTGATTACTTTTCGGATGCGTAATCTTGATGCTCCAAGATGAGTACCACCATCACATAAAGGTACATCATGAAAAACATCAACATGCTCAGGAGTCAGTGCTCCTCCTGGAGTTTGACAAAGCTCCCGTCCCATCCCGAGCTGCCACTGTTCACCACAGCTCTGCTGAAATACCCCAAGTTCACCTTCTGTAGTTCATTATTGTGCTCCAAGCCACCAGATTTGTTGGTCTGTGAAGATTGCTCTGATGTTCCCATTTCCAACTGGGATGACTTCTGTAATAGCAACAGGACAATCAGCCATAGAACTAGACAGACTAAATACAGTCGTGTTGTCAGAACAGCGAGTAAACTGTGTGCTTGCACTATCAAAGTTCCCAGCAGAGAAGGTGCAAACAGGCGAAGCAATGCACATCATACAGCTCTCCGATTACACGGGAGCAGCTGGATGATCTCCGAGGAGGATGCAAAAGCATCTTTCACCAATTGCAATGCAGAAGACATGGACAAAGTAAGAGAAGCACACGTCATCCTGCATTTCGACAAGCAGGCCACCAAAGATACGTCTTCGGCATTACCCCAACTAAGCTCTGAGGGAACGCTTACCATTTTTTCCCCCACCCAAAACACACTAAAACCCACTGCTTCTGCAGTCCAACACGTCAGCTGCACCAATTTCTCTTGGGAACAGTGTGAAGCAGAAAAGAGTGCTCAAGCTACCTCCCCCCATATTTCCCATCATCAGGAAGCAATCCGTTAGGATTGCCTGACTGCCATCACACTGAGGACTTACACAGCTTAGGGCAAATCTCATGGGAAAACAGGAACTGGAATCTGCTGGGACAGTTAGCGCTTACCAATTTGTCTATCACGGAATCCTTCTCCCTTAACTGCCCTTGCAGCAGTTCATGCTTGTTTTTCCATTCTTCCAACTCCTCTTTCAGTTTGCTCACTTCCTCCACCTGAACGCCATTCATCTGACACGTATCACTGTGGGAATTATGGTGCTGAGTGTCCTTTCCTGAAAGACAGAGTTTATAACAACGGTCACAAACACCAACATCCTTTTGAATTAAGCTTCAAACACACCAATTACAGTATTTATTGCCCATCCTCCTCTGGCCCCGCAGGGCCACACAAGCCATTCTAACTGAAGAACCGAAGCACAGTATTTAAGAATTCTCCAGCAAAAGCTGAATAAAGAGACCAAGCACAAAGCAAGAACAAATTATACCTTACTCCCATTTTCAGTCTGTCCTCTCAGTTCTCTCTGTGCTTTATCCCGTAAGGCACTTAAAGCAAAAGCTAGTATTTTTAGACAACGAAGCAAAACCTGAAGCTTAAACAACATCGGTTGCAATGCTCAACATCAACCTGGTAAGAAGTGTATTTTATCTCTACGGGAAGTTTTCACATGGTGCACAACATACAACAGCATGCCTGAAGTGACAGAAGGCTGTCTGCCGGAGCTCTTCTGTACCTCGCCGTAAGTCATTTAAGATCTTTCCTCTAGCAAGATTATTATTTATTATTCTTTCTGAAGCCTACCGAGCTGTACTTTAAGGAGGTTATATTGGTCCTTATGCTGTTGGATCTGCGACACTTGCTGTGTAACTGTTGCTTGGAGCTGTTCATTTTGAGATGTTAAAGTGTTAACTCGCTGTTTTAGTTCTTCAAGCTCCTGGTCCTGTGAGAGGGGGAGGAAAAAGGCACTTCAAGTAATAACACTTTTGAATACAATACTGTCAGGAAAGCAAGTCAAGACAGACCAACCTGAACTCCACCACGACACATTACTGGTTAGTGACAGTGTCAGTGCTACCTGTGACAGATGAGCAGAAAAGCCTCACGCAAACTTAGACAGCTATCCCTCGGAAAAGTGCCCCTTATTTCCACACGCAGCCTTATGTTCTGTGTCCATTCCAGATCCGTGAACTGAAAACACCTGCTTCAGCTCCCCATTAGCTGTTTAAGTTAATTAGCTTTGCTCCTCTACTTCTCAACCTGAGCTGTGGCAACAAAACAAGTGAGCTACCATTGGAAAAATAAAATGGAGAGTCCGGCCGCAGCAGGTACGCCCAAACGTCACTGAGCAACTCCATTTCTTCATTCAGCCACATTCATCTGTCAGCTTTTCAGAGCTGGGAGCACAGACTAAGCACTACATCTCTTTGCCAAGGGCTCCAAGTTCTCCAGTTACTCATTTGAGAAGTAACACTTAGACACAGGGAAGCACAGATGTACCCCAGGAAAAGAATTAAACTTAACCAGTATTCTAAACACTGACGTTTCAGTTGAACCAGAACTCGGCGTAAGTGTTTTTAGAAGCATTCTTATATTGTTAGATTCGTTGTTACTTGTTTTGGAACATCGGGTATCAAACTGCACTGCAGTGCCTCCGAAAGCC
Source organism: Dromas ardeola (assembly GCA_013398915.1). Classification (NCBI taxonomy): domain Eukaryota; kingdom Metazoa; phylum Chordata; class Aves; order Charadriiformes; family Dromadidae; genus Dromas; species Dromas ardeola. The sequence continues at coordinate 59,485 of VYZM01022804.1, read as the reverse complement.
CGAGCAAACAGCTTCTGGAGACACGTGCAGAGTAACTCCCTCTTACCTGCTCTCTGATGACTTTCTTGTAGTGAGTCACAATGTTGTCATGCTGTTCCAGCGTCTTCTTCACCTCCTCCTCCTTTTTATCTTCCTCACTGGACTTGTAAATAGCTTTACTTATGACACCTGCCAAAAACACTTTCTGTCAACTAAAGCCCAGTTCAAACAGCTGTTTTGTCCTCAAAACAGTCTCACAGCCTCCCCGCATTTAACTTAATTCATGGCAGGGGAAACTCAACCCACGCTTTAAAAAAAGCCATTGTCACAACAAGGTTTCAGAAAAGAGCCAACAGCCATCTTTTTCTATACCTAGATCATGTACTTGCACAAATCAAGCTTCTATGACCATCGCATGTGCTCAATACTTTAGTCTCTATCTGAGCACAGGTAAAGACACCTCTTGGACAGTGCGGTAACTCACAGCATGCATTAACAATCATTTCACCTAAAAATATAAAGGTATTCAGTTAGTACAAGCCCTGATTGTGGGCTTGTACTGGGACTATCTTTACTAAATACTTGAACGGCAAGCTGTGTACATGAATACAGCTATTACTGTAACATGCTTTTCGGAATACTCCGTTCTGGTATCATCGCGCCACTTTGAAGAGGGTTACGTTCAGCGCATTTGGTAGTTCAGTCATCACTTCATCACAAAAACTAGAGAAACGAGCATAGCATCTCACCTTCCAATTCCTTTACAAGCTTGGTAAATTCATGATCAAACATCATGTGGTCTGGGCTAGAGAAACTAGGCTGTGGTTTCTGAGCAGCTCTGGAATAAAGTTCGTGTTTGCTAATGAAGCCCAGCTTCTCAATGAAGTTCTCCCTGCCAATCCTCTTCTCAATCAGCTGCTTCAGCTTCTCTCTGAAAGGAACAGGCAAATCAATCCCAGTCCAACACTTGAAGAGAAATGAACCCGTCCTTCCCTCCAGGTGGTCTCAAGTCTTAACCCCACTAGAAGCTTTGCATTGAAGATGCAGTTCCTCAGTTGCCACTGCCATCTGTCCCCAGCCCGGGCACATGCGGCGTGGGAGAACCCAGACAAAACAGCCCTCTGCTTTGCATAGCTGGAGGTGGGTCTGTTCTTTTGCATCCCCTAAGGAACACGTACAGAAAACCTTCAACCAAACATTCTTAACTGCAGCGCCTCAGTTAAAAGCCTCTTAAACCACCAGGAACCTTTCCCTCCAGCCCTCTTATTTCTCCATCATACTTACTTCCTACAATTTTCAAGGGAATTGTCATTGTAGTAGATGGAAATGCCCAGCAAAAGCGCGCACAGGCCTTGGACGAGCTGCTCCTCTTCTCCAAGGTTTTCAGCTATCTGCCCTGTGAGCTAGAGCTCTTGTTAAGGATATCTGAGATCTTTCTTAAGCACAATACATGTAACATGCTTCTCCCTATATAAATTCCCAGGTAAAATTATTTTCACGTGTAAAGCCAAGCTTGATTAGTTAGTAGGCAAAATAGCTGATGAACCCCTCGCAAAGCTAGCTCTTACTTTGAATGGTTTGGGTAGTCAGTGGTTTCCCTGAAATTTCTTTTCTCAGTAACTGTCTGCTCAGCCAAAGAGATTTAGTTGTTCCAAAGCAGACTTGCAGTTTAGGTAAGATGACATTTAGCCTTATGTACTTGAGTTGGATTTTTTTCCTGAAAAGCAAGCATAGAAATAAGCTTCAACACGAGTAGGAAGCTTTCTTCCTACCTCTTGGGTATAAGCATAAGTCACACTAAAAGATATCAATGGGCTTGCGGCAGTAAGAACACAATTTGCTGGCAGAGTGATGCAGCTTTCCGCTGCACTTGAATTTACACCTGCGTCTTACAGCCAGGTCAGCACAGGCAGAGCACCGTCAGCAACAGCTGGTTCTATCTCTCCCCCCAAGGCTTTTTCCTGCAAACTGATCTGTTTAAACATTTAATTTGAACACGAATAATCCAGGTAATTAGTAGGCAAACGGGTCTACTCCGCAAGCAGGCCAAGGATACAAAAGGTATATTGGCTGGGTTGTGAAGGAAGTGGGTGACAGCAATGGAGCAGTTGCTCAGCCAAGTGCAAAGCAACATCAATAGTCCAACCCGCGTCTGTACTTTGCTGCCCTGAAAAGAATGAAACCCCCCATCGTTATCTTTCCCCGCTGGAGGACAAACACACCAAAAAAAGCTGCACCGATTCGGAACTCCCCCACTTGCACCTCATCATTTTCCAAACAACAAGTCATGTCTTTCAAAACACTCATTTGTTAGCTATACTGAACAGAACTTCAGTACTTTAATGAAACAAGGATTAAACCATTCCTATTCAACTGTTTTCCGAGCCAAACAACAAGCAACACAGATGTGAAATATGATTTAATGCACATTAGCACCGATATAAAATCATAACAAATTAGTTCTGCATTTATAATTAATACCAGGGTAACACGAAGGAACACACATACAACCCCTGTCAAGAAGGAACAAAGTGTAAATTCAGGTGAGGATTCCTTGTAAGACAAGATGCATCAACAAGACTTCCCCTGATGATTAAAAATTGCCATGTGTTGCTAATGTTACTTTCTAAGTCAAGAAAGGTAATATTGAAGTGGCTTGTGGTTCAGACAATAGGCACATTAAGCCAGCAACCGCAATGCTCACTATTTGTTTCAGTTAACTAGGGAAAATCGGTTTTCATCTGCAAACTGACTGTCTTGTCCATTCTGTCCCCCTTGTCCTTGCTGCAGATACTGTGGGCACAGCAGCATCAAGGCAGACAAACATCTCTTCCAACAGTCAACAATCCAAAGGCAAAACCTTCCCTGCATCGAAAATAAAACTTGACACAAGCACCTAATAAACTGGGTCAAGAAACTGGAAGCTAAAGGCAAGTCTCTAAGACAAGGTAAGGCAATAGAACCACTAGGATATCTTCTTAAGTGGTCAAGAAAACAGAATGGAACAAGCCATTCCAAGGATCAAGAGAGTGGCAAGAGAGAGCAGTATTCATCAAGAACCAAGGAAGAGTCTGTGCTTGAGAGCTATCTGTACTTGTGACACTGAACTTCCACTCTTGCCTCCAATGACCCCTATGCTTCCGAGCTGAAGGCAGTGGTATTATTAAGTGTCACTAAGCAATGAAATAAAAAAAGCCCCGCAAGGTCTTAAAATAAGCCAGTTCCAGTTTGCCCGTCCAAACAGCCAGTCAGCAGCAGTCTGGGCAAGAAGCTCTTCTGTAGCAGGCTCTCAGCGCCCCGAGTGCCACTGCAGACCACGGGACAGCCAGGAACTGCGCCTAGCAACTTGGGAAGGAAATACCAAGCTCTGAAGACAAGGCCTTCAAGGACTCCCTTCTGCGGCGCTGTGATGTGCTGCAGTCTATCACCAACACTGAGATGAAACCAACTCCTTAAAGCAGGAAAACACAGATTACCGGTATCAAGACTGTGCCAGCCATCCCTAACGCTACACACGTAGAAAAGGGAGCATCTGGTCCTTTTTCATCATTATCATCGTCATTTCTTCCAGAGACCCAAGCGAAGTGTTGCAACAAAAGAGAACAGAGCCGTCACCACCAACTGCACAGCACCCACCTGCTCCATGTCACCGTGAGTACTACATGTCCTCCAACCAATCTCTGATGTCAGTCTTTGCTATGGGTTTTGTGCAGCTTTGTTGTGAGCCTGTCATGCTGTTGTATTAACACACAGGTTATCTTCTGTGCTGCTACCCTTCTAGCTGAATGCACCAACTGGTTTCCACCCACCTAGACCTCACCGCGAGTCGCCCAGTCCCCACCAAACTCTAGTCCCCTCTCGCCCTCCCCTCTCCTCTGAACCAACTCATTTAGCTTTCCCCATCACCATTGTGCATTTCCCCTACCCACCTTATACTTGGTAATTAGTTAATGATTTGTATGCAACACAACATTTTCAGCTCTCTGCTCCTAAGGTGACATTTAGTTCCAAGACAGTCTAAAGACAAGACGTGTTTAAGAGATATTCACTAGCACGTAGTGGGTTTCCCTTTTATTACCCACTAGGTAGGGCCCAGAACTGCATTCACGCTCCATGTTTTAGGTGAAGCATGAATTGAGACACAAGGTCTTACAAGCTCATACAGACCGTCATCCGCCACACCACATTGGCGTAATAAACTACGAGAGAACCGGCTTGTCGAGCAGTTTGGCTGAAGAACCTGCTGACCGCACAGGCCCCTCTCGCTATGCTGAAGCCTCTAGACAGGGGATGTGCTTCCTGAGTGCCATCTCCCAGAACTACAGCGGCACTTAGGTCGTAAGGGACCCTGGACATCACATCGGCCGTACACTGCTTCAGCACTAAAGTGCTGCAGAAGCACCAGTTCTGCCCAGATTACTTCCAGATTAGATCCTTCAACAGCCTCATGACACTGCCAACTGTGTAACTTAACCTGCCCCAGAAACCCCTTCGCAGGAAGACATCAGTCATGCCAACTTAGCATTTGTCAAAAGATTCTCCCCAACTGAACTAAAAGAAATGCTTCAAACAAAACTAACAAGCAACACTAGAAACTCTTTTCCCTCCTCTTACATTCACAAATACTGGCTCTTAGTGGCCCAACGCTACCAGCCAGTTCATTCAAAGAGGGAATAAGAATAACCCCTGTAACCGGCAGACTTGCCCTACAGCACGTTGCTTCTTAAGAGAACACTAGTAGAAGCGTCACTGATCTTGTCACAAACACTCAGTTACTTTTGCTTGTTGCGACCCGGCATTTACAGCACACGTTATCTGCTGGAAGCAGACGCAAACCAAATTTTTCTGAAGCGCTACATGCTATTTTGAGGTCCAATTAATATGTTCTGCCTAATGACTTCCACACAGTCCAAAACGCCCTCTCTGAAAAAGAAACAGCACACGGCTATGTCCTAGACATACACGGTAACGCCTACTGCGATAGATGGCAGCTCTCTGTGGCTGCTGCTCTGCAGTTCAGGACTGGCAACACTACAAGCCCACCCCTCAGAACAGCTGTGGTCACTGTGGTAAATACAGCAGACAATTCCACAGCAGCATTATTTCAGAATTGTTTTTTCTGACACTGATAGCCAACCTGACAGTGCTTTAAGTTACACAGCTGGCAAGTCAAACAACTCCCTTCAGGGGTCACTTCCTAGTAAAGAGATCCCTGCTCTTCACAACCAGTAGCTCCAAGGTCAAAGCCTTGCTGGTAAGTAGAACACATAAAGTGGCCGGAAGGCAGGTTTAACATAGTTTTTCTTTTAGCAGTCAGGCTGTCAGCAGCACGTTCTCACTTCAGATTGTACCAGCTGTTTGCTACAGGCCACTCTAAGTAAACAGCAATTCCAGCAGTTTTCATTTTTCTTACGAGAAAGCGCATCTGTTGGGTGAACAGATGGTGCGTGAGTTCGCCCCACTGGAAAGAAAGCACCCGTGCTCCCCAAGATCTTTATCCCATAGTTTTGTGGAGCGCCCCCAGAGAACCCCCTGGAGACACAGAAAGAGCTTGTTACGCTAAGAAAAACCCCAAACCCAACGGCAACACAAAGCTGTAAGTGGAAACACGTCAAAAAGCAGTTAAAGAAAACCTCCCCAGCAAGACAAGAAGAAAAGGCCTGCTTTTGGCAAGAAAATGCCGAAGCTGTGCCAAACAATACATACCCGTCTGTCGATCTTATCACCCTGCAAGTTACACACATATTACTTGAGAACCTTCAAGTGGAACACATTTCAGACACATCCCCCCAAAGTTTGAGTCCCTTGTATCATTGAAGGCTAAAGAGCCACAGGCAGTTTTACCGACTCAAATCTATTCTAGACAAAAGTGCTGGGAAAAGGATAAAAAGGAGTATTGGCTATTGTCAGGTAACTCAGATTTTAAAAGTTGAAAACTCCATCATTCTGCCATTATTCTCAAGTGCAGGAAAGTCCAACTGCAGCCAGAGTTATTGCGCCTTATTATTACAACCATCTGGGGAAAGGGTTCGCGTAACCAAAGGGATCGGCACCAGGAAGCGTGGGCTGGGAGGTGAAGTTCACTCGCTTGGCATTTGCAAAGCCAGGTATTTAAAATGTTGTAGAAATTGAAAACAGCTTTTAGCTTTGAATAGCAAACCCAACAACAATCAGTACATGAGAGCCTGGTATTTTCAAGATGTTTCAAGTTAGCAATTACACATTAAATACTAACCAGGCACTTAAACAACAACATGTGACTGGGGATCCTGCCACTTTGCCATGTCTTTTACACCAAGTTTAACGTCTGGATGCTTTAGGATTCTCTGCCTACTCAAAATAGGCAACACCAAGCAGCAATTGCTGGTGAAAAAGCAACATTTACTGCTTTTTTTCTTCCCCGAAACATAAAGCCCTTCAAGCAAAGCTTAAAAACAGCCTGCAGAAGAGCAAGAATCCTCCTTCTCTTTAAGCCAGCCCTTCTGCCTTGCTGCCATGCGGCTGCGCGGCAGCAGCGCTCTCCCTGGATACCCGGGGTTTCACCCGACGTCGGGGCGTACCTGCGAGAGGATGTTGGTGCACTGCTGCAGCAGCGACACCGGCGGGTTGCCGATGCTCGTCGCCAGCTGGACTCGCAGGAGCTGTTCTTTGAGAGTGGCGTTTTCCTGCAGCGCGTGGGCCAGGGCCACAGCCGCACACCAGTTTGAGAGAGAATCCGTGGAAAAGAGGCCCCCGCAGAGCAGCTGGCCAGCTGAGACGGAGTTACCTGTAGCTACCACAACGGCCAAGAGGTACACGTGAGATTAAACCAAGCCAAAACACCCGCACAATTAAGACATCAACATCGGTAAAAGCCACAGAAATTAAACTAGTGAAGTTTAAGACAAAACATAAGCCAAGTCACCTCATTTGGATCAGAAACTTAATGGCGGGTAAATCATTTTGCCAAAGACATCAGTTGATGCCTTAAACATTTGTGCAAGTTCCCAACTCACTGCAGAGACGTTAGCTTTGCGTACCGTCAATGGTGGATGGCAGAAGCGTTGAAACGATTTCTCCTTGTCCTTTTTGGTTTTTGTATAAAAAGCACTGGAAACAGTAGAGAACGGCACAGCGCAGCACAAAAGGCTGCCTTTCGTTTACCATGGACATCAGAAGTACTACAATCGCAGGCCTGTTCGGAAAGAGGAAAACTGTTAGCACAAAGTCTTGCGTGAGGACAACCGCAGATAGACAATTAGCGTGTTCCCCAGGTAAGGAAAGAGGCTTTTGCCTACTCCTTCTATTACCACTTCCAACATTTGAGTAAAACCTTTGATTTTAATACAAGTCAGTTAAAACACAAGCCAGTAGATTCATTATACGTGACCGCAACGAGCTAGTGTTCCTCTGCAATATTCTCATCTCGCATCGAGTCCCCTGCTGCTCCCCGCGAGCTTCGGTCATGCTGTTGAAGATGCCTCATAGGGCCACTAGCAACTTGGAATACAGAACGCTTTTTCTCTACCCTCACATTCAAATGCTGGGATTAAGATCTCATTAAGGTAACACTTGCAGGTCCCCAGTCTGAGTGAATACCAACTACCTGCCTGTTTTCCTAACCTCTCCGTCCTTGTGGAGGCTGTCCTCTGGCTGACAGCAACAGCTCGTCGCGATCCAGGCATTTTTCAACTACTACTCATACACTTTTTGAGACACCATGTAACAAATAAGATCAGTTCTAGGCCTCATCTCCGTGGAAACACACCTGACACCTTCATGCTCTAATATACCCAACGCGAACTTGAAGCTGTTGCTCTGTATCATAATTCCAAACTCTGAACGTAAACGATCCTCTGGATTAGACTGCCATTGCCCATACCAATACCTCATTACCTAACACAGTTAAACACTTCTCTTCCTCTACCTTGGTGGATTAGAAGGTGCATTTACAGAGGCAAAGTAGTCTTGATTCATCTGGCATCCTCGAATGACCTCCGATACAGTGTTAATGGTCTATAGAAAGGGCAGAGAAAGAAATTAAATGGACAGTCACGCGAGCCATCACCTACTACCTAGAGCACTCAAGATTATTCAAGAATACTTTCTGGTTGCAGAATATAACGTAAAAGACTACCTTACATTTACATAGCCCCCACCGGAAGCTGACATCTCTGGCATCTGAAATACTTTCTTTGCCAACATTACAATTCCAGTTTGTCTCTGCAGCAACCGGTTATCCCTGTGGCCTCCTGCTTTCACCCATTCAGTTGCCCCCAACCCTCCATCTGTTTGCTCCCTCTTACTTCTGTCAGGATATCAGCGGGAACTCCAGTTGCCATCAGGATTGTGCAGAGCTGCTGTAACAACCCGCAGTGAAACATGGCCTTCTGGCAGCTGCTGGTAGCACCAGGAGGATTTGTGGGAGACACCAGTACCCGCACAAGCTAGGAAAAAAAAAGCACGTTTCTATGTGAAGAGAGCCCAAAGCCTTCTGAAATCCAGAATGAAATAAAGTTACCCATTTGAAGTTTGGTCATGAAATAGAACTGCTCCTGAAAATGGGTATAACGGCAAACTACAATTAACCAGCATGTTCATCTCGTTACTATGTACGGCCGTTTGATTTTGAGTTCAGTGAAACCCTCTAAAACCTTCAAATATCTCATTCCATTGCAAATGTTGCAACTAAGCGATGAGAAATCAAGCTGTAACTATTCTATTATTTGGCTCATCATTTGTCAGAACTACATTTCAGGAAGTGATAAACTGTCTTCTTCATTTACGTTCCGCTTCCACACAAAGGGCCACAGAACAGGAAAAATTCGTGTCATTTTTTGGAGGGGTGAGCAGAAGCGAAGATGCCCAACAATCCATAATTATGAGCCCAGAGAGGAGGCCGCTACCGGAACTCGGTCCATGCCCCATAGCCATACATCAATTCACACAGGAGGATTCTCTATACCGAACAGCCCAAATTAGGTATTTAACTCAAATCGCTCTTACACGTTAAGTTAGGTGAAATCAAGTTACGCGACATTCCAGCCATTACAAATTCAAAATCTGGCAACACAATTTGTGCTGAAAGCAGTACATCCCATCAATGTCGGTAGCTGATTCTGAACTGAAGACAACACATGGATTTCGCAGTTAACTGTTATGCTTATTCTTCATTGCAAGTGAGCTGAAAAAGCATCAACATCAGTACGTAGGAGTTAGAGAAAGTGTTTTACCTGCAGCATTAGGTGAAGATTAGTTACTTTCTGTGCCGACCACCCACAGTTGTCATCTCCCACTTCAAACCAAGGCTTCATACGCTGAATGTACGAACCTTCTTTGAAGAAATTCTGATTGGAATTATTATTCTTCAACAAGTTTTGCAATAGGAGGAGACAGTCTTCCACTACTATTCCTGGCGAGACAAAAAACCAAAAGATTAATCACGAGATGACACACGGAAAACTAAGTTGCTTCTCCATGCACCGAGTATGTTCTAGATGGAACGGAGCACACACTTATCAACTCTTCATTCTTAACAAACATTAGATTTGGATCAAGAACTGTGAACCTCACGCATAAAAAAATAATCAAATGTCACTCTAAATTAAATACATCAATGTTGATCCAGGGTATTTCCAAGGAAACCATAATTGTGTTTCTTCCACAAGTCTGAAGCAAAAACATTATTTCCAGAGAACATAGAGTTTGCATGAGTTAATTGGGTAGGAATGTGTAGAGCTTCAAACCAAGCCTCACAACCCCTTTGGGTCTTGAATTGTACCTACTCCAGAGTCAGAATACACCCCTGTCTCTTAGTATTGGAAGCACTAAGATGGAGTTCCTCTTGAACTGCATCATGATTCAAACGCAGCAATCTGTACTGGATTAGACATTCATTCTCTTTAATCACTGGCTACATCTTCAACTCAAAGCCACTTCTTGGGTTATTTTGGTGGACAAGCCATTCTTAGAAAACGCCCCTACAACGAGCCAATTCGAACTCCACTCCTGGGAGTTACAACAGTTTGTTTTGTTTTGTTTTGTTTTTTAACCCTCAGGTTTTATCTGTCCTGAGAAAGCAGTAGAGAGGCTAATCAACTATGTACTCCGTGAAAAGAAAATCCTCAGACAACTCTGTCCAGAAGGCAACAGGAATTAAGGCAGCCTGGCTCCGCTACTGCTGGGATGCCTCTGAACCTGGACTCGACAGGAAGGATTAAGACATACTCCGTGCACTTCTGCAAACACACAGGCGGCGCCTGACTTGGGAGCGGGAGAAGAGAGAGAGCCCAGCTGACACAGTCCCCTTCCCACGCCTGCTGCAGGCAGCAGCGATGGACACGTGGGAGGGGGGAAGCAGAGAACTCTTAGCACTTGGGAATTTACATACTAAGTCTGCTAAAATTATTAACTGCCTAAAAATAGCAGCTTTGAATCAACCGTTTGCTTAATCCTTCCATGCCAACATACCTGGAATAGTTCAGCTGGGAGAGAAGCACTAACTGCTCCCGCAGCCCACAAAAAGGTCACGGAACAGCAAAATAGATCCTATAGCAAACTACAACTGGTGGTGAACTCATAATGTGTCACTAATTAAAAACAAAGAGCGCTGAAACGCCCCATCATTTTTGCTCATTTTTTTTTATCCTTTCCCATCCCCCCAACAGGTCAATGATTTGGCAAGGAGCTGACCAGAAAACTGAAGTTATTCGCGAGGCTGAAAAAACTCAGCAAGCTGTTACTTCCAGCCACCCCAAGCATCCGAGGATCTTGCAGGAGGAATGCAGATGCTTAACTCGGTAAGCGACAAATGCGGCGCACACGTATCTGGCACTGCCATTCAAAGGACATACATTCACAGACCTAAGCCAAGCAGGAACACACAATCTCATGCCCACACGCTCAAGAGAAATCAGGTCATGTTTTAACCAAGTACCCCAAGTCTAGTTTTCAAAAGATGCTGAAACCCTGCCTACTCGCTCAATCTCTTTCTGCTTGTTTTGTTACGACCAGGCTGCATGTTTTGATCTTTCTACCCGCTGACCTACCTGCAGTTACATACTAACTGCAGCCTGTAAACATGGTCACTTAAGTCTCTGTGAATAAGTCTTAGACTTCTCTGTACCTCCATCGCTGTTTCCTTCTTCTGTTATGATATCCAGAAGTCTCTCAAAGGCATTTTCAAAGGCAACAATCTTCTGTATGGCTGCGTTACTTTTTGTCAGTTGCTGTAACAACAAGACTCCCTTGACAGGTGGGGAAAAAAAAAAAATTAAACTTAGTTTTACTAGAAATACATTGCTTTTCACAAGTCACAGCTCTTAGAAAGGTACTAAATCAGCAGCATAACTCTTGGCCGGGACCACAGGACAGAACTGAGTGCGCTGCAACTCGGCACGTCTAAGGAAACCCAGAGACACCACACAAGACTTGCCTCGTGCCTCCCTGCACTTCAAAATAGAGAATAGAGACACAGTACTGTTAAAAAAGACACTAGGTGGCTACACAGAAGAAAGAGAGAACCTGTAAAGAACCCTTCCGTAGTCAGCAATTACAGCACTTTGACATCTGATGAGCGAAGAGGAAGAACCAAAGTGAACCTGACAGAAGGCCAAGAGAAGGATCAGCTAAGCTTCTAGGAAAACCCTACACAAGGCTCAATGTTTACATGAAATACATAGTAATAGTTTGACTTCGTGATCTGAATTTTGGCAAGGCATCCAAAAGCCACCCAACTCACCTGAGCAATGAAATATTCCCTATTAGCTACCAGAAAGATTTCTTCACGTGCGTTTCTTCAAATTAATCCAAATTGTGCTCAAGTGCCAAGCAATTCACCTGACAGTTACTATTTATTAAGGGTATAAACGGCATTTGTTCTGTACTTACATCATTTCGTATAACCTCCCTAGAGTCTGCCAGTAAATCCATGAGCCTGGAAACACCTGCAAGAAACACATTTTAAGAAAAGCATTAAAATGGTGCAGCTTCTTCATGCTCAAGGTCTTTAAAACACCTGACTCCAGACTCCTCTAGCCCTCTGCCACGGTATTTGCTGAGCTTCCAGCTTCAAGTTTATCAACGATAACTCAACCACTTACCCATAGGGCTGACGAGAATTATCTGCTGCACTTGAGGTCCTTGCTGCTTTAGAAGAGATGTAAGTAGTTTCACTCCAGGCCAACGAACATGGAAATCGAATTCCTGCAAAGACAGACAGCGGCACATCAAGTACTAAGTCTAAACACCAGTTACGAACAGACAGCAAACAGACAAGCAATTTCATCTCCTGTCAAGTTCTTTTTTCATCCATCCTATTACAGCTCACAGCCAGCAATTCTAAACACTATCCTGTTCCCCGGTTCTTTCTACTTTTTTAGCAGCAACATGAACCCCCAGCCGTTGCCTTTCCTCCCTCTCTTCTGGGGTAGCTTTCCGAGCTAATTCTTTTTTCTAAAAAACAGTCAAGTCCGATCCTCCAGGGATCGACCCATTATTACCCAGACATCCAAGAGTGAAGAAAAGCAAGCCCTTTTGTATCTTCTTCCTATTCCCAAAGACTAACACCAGCTTTTCTGTTAAAATCGCGTCTTGTCAGCAAGAGAAAGCTCAAGAACTAACGAGTCCAGGGAGAGACTTGACCAACCACAACAAACCTTTGGGCTCCCCAGGTCAGCTCTAACTCCTCCCACAGCTCGGGTCTGCTCCCTCATATCAGCAGAGTTCCCTCACAGAGCTTTCTGTACACCTAATTCTGATGGTTTTAAAGCATCACCTTCCAATAAGCCAGCAGATTGCTCATTTGGACAAGCAGTCTTATTTTAACTTTGTTCCTACTTACAAGTGAAAACCAAGCGCGTCATCCTTGTCTCAGCACCCGACCTACCTCAGGCACTGGCCAAGATAAATATCTCCGCTCTACTTGCTGCAGAGAGGTGTAACTAATCAATTTTCTAGCCCAACAGGGTAGAAGGTTTATAAAGCTTTTTCTGAAACTGACTCTAGCCCAGGACAAACCCTGAACGGCATGATATTGTTAGGAAAGAGCATGCTTAACTAAGGCATCTGCAGAGAAAAAGAATGGGTCATTTAGAAGCCACATTGCAAGCTTGCAGCTCTGCACAATGCGATATACATTTTTATCAAATGACACATGCGTGTGCAATTCAGCAGTCACGCAGCTCCACCTATAGGTTTCACCTATATTTAGGAGAGATGCTTGCTGTATTCATCTTGGAGATTTCAGATTTGGATCAATAAAATTAACAGCACGCTGCTGCGGAGTAAGGCCCTAGTCTAACTTCTAACAGATACAGTGATCAAGTAGATCCTGGATTTTCCTAAAATACACATTGCATTTATGCATTTCAGGAATATATTTACAAGCCAGCCTTTCCCACTCACTAACCAGTTTTATAGGACTGTCAGCCGCAAGCAGGAGTTTCAGAAAGGTGATTTTACTAACTCACTAACCGTAGTCTACAAAACTGCTCCTGATTTGCATTTCCATCTCTTGAGGCTGAAACTTGGCACTTGGGGATTCAGCCTCAGATACACCGACAAAGGTTTAACACCGCTGAAAGCATGACAGAAGTTCCATAAGGGAAGAGCAGAACATCATCTTTTTAACAAAGATGGACTATGAAGGAAACGGAAAAAATAGAAATAAGAGAAGAGATTCACGTTGCTCTTTTTCTCTCAAGCACAACCATATTCTTCACTTGGAAACAGGATTTTTAACAGTTGAGAAAAAAGAGGCAGTCCTTGAGGATAAAGCCATTGGAAAATGAGTTTAGCACATCACGCTGATGGAAAGCAGTCACCCTTTCTGCTTGAACTGCATCTCAACAGACATTACTACCTCATTATCATTTCATGATTATCTGAAAAATCATCCTTGCGCGAGTGACAACAGTTGCTATTTGTGGAGCAATAATTTTTACTGTTTCTAATCAAATACCTAAACCCTTTCGATGTTACGCTGCTTTAAAAGCTGCGCTAACAAACAGCCTTCATCCACTCCTTCACTCACCCCCAACCCCACATTCGCTATGTCTAAGAACACCTCACATTTGACACGGGCTTCCCTAAAAAGACAAAACCAGCTTTATCCATTAAAATAACCTCCCTGTACAGGAGCACATGGCGCTCAGCATTGCAAGTAAGAGACTGTTACTCACCTCCACAAGAGTCAGCAAGAGTGTGACATTTTCTTGCTGTTTAATGAAAATCTCTGTGAACTGACTCCCCAGATCATCAACTTGTTTTGGCAAGTTTTCTTCTGTAATAGTAAAGAAACTACGTATTACAACATGGGATTGGACAAACTGCAGGTAGTTGTGATATTTATTTTTACTAAAACAGGGCCACAAAAACATTTAGAGTAATTGCTATGATGTGAATTGAATTATTTTCAAAACAAACACTTATAGAAGCTTTGAACAAATGACTAAGCCTGCGTTACTCTAAAAATAACTTTTATTGAGAAGGATTTTGTTTTAAAAATAAGAAGGAACCAAGAACCTACCAAAACTCATTTGAACCTTAAAATAAAAAAATCCGTTGATCATATCCAACCAGATTGACAGTTCTTACCCCCCCAGTTGCCTGTTCCGGGTCTAACCGAGCACACTCTTGAGTGAGCAGAGAATTCGGAGACAGAGAACCCTCCTGGCAGCAGAGGAGCAGAAAGCCAAAGCAGCCACGTTCACATGCAGCTGACCCGGGCCAGTAGGGAAGTTTCTCATCAGGAATGTGTGAAAGCAAAGCACATACACAGCACAAGGCTTTAAGTGAGACATGGGGAATAGAAACTGTCTAAAGCTAAATGGCTCCAACACGTCATTCTTTTCTTTTGGTTTAGCAACACAAGAGACCTAAACATAAGGCAAGAAGACTGAGTTTGAAACAGATGAGCATCAAAACCTCTCAGTCTTGCAATGTGAGTTAACTTCACAAGGCAAATGAAATGACATTCTGTTATTTACTCGACAGTTGTTTAGAACTGGGGTAGCACCTGAATTTCATCTTACACAGTTATTGCATGCATCACTGTCACACGAAGCACACCAGAAAACATGCAAAGGGCATCTCTGTACCGCTGTTGTTTTTCTTGGCTGAACGACAACTTAAAAAGCTATTGCACAAAACAATCCTACGCAGGTGCTCCTGCTGGGCCTAGTTAAGGAATTTCAGTTAAAAATTGAGGAAGAGCAATTCTAATTCCAAGGGAGTTGTTTCGATGGTAATTTCATTGTGGTCAGGAAGAGGAGACATTTCATTCAAGTCCAGTACGGCCCCAGCCCTCAGCTGTTCAGCTGCTCAGCAGTGTTCCAACCCAGTCCTCTCAACAAGGGCAGGAATTCAGTTTCGCATGACACCAGCCACCATCCCATATGAAACGAGCCTCTCAAGGAGTTTAAAAAATAGGTTGGTTCTTTGCTTGGTTGCCACTTTCCTGCCTTCTCCCCGAAACCTCCGAGCCCCCCCTGCCCAGGCTCTGCTCTGTGCCAGACACTTCACTGCAGTCGCAGCGAAGGCGCCGCTGCTCGTCTTCGAAATGGGTCTGCCCTACAAATCACGCAGGCGTACATTCAGCACTGCGGCACCCTCCCATGTGAGCTGATGAAACCACAGGCACAGGAACATGAAGCACAGAAAATAGCTGGTAAAAGCACTGAATTTATCCAAAAGTCTGATTTGGTTAAGCGAAGGCAAAACAAGGATTTCCCGCCCCCCCCACCCCCCCGCCCANCACAGCCTTATCCGTGAGTCACTAACAAACCATTACCAACTGAGCAGCTATAAAAAGGGCCAAAGACCACACATAATCTTCAAACTCTGTACCTCGTCAGGGGTATGGCAGAACAGAGCAAGCAAAACACTCTACCATAAAAACTTGGTGCCAAGAAAACAATTTTAATTCCACCGACCCAATTCTAACTGTTGGTGATGGTGATTCACCGCAAAGTATCAGTTTGTAAGATGTAATTTTTAAGGATTTCCAATCCAAGAAAAAGGTTTTTGTTTGGCCTTTGAGACATCAGCGAGTAGCTGACTGTTTCTCTCATATAGGATGGGTACAGTTCTCCCTCGAAGCAGGTTTATGGGTAGGTAGCGAGAAGCAGCACCAGCCTGCTCTAAATTTTTTGCTGCAGAAATTACGAAATACTAACAAAAGATGACACAGGAGAGGACCGACAGGGTGCAAAAATACCTCTAGCCCAGGCATGTGGCATCTAACAGCACACAACTCTGACACTGAGCTCGCTGAAGCCGAGGGGCTTATCAAGTCTGGCTCACTCCTGGTTTACGTGAATAAACAAAAACCCCAGGTAAGGCAACTCCACAGAAACTGAGCTGCTCACTCGCTACTGTACAATACGAGGCAACTCCGCTGAGCATCAAACACATGTTGCACGCACTAGAGCTTCCCGCAAACCGAGCAAAGCCTATAGACCTAAAGTCTTTTTCTTTTAAATAGGTGCTTAGGCCAAAATATTTCATTTTGAATTTCCCCTGAGCTGCGACTGAACATCTCGTCCTTTACCCAAACTCAGCAACAAACAGCAAATATTTGAACTATGGATTCCTCCTAATCCCAGCTCTTGTCCTCGCACAAGTTCCGGGTGCTACAGCAAAACCTGAGCGGTATACACAGCTCACACAGTAGTATACAGAACTTATTCCAAAAGCTTGACTCTACTTCAAGATGTATAACATTCTTCTACAAAAGGGACAAATTAAAGTTGCTTGGGGTTTTTTTTTTTTCCTCAGCTCTTCCTTGTCCTATCAGTATTTCTTCTACTAATTTAAAAAAATTAGACCGAGAGGAGCCAGACAGAAAGTAACAGGCAAAGTGAAACCGCATCTTCCACTGATGTGGATACACCACAGATCTTGCAACCAGATTTCTACCCATTATCACTCTTTAAAACTACACATTCACAGGGATCAAGTACAGAGAATGACTTCCATCTATTAAGATTAGCTCTTAGTGACTGACAACAAGCAGCACTGCCAAGTAGACCTTGATATTAAAATAAACACGACGTGCATTTTGATAAAACCAGTTTAAAAAAGGAAAACATACGAAGTGTTAGTGGTAACTTAGAGTAGAAGTACACACTGTATTTCAACATGCATTGCTTAGAAGAGACACTGTGAAGGATGCTCACGTGCAGCACTTGCATTTGTGTCGAACTTCAGGGCTTCTTGCAAACAGAAACTCTGTTCGCAAACCTTTGCCCATTAAAATCCTACCAGTGATGAAGCCGCTCACTTTCGTGGCATCGTAAACAAGAATTGATCATTATTACAATCTCTGGAGATCTGCGGGCAATTCAGCATGGCCAAATCACATGAGAAATAAAATTGGCAAGACCCTTAGCTCCAAAGAAAACATGTAAAGCAGAAAGCAAAAAGCTTTCACTAAGCTCCAATGCGAGCCTTTACAGTGTCCTTTTTAAACAGCAGCGAGTATTATGGGTGAGAGTAGCAACTAGCCTAAAACAAAGTGCCATATTTGTATAAGTAAAGGTTCTTTTACCTTCAGAATCATCTGTCAGTGCAGAGAAGAGAAAAAGAAACAAGAGAAAGGTTTACAAGTCAAACAGCTTTCCAAACAGCACAACCAGTAGCAGCATAAGATGAGACTTCCAAAGCAGCCATCCTAGCTGTCTACAGCAGGGATTACTCCTTCCAGTAGTTCTTGTGGAAGTGGCCAAACTAAGCAATCCCACAACTGTTACAACACTGGTGATCGCACAAATGTAACTCAAGTTCGTCAATTCTTTGCTCTTCCTAAGAGACTGCTAATAACCTACTTGTCAAGTCCCTGATCAAGGCCACTACCACGAACATGCAATCACCAGCAGTGTAAAACTCCGACCTTGTTCAAAACCTCTTTCATCAAGATCAGGCAACTGCATGAACGAGGAAAAGAAGGGCAAGTAAGCCTAGCAACAATTTGAGAGCTGGTTAAGGATAACGTGTCACAGAAGGCTTTCAGCTTGCAAGTCTCTCTCAGCTACCTAAAACGAGACACTCCATTGTAGAAGGCACCACGAAAGGACATACGGCACAGCCTTCCTGCCATCTGCGGGCAGAAGGTTAGCCCGTTCACAGGAGCATTCACACTCCACTACATGTAACAGAAACTGAAATATGACGTGCAAGTGCTCTCTGGAACTAGAAAGACTCTTCAGGTCCACGGCAAATGCAGGATGTTATGAACCCACATGTATTCACTCATCTCAGGTTAGTCCTTCTGCTCACACTGTGTTCATGTTTGCCCAAGACCTCGGATTTTTTTTGGACAAGTAGTATGATGGATTTTCATGTTGATTCACCCAAAAGCAGAATGGATATCCTACAAGACTTGTTTCTCCGGCAGAGTCACCTACCTGGCAGTTGCCTGCGTGACTGTAAGTGGTACCTGGTCTCCACTCTCCCCACTGATGGTGACTGAGGCGAGCATCTGACAGACATCGCTCTGATTGAGGCCGCCTCCCAAGCTAGCACTCGCCCAGCCCTCAGCCAGATCCCATCCCCTTTCTCTAGACCTGCCCTTGATGCTAGAAACTGGGACACTGGGACTGTCCTGCCCTGCGCACCATCCACTCTGCAAGAGCCCAAAATGGTTGTGATCCACAGCTGGGTTACTTGTCAGCAGCACCATCTGGCCCTTCTTCAGTCTGAGCACTGACGGCTCCTTTTCAAGGATGTAGTTTTAAGAACATTCCTCTTGCCCAAGCCTAATTTGGGATTCTGCTGTCATTTTCTTCAGAGCACTGACATCTCTGTGAAATACAGAGTTATTTTTAACAGCTGCAACCATTTCACTGGCCTTTGAGACCAGTTTTTATGGCCTATCAAGAGAGGCCTTCAAAAATCAAATAGAGGCAGGAGGAGCTGGGAATTTCCGAGCCTAGCCATGTAGCGTCTACTTCTACAGATAACCATGTCAGGAAGGACAGGCAGAGTCTCTTCCTAAAACGCCACAGCAGGGCTGGAATAGGTTTTTACGCTTACGTATAGCCACCTTATCGGTACCTGAGATTTTCTCTCTCAATATCCTTGTTAAATCATCAGATAGCAGTACCCCATTTGACAGCAGCAACCAGCACTGTCCTTTCCAATTTACAAGCCAGAAAAAACAATTCATTATCCTATTCCAACCTGGCCGCTGTTCACAGAACATAGTTTTTTAAATTAATAAGCAAGTCATTCGCTATTACTTTAATCCAAGTTGCATACAACAAGTTTTTTTAGCATTGTCATATCAACTACACAATAAGAAAGCAAGTCTCAGCATTAGTAAACCACAGGGTATTACAGTTTATAACTTGAACAAAAGCACAAGGAAAGCACCCCCCAGTTAGCACAACTATTACTACCAAGCGCTTACCTTGCTCCTCCTCTTCTAGGTCATTCGATATTACATTGTAGAGAGTGTCCAAGGCATAGCCAATTATTTCAGAATCTGAACTGCAAACAAAAAAACCATTTTTCTTTAATAACTCATTTCCAACTACTCTTACAACACCGTTTTTCTGCACAGGCAGCTCCCTTTGCAGCATTAGAACGAGAGAGGGACTGACATTGACAGACACTTTGTAATACCACATAACCATCAACTGCCCGGCCCCTGAATGGAGTCAAACTCCTTTTCCCAGTTCCACTCCCTCAGGTGGCCCCATCCAGAAGATCTGGTGACACAAGATGACCGCAGGAAGCTTCACTGTAAGCACGTCTTCCATTTCCCAAGTCACTCCTCCTAACCTGCTCCTCGAGTATAGCAGGAGAAATCTCCGGGAGGGATTGGGACCCTTTCCCAGAAGGTCACCCAAGGAAGCTGCAGAGAAGCTTCAGCACCGTCCCAGTGAAGAGCCTCCCCACTATCCCATCAGGAAGAACTAGGGGCCAAACTTCGTGCTCCACGTGAACGCAATGGCAACAGCTGCGGATTGTCCCAAACAGGCCAGCCCCCGTGTCACCTACTCGGACTACACCCAGTTATTACGCGTTTTTCAACTCCAAGCATCCCCAGGAAGCTGCCGGGCAGCCAACCTAAGCATTAGGTCACCTGCTTACACCAAGACTCTTTCCTTAATAAACCCTGCTTGAAGAGAAACCTGTTTCTTCTGCTTTGCAAAGCCTAAACAATCCATAAGACCTACGTTACAACAAAGACCTAGTCCAAGAGTTCTGGGGGGAAACGTAACCATTTTTGCGGCTTGCTCTGTTGCTCATAAAACGGAAAAGTGTGAAAGCACAGCTGGTCAAAAAAAACAAAAGGAAAAGGAAGCCTAACATCCCAAAGGAAGGCACCCGAGACTGCAAAGGGCACACCTCGGCTATCTTCATGGCTTGCCCAGAATCGCAACGGCACGCTGGCAAAACAAGACCTCTCGTTCAAACGCCTCAGTATTTGCTTTCACCGAGCTCTAATGCATACTAAGTAAGGATCCGCCCCAAAGATAAATTTGCCTTTTAAGAAGCTACTAGGCTGGTTCAGAGCAGAGGCCTAAAAAATAACCTGTCTAACCAGCAATCTTAAAAGCCAAGCCTTAATTGAGGCCAGCTATCTCTGCTAGACCACTAATTAAAGATGACAGACCTACAGAAGTTGTTGCAACCAAGAAAACTAGAGATGCCTGGAGGTGGGCCCCTAGCTTGAAGAAGACAGAATGAAGCAATCTGTACCTACATTTCCTGTATCACTACAGCAAGGGCTTTAGCGAGACGTCAAAGCGACACCTCACCTCCCTTCCTACGACTCTCACACTAAATCAAAAGGTAGAAATAATCCCGTGTCAGTGTAGTTTGTTCTTTCACGTCGGGTTTTGAATTGAATCCTGGTCCTGCTGATGTCCTGCCAGGACACCTCAGTGTGTCACTCAACTCATACCATACTCATACCTGAATTTAAGATGGGCTGTGATGGAAACAAAAAAGCTGGGGGGGGATTATCTCCTCCTCTGCCAAGCTGTTAGTCAAAGCTAGTAAAGGCAGTTTTTAGTCCATGTAAACCGTCTCGTCCAGCAGGTGTGCTAAGATTTCCAGCCTGCTTACATTTTCCCTTAACTGTAAATTTAGTTCTTCAACACAACACTCCTAAGCCTATGGTTTCCTTTTCATGTACCTGAAACAATTCCACACCTGAAAAACACACAGAAATTATTTCCTGGAGACTTTAAAAAAAAAAAAAGCAACAAGCTGCAGCCTTGCTTTTTCCTTTCCCTTGTCCAGGACATCACAGCAGCTACAGAACAATAGGCAAATTTTATGTAGATGTGGTGAAAGCAGGCCTTGTTTCTCTTAACGGAAGAAGAACACATCACAAAATGAGGACAGCAGCGTCCTATCTTTGCCGCTCACTGCCTTGCTACCATCTGCTGTTCACCACATAGAACATTTCATTGATTATTCTCTTCAGTCTGAAGCTGTGCAGCTTTTGCTCTGTACTGAAAAAAAAAAAAAACAGTCAAGAAATGGACTTCCAGTCCCTCCGGCATCCATAAAAGATGCGGCCTTTATGCAATAAGACCATCCAGGGTAAACCACCTCGGGCGTCTTCCCTCTGCTAGTTGTGCTTTTACGTGGCACTCGACTAAGGTGTGAGTGCAGCTCTGCACGAGTTCACAAACAAGAGCTGAGAAGCACCTTATGGAACCCAAAGCACCCACGTGTCGTCCTGCCAGGTAGGGTGCCTCAGAAATGTTTCTAGCTGTTCTTCTAAAATTACGGCATTTTACTGACGTAACGGAGACAGGCACCATCCACGCTGTCAGGAAAAGGAGAGGGTTTCTATCACATCGTCAATCACAGCCTGCCTAGAAAGGAGGGCGTTTTGCTACCCCTGAAAACTGAAGTCACAGAAAAGCTATCACAGGGGTAACAACATTTATGTTATCTCTTACAGAAGTCTTAATGAGAAGCATATTACAAGTTGAAAATTTGCAACTAACGGCACATAAATAACTCAGGTCTGCGCCTTAAGAAAAAAAAGACTTCTTCCTCTTTGGTTCCTATTAGTTTCAAACTATGAAAATTGTCACAGTGACGTTTAAAAACCTTGTTCTATAAATCCAACCAAAGCAGTTAACAATCAAGTTGACTTCTCGCTCCCATGCCTGCTCCCACACCAACAGTTAAATGATACTGGCCTGTTCTGCACTCAATGCCAAATTATTTTTCAAAATAATTCCTGCTGGGATGTGGCAACATGCAGATAGCAAGTCAGGAAAAGACCGCTAGGAGATAGCAGTTCTTACTTCGCATTACAAAATAAACACATGGCGTAAGAGCACTGGTGCGTCTAAGAGACTGGAACATTTAAGGGCTGACCTCGGGAGTGTTACCGGGCTCCAGGATGGCTGCTGTGCTTAGCTGAAAAACTAGTGCAAGAAGTCAGTTTTCTACAGAACAAGTTTTAAGCACTCAGGCAGGAGACAGAGCTTAAGGCAATCTACAAATTAATCGCGTAACAAGCGTGTTTGTCTCCGAGACAGAAGCCGTCTATTTCAGTTCCAGGATACAGGCTGTAAATAGTCCAAAGCGGCAGCGTAAGATCTGAGGACAGAAATGAGAACAGGACACAAGCAGCGCTCACCACTTCAGCGCAGCCACGCAAACCAGGCCTTTGCCCTACTGAACCTCAGAGATGAAGCTATAAATGCCCCTCACCTCGCAGTAACAACCTCAGAATAAAGAAAATACCAGCATGCCTTATTATGCAAAGAGCTATAGAAAAGTGAGATTCTCTACAAGGGAAGTAAACGATGAGCAGAGCAACAGGGCCGCAAATGGAAGGCAGGAACTACTACTACAGAGCTGACCAACTTGTGCTTCACTTTAAATTCCAAGGGAAGGAATGATCGATTCATCAAAATCAGGCGATGCACCAGAGATTAGACAGCTACTTTTTCACTCAAGGGCTACACGAATAATAGTTAACATAATTCTCACAAAAGGTAAGAGCTGTGCTATCATACTTGCCTGAGAAGGTCTTAAATGACTTCTCGATTAGATACTGATTTCACAATGAGCTTATTTCCAGTAAGAAATAATCATCTCTTACCAGCAAACTTGTTGCAGTTATTCATACAGCTATTACAGATTCCAGCAAGGCAGATGCTGCTGAAGATCACACACTTGTGCATCTTGAACTATCCCATCAATTTTTGGTAAATACCTAATAGGAAAGGGTGTCTGCAGTTGTCCTGTTCTCACATTACAGCCTCTGTACACAGCTACCCATTCCGCACGGGCGCTGTGAATTCGCAGACCCTGCCTGCTGCTGCCTGCTCCCCCAGAACTCTTCCCACCCAAACACCCAGCCCTGCAAAAGAGACTGGAGAGCAGATTAAACCCCACCTGGTACAG
Source organism: Dromas ardeola (assembly GCA_013398915.1). Classification (NCBI taxonomy): domain Eukaryota; kingdom Metazoa; phylum Chordata; class Aves; order Charadriiformes; family Dromadidae; genus Dromas; species Dromas ardeola. The sequence goes on along the minus strand of VYZM01022804.1, from coordinate 36,139 downwards.
CCCAATCAAGCTGCTTCAACCAAACTGGGAAGTACAAGGGGAACCTCATGGATTACATTCACATTCCGATGCACACAAAGCACAGCACCTACAGGCACAGGCACCAGAGAGCAGACAGGCATTTAACATCTCATCCCATCGGTAACTTAGCCGTCCACAGCTTCACAGCCAAAAAGCTTCACCCGTGGAGGTGCACCACACATCCTCAGGCCAACCTAATAATCACTGACAAATCATTTCCCTAAAACTAAGCTACGCAGGAAAACAAAAGTAACTATTTCGACTTCAGCATACTGTTTTCCTGGTCCTTTCCTATTTCTAATGAAATCAGACCTTCTGTACACTCAAACTTCACAGCAACACAGTCAAAATACAGGCGGAGCACATGTGAGTCACTCACATGAACCCTGTCACATGCAAAAAGACAACCTGAGTCAATCATTGACTTCTGTTTTCTCTGAAGTTGCATTGCTGCTTCTTAAACGTAATCTTAAACAGCTGCAATGCAAAAAAAATTGGGGAGGACAAGGGGAGAAAATGAGCATCTTCTCCTTCCACAGAAAGCTTCAGGACACCTCAGGTGGGCACAGGAAAGGTCCAGAGATCACATCTGGGCATACGCAGTATAACCAGCGAGGACAGCACAACAGCCCTGTCCTCCGTCAGGCCACCAGCCTCTCCGGTCACTATGCCCATCCCACTGGGCAGTGGGGACAGCTGAGCCTGCGACTCCTTTAGCAGCCAGTTGCTCTGATGAGCTGGCTTTGATTCGTATTCCTACAATTGCAAGAGCCCCCAAAGGCTCCCCTCTACCATCGCTCACACCACACAGTGCACTCACAGCACCTGTAACACACACCTCAACTCATCAGACACCGGGGATACAGCCAGACCTCTCCATTGAACCCCAGCATACCACAGGTAGGCCGGCTGACATGCTTATCCACCATAAAACATGCTATAGGAAACTTGCCTATCAACATTTTGTGGAAAACAGCATTTTTCCAGCTGAAAACCCCAAAACCAGAAAGATGTATTTACTATTTTGTGAACTGCAGCCCGAGTCACACAAGACATGTGCACTGAGGCCCGGCACGCACAAATTCCTAAGGGACAACCGGAGCCCAAAAAGCACAGAAAAGCTCTCGAGCTCCTGCCCCAAGGGTTTGGGTTGGCATCTCAAAGGGAGGGAGATCAGTAAAGCCCCGCCTCCCTTCGCAAAGTTCAAAACTGGCCTCAAGAGCATATAAGTGGATGAAAGCAGGCTCCTTGGTCTCATTTTTTTTGAAGGGTTCCCCTCCTCATCAGTGACAGTTACTCCTACAACCTTCCCTTTTACTGTTTGCATCATTCAAGTTACACCCAGGCCAAACATTCATTTTTAGCTACCCAGCCCAGGGAACAGAAATCACACGGGCTCATCTAGACACCAGGCCCGGGCAGCACAAGCAGCCACCAGCGGCCTTCAGCTGAGCACTGACGGGCTTCTTGTCATTCTCATCCTATATAGGTAAGCGGAGCAGGACGCCTCCTTCTAGGCACTCAACTGCTGCTTTCCTCATTCTCCTTTGCTTTGACCTTACAAGACATGCTCCTGCCTCCCATGTGGACATCTAAGTACTCCACATATGCCCTCACAACTGTTTTTTATATATATATTTACCAGCTTTATGTTCAAATCCAGACTGAAAGGCTGTCACACCACACTTGCCTACCTAAGCACCAACACTGTGCAGCGTTTGAAGCTTAAATCACAGCACTGCAAACAGGTTCCAAGTTCCGACATGTGGGTACTGTCAGGTACAGCCACGCGATCGACTGCAGAAAGACATGGGAAGCAAAGATAATGCTGGATTGCATAAATATTGCCTACCTCAAGAATTTAGACTTCACAGCAGCCACGGAGTCCAGCTGAACCCCTCAAAATAAACGCCTGCATTATTCCCCATCACAGAATTATCCTAACAATTCACTTGATGACACACATCTGAGCAAACACACGTTTGCTGACTTCATTCGTTTCCTCTGAATTCTGTCTATTTCACCTTTTGCTCAATAACACCTTCATGTGGGTTAATTCAAATAGCGTATACACTTAACTTTGGCATTTGGGATTTACTTTTCCCCAGGAGTGGAAACTGACCAGGAGAAGCGTTAAGATGCACTTTGGTACCATCTTTACTCTGGAACTGCTCTTGCTGTCCCTCATCCAAGTTCCTGGCATTCTGTTCTCTTCACCTCTGACTAAGCTGTGATTGAACTCTGTCATCACAAAACGCCACCGTGCCAGAAGAGTTGTGAGGAACCAAGCTCCCCTCCTGCCTTCGCTGGTACACAGAACCACACCTGGGTTTGTCAGGCCCTGCAGCAGCGAGGGGTCGGGTTCTGGGCTGGAGTTGGCTGCCAGGAGACAGCAACGTGCTTACCGGTCTGTCTGAAGAACGTGGATGAGATGTTCCATGGCCTGTATGCCCACCTCCAATCGGTACTTCTATTGGGGAAAAAATTGAACAGTTAATGGTTTAGCCCAAAGTCCAAACAAAGCTTTTTAAGGAATACATCAAGGAAGTACTAAAAAACCACGGGGCTCCTCTGGGAGTTCAACACTTGCCTTGGACAATGATTTAAGAGCACGCACGGCATCCCTCCGGTCATCCAGTAAAGTGGAAGACGCCACTCTGTCACAGAGCTTCTGGATCTGGAAACACACCAGACATCACGGCCAGCTGCCGGGAGGAGGGACCCGCTCCCGGCGCTCCCCCGAAGGCGGCCCGGCCTCGGCACCGGCGGGGAGCGCTGCGGGAACCCCGCTCCTCCCCGCCCTGCCCTCGGACCGCGCCAACCCC
>VYZM01022804.1:2818-30156 GCA_013398915.1 Dromas ardeola | reverse complement strand
CGCGCTCGCACTGCGGGAGCAGCCGCGGCTCCCCGTCCGCCGCCCGGCGGGCCCTCCTCTGCCCTCCCGGGCCGGGACTGCGGCGGCAGCGCCGGCTGCGGCATCTCTCCCGGCTCTGCGGACCTCGCCTCTCCGTTTTCGCACGAAATATGGCTGAAGTTGCTGCCAGCAGCTTTTAGTCTGCGGATCTGTATGCCTCGAGTAGATCTCTGAGCGCCTCGCGTTTGTCATGTGGGCTGGGCTCGGTGTGTTCTCGGGCTTTTGCTCCCTGTCACCTCGCAGGGCTAAAGTAGAGGTCATTGCCGCTCCATTGTGGGTGCACAGGAGCATCCCCACAGCAAGGCTTTTAAATCCCTTGGTTAGTTGGGTGACCCTGGATCTTGAGTTTTGCGCCAAGCACCGCTACGTGAAAGGACTAACGTGGTAGAGAATATGAGATTATGGTTTGATTTAACAATAATAACCAGAAGGACTTAGTCAGTCATGTAGGTTTTGTTATTGTGGCCTTCCATGTGGGTTTGGCAATTCCCGAACTGTCTATGTCTTCTAGGCATTTCAAGTTCAGGGTGCAGGCGTTGTGCTCTGCTACAGAAAAAAGTGTAAAGGTACCCAAGGTGCTTTTGATCTGTTGGGCAATAGGTTAAGTTATTTTGTTCCTTGCTCAGTTCTTGTACAGGTAGACTACTTATATACGCAAACTGTATGTTGATCTGTCATGGGAAGGAGGAGTATGAGGGGCAAGATAGCCTCTCTTAGTAAGCATTTATTTTTTGCACACAGCACACACTGCTTACTTAAGTATCTCAGGGTTTTTTTCATTTCTCTTATGGACACTTCTAACTGAGAGGTAGTAGCGGAATAAGATCAGTGACCAATTTACAAGAATGGTGCCTTCCTGCTCCATGAAGTCCCTTTATGTGAGGTCATATGGAGCAAGCACTGCTGTGTACACCGACCTTCCTGCAAGCGGTATAGCAGTATTGTCGCGGCTCTGAGCGAGTATAGGGTTTGTCAACTTCCATCTGAGCAGAGAAGGTGGTGTTACTGACAAACCGGTATTGCTTTAGCTTCTGGAGTTAATTTATCATTAACGAGGCATTCTGTGTTCTTTGTGATTCTAAGTATGCCCACAGGGCCATACCTGCCCTAGGAAAGCCTTTTCATTCTTAAGGATTCTTGTTGGGGACTCTGGTAGGTTGGGTGGAAGAGACAAATGTTCTTGTAATGTTCTAATTGGCAGATGTGGGCTCGCTGTGTGGAATTATGATCTGTATCATATGATTTTTTTATTAGCAGAATGAAACGTTTTTTTGTCATAGCTAATTTAAACTGAAGACAAGACAGAATGAGCTGACCATCCAGTCTACTTATCTGCTGTGGTCCTTATGAATAAAGTGTTTTCCTTTATGGAATGGAGGTTTCAAATCATACATCTAGTCTCACACTTAAATAATATTTTACAGTGCTAAAAATTTGCTGAGGAAACACAGTATCTTAACGCACGGTGTTGAATTTGAGTCTTCCTTCTTACTGTAGCAGTTGTGACACTGGATGTCATTTCTTTTGAGAGTGTTTGACAAATGAAGAACTGCGTTGCAACTCAAGGAACATGTGAAAAGATTAATATGCCATACTAATACGTATATTTCATGAGATACCAGAAGAAAGGCGCTGAACCTGGCGTCGGGTGGTGACAGGGAGAGAGAGAGATGCAGTGGCTTCCCCAGAACGGGTGGTGCCGTGGGCTGCAGTTGCTGCTGTTGTTGCTGTTCGGTGAGCGTTATCTCTTCTGGATGGTCCAGCTTAACTGCCCAGAAGATAGTCTCCCATGGTGGTCACGCGCCTAAAATACAGGGTGCTATTAAGCTCCTCTCAAAAAAAAAAAGAAAAAAAAGAAATAACAAAAAAACCAACCCAGCCCTGCAGGACAGCTTGATTTGAAAGAACCGCATGCCGTGCCTTCGGGCTCAGCCAGTTCAGATTGTAGCGGATTAGGTAAAGGAGATCATAAAGCAAAGGGATTCTGGTAGATTATACAGGTTTGATGGCCCTTACTGCAGATGGAGGATGATCTGAGTGCTCGCCTCGCAGAGCGTGACAGAGCGAAGGTGGTTTCAGTACTGAACTGGGTTGTTTGGGACTTTAGATTGCTCTTTCACTATGTTTTCATTTTAGTCGATGCTTATTTTACTTTACGATGGAGTACCCGCCAGCCTATGCAGGGCTGTATTACGGATGCCGTTGCTTGCGCCGGCTGGACTGCCAGTTGCCGTTCGTTTTTTTAGCTTTATTCAAGGTGTGGCTGCGCACACAATGTGTTGCAATAGTGGGATCTCAGTCACGCTTGTGGATCACGGTAGCAGGCACGCACTTTAAGGCATCATTTGCTTGTCGACAGTAGGAAGCGCAGTTTAAAAGCGGTAATGTGGATTTAGGAGAAACTGTCCAAGACGGTGAAGGCTGCTCACCCCTTCCCTTCTGTTTTCCCTCGGCTCCCGTGCTGTGGGAAGCGGCAGTGTCCCTCGTGGCTTTGCTTTGTGTGCTCGCTGTGTGGGGAACGTCTTTCTGATTCGCAAGAGCATTTTACCAGATTTTATTTTCAGTTTAAGTGGTGTATTCCATTCTGATCGGCAACTTGCACAAGAATTGCAGACTGAAGGATTTAAGAATAAGCCAGGCTGTTGCAGATCTACGTAAAAATATAGTTCGTGTGCCTTTAGTCATGAACGAATTGTACTATGGACACATTGTTCAGAGGAGGAAATTTACTTGCCAGTACAACAAAATATTTTACTTGCATATAGTTTTTTAGTAAAACAAATGGTGAGGCCTGCATCTCCCTCCCAAAGCTTAAAAGTTTGTTGTGTTGGAGATGACCTTCAAGTTCAGGTGATACTTTCTTGACATCTCTTTAGAACTCGGTTCAGTTTTGGTTTTTTTTTTTTAAGTAGAACTGGTGAAGCATCCGGGCAGCGTCGCTGTTGTTGGTCTGTCTAGAAACAGGATGGAGGGCGCTTTGAACTATCACTTTGGGTGCAACCAAAGGCTTTGTGCCTTATTCTCTGGGTGCCTAGGCTTGAGCGTGTACACCAGCGTTCTGTAGCTCTGTCATCGTCTCAGGTGACTTAACGCATTGCCACAGATTACTAGTCACACTTTTTTTTTCTGCAGGATTAGGGAAATAATAATGAGAAAGCTTGCCTATATTTTAGGAAAAAAAGTCTTCTCTAATGCGAGAGCCGCTTATCAAGCAAGATGCATGCTGGTGAACATTTTGACTACTCAATGCGTAGTGGCCTTCAGTACTTCAGAAACAAACTGGCCTCCTCTGCAAACTGATGGGTGATAGTTTGGTGGCTTGGTTTGTTTTTTTTATTTTAGTTGAAAAAGTGGTGGGGGCAATTCAATAAGTAAAGTTTTATGTCTAAAGATGATTACAGGCTGAATGAATTGTACGCTTGTAATTCGGTACGGACTTGAGAAATTATGTAGCAGTTGTTCCCGAGTACTTCGGCACAATTGTCCTAATGCGCGCTATGTCTCATCCTTTTAGCCCTTAGCAGTTTCGTCTTATTCCAAAGGCTAGCTTCTTGCTTTATTTGTCACGGTTGGCATTTGTTATCCCGGACCATTGAAAGATGTTTTTACAGAGCTAAGCAAGGTCTGTAATAATCTTGTTCCTGAATCTAACAGGACGCTGCTGGGAAAGTTAAATGAATGTTACTGTATTTCAGCACTTCCTTCCAATTGCACTTGCTGTTGCTCTTGAGAGGAAAATATCCTTTCTGCTTTGATTCATTTGCTTATCTTTTCATGAAAATAAGAAATAATTCCTTTCTGTGCTAAGTCTCCTATTGTTTTTGTTTTCTTGAAAGAAGTGGACGTGGAAATAACTCAAGATAGGAACTTGGTTGTTCGACGTAACGGCGACAAGCTTATCCAGTCCCGCCTGTAGGCTTAAGTTGGTGTTAGAGTTGTTACGAACTTGAGTCACGCTAATTGAAGTCGCAAGAAGTATTGCATTGGTGGGTGCACGTGTTCCTTCAGTTCTTCGGTCTGGTCCCTCGGGCGGGTGCCTCTGGGTCCCTTACCTCTGAGCCTTGTCTGATGAAGAAAGGCATTCCGTGTTTCGTTGGGTCCCCCAGCTTGGCGAGTCTATTAGGAAATATATCTCGTGGCTGCCGATTTCTCCTTCGTTCAAGAATGCACTGCAAATCCATTGTGCCTTCCTGGTAGCACAGGAATCGGAGGTCCTGAACAGGATGGAAATGAAATCTCGTCAATGAATCATTACGTCAGCTTGATGTAGGCAGGATTACCTGGGGACGGGCAGCAGTTGCATGGGTGCGCGTGTTACCCTGTCTGTGTAGCTTTTATCAGTGTGCGTGATGGAGGGGGGTTCTTTTAACAGTACAGTTGCACTGTAAAGAAACTAGCAGATAAATTTATTTCATTTCTGGTGTTTACCATCTCAGTTTCAGTATTCTGTTTCTGGCTAGTATGTATGCGAGTCCCTCCAGCAATAAGTTCTCATTAAGACGCTTTCCCAGTGACTGCTCAGGCTGATCTAAGAATATGGCTCCTTTTATTCAAGTGAGAAGAGCGCTCAGATTCTCCTTTCTTAGCTGTTATTCCTTGACTCTTGAGTATGTACCTATGAAAACTAGAAAAATAGCTTTTATAGAGTATGTGTATCTATTAGTGCTTCCATTAGCGCTTGGTAAAACATGGAGATGCCGTTCTTTCTAAGTTTGGACTATTTAAATTGTTGATGCCATTGCCTTGGGTTTTGGCTTGTATTTCACTGGTGCCTTTACCTCCAAACCCCTCGGGCCTCCTGAGACTCGGGTCCTTGGCTTTAAGGAGGTGCTATACTAATTGGGACACTTGGAGATTTTAATCTTTTTAAAACCTGGTTTCATGGCACCCATGTTGAGAGCAAGGAGTACCTGCGTTTTTATTTTACTGCCTTTTAATGACTTGGAGACCTGAACAGTTCATTAAGCTTCTGCTCCCCCTATTGAGATCTCTGAAGAGATAATGAAAGGAAATAATACTGAGACAGGTGAAGAATTGTGCTGAGGCATCCTGTAAAACACTGTGATTCTGTGGTGTAGATCGATAGTGCTGTCACTTGAAATATGGACAGAGGTGGATGGTACTCGTCTCTCTGAGCATTTAAACAACCAACTTCTGTTTCAAGTCGATAGGGAAGAATTGGCCGTGTGTGATGATTACGTGCTTGCCTTTCTCGGATTTTTCTGAAAGGTTTCATCGGCCTTTCCTGAAATAACACACTTTCCAATGAAGAAAAGATCTAGTGTGATACAGATCTCATGTAGTGTAATGACTTGTCACAGATTATTATGTTTTGTACCCAGAGGCATTTTCAGTGTTCCTTGTGGTTTGTCAGCAATTCGTTAACATATGTACTTTGCTTATTGCTATATTCATAAGAGTTTTTGCTGGCTGTGATGTGCTTTGTAATAGTTTCTTTAAAAAAAATATATGCGATGGAGGTCCGTCCTTGTGTACCTCACAAGTGCTGCGGTGAAGATCGTGTCACCGATTTTGTGTTCATCATCCGCTTGTGGGACAGGGGAGAAGAAAAAGAAGTGTCTCACCTGTAGAAACTGAGGTCCTTGTTCCTTAAAGGTTGGTTTCTAAGTAGAATTCCCACGTTCGTTCCAGATTGCTCAGATTTTGTTTCTTGGGAGGTTCCTGTTTTGAACATGCACAGGGCTCAAGCCTCTGACATCCCTTGGTGTTCTTGACATTTGGGTTTGGGACCGATTATCAAAATGGCTTCCCGTGAGACACAACTAATACTGTGTTTGAGTCTTGGAAGGTTACAATAAAAATTTTGGGTAATCCTAAAGTAAGTTTTCTGATTTCTTATGTCCAAGTTCAAAACACGTATTTTGGGCTTTGCCTGCTGCCTTCCCTACATTTCTGTTTTTTGAGAGAGAAAGTAGGTTAAGCTTTCTTTAGGGAACTGGAGGGAATCTCCTGGCAGCAAGCGCTGGTATTCATGAATCCTTCGGCTACCTGGTGGGAGGGTGGGGATCCACACTTCTCCGTGGTGCACCATGACAAAATGACAGCCGACAGCCACAAATTGCAAATGGAAGTTCTGTTTACGTGTTCTCAAATCAAGTTATTCAGAACTCGTTTTAGTGAGCAACGTGTTAGAAACTGGTCATGCTTTGCGCGCGGGGTTGAACCAGGTGACTCCCAGAAGTCCTGCCCGACCTAAATTATTCTATGGCAAATGTAAAATGCGGTTAGCTTAGACGAGTAGTACCTGAGGCTTTGCTCATCTCCGAGGCATAAAGGTTTCCCTTCCCAGTGTTCAGGGAATGCGAATCCAGCCTACATAATAGCTTCAGAATATCGGTGCTACCATCTTCGTGTTACAGATGTGACAGTAGCCTTCAGAAGCAGATGTGCTTTGGGATAAAGGAATGGTACCGGCAGGCTTAAGAACGTGTATTCCTGTTTGGTTTGCACTGCTGTTGACATGAATTTTTAGTTGTTCATCAGCTTATTGCCAAAGGGTTAAATAAATGGTGCTAGATGTTTTTAAGAGGGTGTTTGTTTGTTTGGGGGTTTTTAATGTTATTTTATTTTAAAACCACCTGTTCTGTAAAGAACTTTGTTTTCACTGTTCCCTCTTTGTCAAAGTAACACACGAATTGACTGAAATCTTTTTATTTACTCAGAGGAAATGGTGTCCTGAATTCGTGGAGTCGTTCTGTGTGAGTGAAGTTCCCGTTCACATAATTGTTTCATTCTAATATCATTATGTTCATCCTTTTAGGGGAAAGTTGTGATATAGCGCTGATATAGTTGTGATAGGGCTGTCTTCAAACTAACATGATATTTTTAATTGCAGCATCTGACACTGAGTACCAAAGAAATGGTGATGGAGAAGCCAAGTCCCCTGCTCGTAGGGCGGGAGTTCGTGCGACAGTACTACACTCTGCTAAATAAAGCTCCTGACTTCTTGCACAGGTAACGCTTTCGCGCGCAAAGTGACTCATGTTCTCGAACAAAAGTTTGTTTTGTTCGTTATAAATCAGATAAACGTTAATTTCTGAGTATGGAAGGAAATGGACCCGGCTAACTTTTGGGCTCCTGGAAAACTATTTCATATTACCGAAAACTCCTTAGGCTCTAGAACCAAATCTGATCACCTGGATGTATGGCAAGTCATCAAGGTATTTCCTGTGTGGAACGGCGAGCTGCTTCTCAGCTGATAAAAAGGTAATGAGGATGTATTCCAGAAATACTTTTCTAAAAAGACGGAAAAGAAAAGGAAAGAAAATGGCAGAGGAAGCACTTGCATTTAGCACCTAAGACAAGCGTGCTGATTAATTCAGGATGCCATGTTTCGCATTGCCTCTGAGTTGTTATCCAGGTTATGATTGGAGATTTAAATATAAGTGTCATAGCCTGGACGAGGCAGGTGGAAAATGCAGTAGGTTCCTTTTCACCTGTGTCCACTATTTAAATGGTACTCTGAATGTGCTTCTTCCTTCTTTTTTTTTTTTTCCCTTTTTTTTTTTCTTCCTTTTTCTGGTTGTCATTGACTACATACAGCTTGTCACTTAAGATTTTGCATTTCCAAATTTGGACTTAGACCAGCATGGACTTGGAATAAATAAAGGTGAAAGTAGCTTTGCCGGTATATAAAAAGGAAAAAAAGCAATCAATGCTTGGTCTGGTCTTGTTGCAGAACTTGACATAAGGTTGATGGTGAAAAATTGGACCGTTTGATTGAGCACAAGTTAGAGCTTTCAGGTGGCTTACTTGAGAATTCAGTCTTTTGAATAATGCCGCTTTTCATCTATAGCTTTGAGGTAGGGAAAACGAATGGTATAATTTTTGCTTAAATCACTGGTACGCTGTGGAACCATGTTGTTTTCTGTGTCTAAACCTATTTCTAAGGTGTCTAAGCAGCGTATTCCAGGCCTTCCTAATCTACGTTTAGTAATCTAACAAAAGCTGAAAGCAGCATTTTTAGCAATTGCAGATTTTTTCCTCGCTCCCAAAACTTAAACAAATGAGTCAGATGAGATCAGCTGGACAAGTACGTCCATGTAACGTGACAGCTCTCTCTGACCCAAGAAGCACGTTCCTTGTGTACGTGTCATGCCTGGGTGTTTTCCCCGGGTGGCCTGGGAAAGGACCTCTTGCCTTGGAGTCAGCTTCGGAGGCACCTCTTGGGCACGTCTGGCAGCAGTCAGCATCTTTTCGACATCGTAACTATCCATTGCCTGTAAAGGTCAGGCAGCTCTAATTCTTTTCAGAGACTTTAAAGGGTGTGATTATAGCAGTTTTTCAAGGCAACATTTATGTTGTGAGCAAACGATGAAATGGAAATCCTGGTATCGGAACAGCAGGGTCATTTTTGAATGATAGAAAAGCCCGAGTTAGTAAGACAAGTTTCCCGTGAAGTGTGCTGTCATTTTGCTCTGAAATCCGGAAACTGTTTGCATAAACAAAGAGACAGAGTGGAGTTCATAAGGGATGATTAGGCCACGCTTCACAGCTTAGTACCAAAGGCGGAGGGAGAACTGTATCAGTTCTACAGTGAGATTGCCTTTTCCTTTTGTAACATTTATTTTCAATGGCAGCTAAATGGTATATTGAGGTAAATCACCCATGCCTCAAACTTGGTGTTGAAAATAGTCTTTGATTTTGCTCGTAAGAGCATTTACCTGTAATGATAGTGAGCGTAACCTTGGCAGGATTTGGAGAGGGGGGGTGTTTTGATTTAAGAAGCAAAATACTGTTGGTATGTTTTTCCTCCCTAACTGCTTCAGTCAGAGGAGAGCAGCCAGCTGTTCCAAGTTTTCCATCGTATGGCAGCATTACTTCCATGGGATCGATATTAACACACGCTATGGGAGCATTGCGGAGCTGGTGGTCTACATTTGGGATGTGGACTGATGTTTCCTGGTAGGGGTGATAGGAAATCGGCAGAAGTGTACGTGTGAGGAAAAATGCTGTCTGCGGAGACATTTAGCCTGTTGAAGACAACTTTGGTGCTTTAGAGGAGGTACTAGATATTGCTTCCACCCCTCTAAATCTCAAGCTTTACTGGAACAACTTTGAAATCCAGCTTTCCAAATTATGCTGTACGCCTGATACGTTGCGTGGGAATGGGGAATTGTCCGTAGATCTTGAATTTCTGTTTGTGCTGAAATTCCTGATGCATCGAGCTTCGCTACTTCTAGTCAAAATACTTGTTGTATTTGGTTCTGTTTTTTCACGGCTCTGACCTTTACATCTCTTCGCTTGCAGGTTTTATGGAAGGAATTCCTCTTACGTCCACGGAGGACTGGATGCCAGTGGGAAACCGCAAGAAGCAGTGTATGGTCAAGCTGTGCGTATCAAAATTGGTCCTGTAGTCCTCATTAATATTCAGAACTTACGGTATAAATCGGTCTTTTTCTTTACCAATTACTTTGACTTTCTTACCTGCTGAATAACGTATTGTGATACTGCTTCCTGTTCAGAGTCAGATAGGAATTCGTTGGCTTCAGTTTTTTTATTTGGTTGTTGCTGCTTTTACTGGGAGTTGTGTTTGGTACATCAGCTTTGCATCTGGACTGCAAAAAAATGTATTAAGGGTGGGAAACAAAATCCAGAGGACCTGTTAGACTTGCCCTATTGATGTATCTTATTTCAGTTAGAAGTGGTTCCTTGGGAAGGGGACTTTGATCTTTGCGAGTTAACATGGAATTCTGTAGCTTAACACATTCTTCTGTGAGTGGAGTTTTGTTGAAGTGGAAGATAACTTTGGAGAAGTGAAGGGAGTCCAGGAAACACAAGTTTTCGCTTTGAGGGTAGCTCTTTTATCAGAATTATGTCTGTCACCTAGAGGCATCTGTTCGTGTGGTAGCCGCATCTTTGAGCAGTGTGGCTTTTAGCCCAGGGCAGGTTTGGTTTCTTCCCCTTTCACCGGCAGAACCTGGTTTGGCAGCACAAAAATCTTGTCAGTGCAGATGTTACCCACTCCTGTGGCATTTGGGTGATGAGTTTTGTGGATGAGCATTTGTGGATGAGTAGCGGGTTGGGCTTTTTTGTTTGAGGGGGGTGATGGGTTTTGGTTTTTTAAACACAAGGTAAATGCCGTCCCTCTCGCTGGTCCTTTAAAAAAAAGAAAGTCTTGAAATAGGTCATACATTGTAATACAGCTGGAAAAATTGGACAGCATGTTGTACGCTATTTGACTACTCTGAGAAGTACTTGAATCCTGGGGGAAAACTTCAGAGTAAAAGTTAGATGAGCTCAGGTAGACTGTTCTCGGTGAAAGACACTTCTTGGCTCCTGTATTTACCTTTTGAGCTTCAGGAGTGTGCTTTTTTTGTGTTAGTTCAGACTCCGGCATTTAAAAGGTGTGAAGCTCTGTACAAAATGCAGTGTAGCTAAAATGTAACTCTTTATTTCTAGGAGATCCACAAGAAAGTGATGTCATTACAGTTCAGCGAGTGCCACACCAAGATCCGTCACGTGGATGCTCATGCTACGCTGAGCGACGGGGTGGTTGTGCAAGTAATGGGAGAGCTGTCAAACAACGGGCAGCCGATGAGGAAGTTCATGCAGACTTTTGTGCTTGCTCCAGAAGTAAGTATATGTAAGATTGTGTTTAGCTTCAAATAATGGTGATGGAAACCTGACCTGTAGCTACAGTTTGTCGTACTGGGGCAAAATATACGATCGGGCTTTTAGAGCCGGGCCTGGGGGCTATCATTAAATATGTCACAGTATGTGAGTGCAGAGAAATGAGAGTATTGGACCCATCCTGAGCTGTTTTATGTTCTTAGACTTGAAGTATTGCAGCAGTAATCCAAAGCTTGCATTTGGGAGCTGCCATTAGCACAAATAAATAAATACAGTGTCGAGCTCTGCAGTTCGAGTCTCTAGAGTAGTTCTCCGCTTTCTTCAAGTCTGCTGGCAAGTGTGAGTGTGGTGCGATGCTGTGCAAGTTACTGCTCAAGTTTAGCTCTTAGTGAGAGCGGAGTTGTGTAAGGGTCAAGGGCGTCTTGCGTCCTTTCTACTTCTTTCCCCCCACTTTATCACAAACTATTGTGAGGCTGATTAACGTTTTAGAATCTTGTTGAATTTCTTCGTTGATTCCGTATGCCGTGCTATAAGCATGCAGTCACCTTGTGAAAGTTCACTCTATTTTTTAATGTGAAGTTTTTGTAATAGGGAAAATTCAAATTCCTCGATGAAACTGAGGGACTTTATGTTTAGTTAGCACCTATGATCACCGCGACTTAGCAAAACTGGGGGGTTTTCTGCTCGAAACTTCCTTCTTCGGTTGAGCAGAAGGTACCGTTCGGCTGTTTGCTTAGAGAAGAGGTACCACTTGGAAAATGGCTCTAATTAAATAGTCCTATTGCAAAATGTTGGTGTGTACCCCAAAGCTTGTATCTCTGATCCGTCCTTGTTGTTGACTGCTAATATATCATATATGCAAAAAAAATGCATGTTGCTCTTTTACAGGGTTCTGTTCCAAACAAGTTCTATGTCCATAATGATATCTTCAGATATGAAGATGAAGTATTTGGGGATTCGGAAGGAGAACTTGATGAAGGTGAGAAGAACTGTACGACTTTGTCTTGTTCCTCTAGCATGTATGCAGAGCTTTCAGAAGCGTCTAGAGGGGATGGAAAGACGCGAACTATATTGCATTCTTACCGAGCATAGTAATTTGGGAGAGGCTGAGGCAGGGAGTACACGTTATGTTGCCGGAGCTGTCTGCCGGTCGAAAACATTCTGTAAAATGAAGATCGTATAGTAGTACGTTACTCCTTGAAGGGCTGAGCTAGAGGTGGCTCAGGGTGGGTGAGGCTTGGCAGAGGATGGAAATATGAGCAGTAGTACTTTTGCTGCCGCTATTTCCACTAGGTAGACTTGATTTCGCTGATAAGTCAAATTTATAGGTAAAGTGATTTGGAGAAAAAAATCTAATTGGCTTTTCAAATATGACACGTAGTTCATTTTGACATCATCATCACATTCAGTAATTCATTTCTATTCGGGGGCTGAACTTCGCCTGGGTGGCTTTTTTCCCTCTATTCGCTGAGGCAAAGCAAATCAGAGTACAGCCAGAACATACGTCCGTGTGTTCACTGGATAATGTCTGGAATTTTTAAATCTCAGTTCTGTGGAACAAAGCATCTTAGGCAATCTTCCTTGTATTTGCGGTTAATCTTCTTAGTTTTAGGTATTGAGATTTATGAGCTAATAATGCGATCTTTCTCTTTTACTGCCGCCATAGGAAAAAGCATCTGCTGCTTTAAAAGTCCCTCGAACCCTCTTCCCAGAACTTTCTAGCAGGAATATGTCTCTAGTTTCTCGCTTTTGTGAAACAGTAAGAATTATTTTACGTGTGGCTTGTGTACCCTTGCAGAGATGTTTTAGGAAGTTTTTCTTTTTGTGTCAGAATCTGAGGAAGAGGTGGAAGAGGAGCAGGAGGAAAGACAACCATCACCTGAACCCGTGCAAGAGAATGCAAGCAGCACTTACTATGAAAACCATCCTGTAACGTAAGAAGTCCATTTTATTATATAAAGTTGCTTTTTTAATAAAAAAGGCAGAATTCCTTTGGCTTTGGATTCTGGACATGATTTAACAGGTAGTTTAGGAAAATACACCTAACTTAATATCAATCGGTGTTATGTTAATGTTGTATTATTTTGAAACGTTGCTTCTTGAAGGGAGAGAGAAAGCGGGCGATGTTCTTGTGTTTGTCCTTGTCGCCTTCTGGTTTCAAACGGGAGTGAAAAGGTAGCAACCATGTTTATGTACACGCTTAACGGAGTGAAGAACCTCAGATCCCTTATGTTCTGAACGCACAGAGTAGAGAAGTAGTTGCATGTGATTTTTATTAAACGAGACTCACGACTCCTTCGGTAAGGAATTTGTATGGCATTTTTGTAAATAAGCCGCGGGTTTCGTGCCAAAATCGTCTTCATTTGTGGGTATAGCTTAATCTTCCATCGGTCTCCTCCTGTGCTTCTGTTCTGTTAGGAGCAGCAGGTCTTGAGTTTAGCACCTATTCCTTAAAGGGTCTGTATGTCTGTGATTTTCAGATTCTCTGCGGAGAATTGTAAAATTTGTCTTTGCTTCAGCAGGAGTAAAATCTGGCTTTGTATGCAACTTAGGGGTACAGCTTAACTTCGCACTGTATTTTATGTCTAGGTACCATATGGTAGCAACTGGAAACAGAATGATCTTTTTAATACCAGTCGTTACCATAGCGTAGCTTATAAAAAGTCATAAAATACAGAGCAATTGATAAGCTGCATAAAATGTATTTGGAATTGTAGCAATGGGATAGAGGAGGCACTAGAAGAATCGCCTCATGAACCTGAGCCGGAACTGGAATCTGAAACAAAAACCGAGGAGCTGAAAGCTGAAGTAGAAGAAAAGACCCTTGAGGAGCTGGAAGAGAAGTCTCCATCCCCGCCTCCTGTAGAACCTGTTTCGCTACCACAGGAACCACCAAAGGTTAGTTAAAAGTCCTATCTGTGCTTTTAGGTGCAGATGGTAAACCTGAAGATTCGGTTTTGAACTTAGCCTTTGCGAGCGGCCAAACTGGTACCTCTTTTCAGTGTTACGGTGTACGAACAGCTAGACTTGAACTTTGAACTTGTAAAAATGCAAAGTTTCACTAAAAAAAGAAAGAATGTTATTTTTAAGTGCTGCTCAAGTCACCTATCGTAAATTTAATGCTCTGCTTGTAAAGTGTGTGTGTGTGGTTTTATGCATGTGTAAACCTTTTTAAATGTGGAGTTAACATATGTTAAGAAAACACGTCAAACTACCACCGACAAAAATCTCATACAATGGGAACCACTGCTCTTCCTTGAAAAAAACCGTAATGCATTGACACTTGCAAAATTGCTGGCAGCGTAGGTCCAAAATCACTATGGGAGCATTGACTGTCTCCCTTAGAGGCAGGATGCCTAATCAAAAACCACCGTGCACACCGTGCGTCACCTGGTATGGTTGCACTGAGGTAGTTTCAAAGAGATGGGAGGAACCGGTGGAAGCTGGAGAGAGGTCATTTTCTAGCTCCGGTGTGTCCCCCGTACTATTTTTTTTCCAGTCCTTTTTCTCTTTTCCGTTTTTACTTCTAACTTCTGGCATCTGCCGCCTTTCTTTGTGCAGAAGACACTCCACGCTGCAGTGTTTTCAGTCCTAGGTTTGGTTACATCATGGAAAGCAGTGATCCGGGGATACTGAGGGAGCGGGGCTCACTCAGGTGGCGATAGTGGGCACGGGACGCACTTGCTCCGTGCCGCTGGAGTCCACAGACGGCTAGGACTGCAAATCCGTCTGTGTCTTCGTTGTAATGCTAGCACAACAATTATTTAATAGTCAGATAAGAACCGAAAGTGTATTTTCAGCAGACGAGTTTCCCTGTAGGAATGTCAGTGGTTTGCCATGATAGTAGCCTAGGTTTGTTGCATTTCCTGCAGGCTTTCTCTTGGGCTTCAGTGACCAGTAAAAACCTGCCTCCTAGTGGTACTGTTTCTTCCTCTGGAATTCCACCCCATGTTAAAGCACCAGTCTCACAGGTAACCCATCTGTGAACACCTTGGATTGTCTCATTACTTCTGCAAACTGCTTCAGTTTTTTAAATTAACAGATCGATTTGTTTGACTTCGACTGCACAAATTAATTGTGTCTTAAATGTTAATGCACTCACCTTCTTGTCGCAAGCGAAGGCACGTACACGTAACAGGTGTAACTTTGGGTGATGGTGACATTAAAATCTGTTCATGTGGAAACAGCAAATCACTACTGAAATTTCTTTGACCTATCTTAATGGGATATGGGTTGGTTTACAAGGGGAAAAAAAGAACACCAAACGAAAACCAACTCCCCACAAAATGGTAGTTTTCTAAAGCGTGTTTGAAAAGGGGTATTTCATTAGCAGAAGTGCCCCAGCAGTAACAAGTGATAGCACCATTTCCGAGAAGGTGCAAGATTGCCTTGAAAGGCTAATATCTACAGAAATATGCTGGATTTCATTTTCCACGTATAATTAACCTGTCACAGAACCCTGTACCAACTTACGACTGTGTGGGGAATGGAAGGATTCACATTTCCTTGCCAGGACAATGCTGTCTTCCCATTCCTAGGTTGACTGGGTGAGGAGGGGAAAGAGGAAAGGAAGTGTGACCGGGCGATAGCTCATGTCCTGCACATGCCAAGCTGCTGTGAGACAGTCTGAGACGCAATTCCGCTGCCGCCGTCTATACAAAACCCCTCAAAATAGAAAACGTGTGCTTTAACCTCTTCTACTGACGCTGTGTAGCGAAGCGCTGTATGTCATCGTAGCTCATGTCCAACCTTTTTAAAGGACTGCAATTTTCAGTAGAGCTGCTGGGTTATTGCAGCTGTTGTTTTCGCGCTGGTGGCTTCTCCGTTTTTTACTGACAGAGGGGAACCTGTCTAGGATTGCCCTTCAGCCAAATGTGTGTTAAAAAAGAAAACAGGAAAAAAAAATCAACAAAAAACCAACACCTTGCACGGTGTTTCTTCTGGCCTGACAGGGTTGTCCTGGAAATCAGCTAATGGCTATGTAATGAGTTGGGAAGCCTGTCTGTCGTCATCAGCTTCAACAGGGCTTTGTGCGTTTAGGTGGTATTTGAGCAGGAAAAAGGGTGTTTTTTCTAGTGCAGAATAGATTTTACTTATGCAAAACCAACATTGGTTGCGGTAGAGCGGGTGGATTTTTGTCATATGACTGCAAAAATAATTTAAAATTATCTCTACAAGAGAGCAGAATATAGCTTATAGATGTCCCCTTAAACTCTTTTGTGTTGCCTCTGCAGCTTGTCATGCTTTCTGCCTTTTAGATTATTTTTGCTGTGACTTCATGTTTAAGTAATTCCGCGTGGAAGTTTGTGAACAATACCGGAGTGGCAAGAATTCAACTCCCAGCTCTTCTGGAGACAGAATTAGTTCTTAGCTCCTTTTCTTGCACACTTTTCCGACCTGGTATACAGAAAGCTGGAAGAAAAAGCACCTGAATGATTTCAGCCAGGGGTTACAGATCGGTAGCAGCTTTTTCGCGTTCTCTTGGATCCCTTAATGCCAGATGCTGTGCACGTAAAGAGGACAGTAGATTGCAGTAGCACGTGGGCAGCTCCTTTGGGGTGTTGATCTCCCCAGCGTCGGTGATGTTACAAAGCAGCTGTTAACTGTCCTTCTCATCCCTTTCTCTGCATCACTCCAGTTTTTCCCCCATCTTTTCGCAAGTTAAAAATACAGCCTCTGCAGTATTATCTCAGAGCCCCTCAAAGGACTGCACACGTACTGTTTGGGATATCAACCAGTTCAGTTCCTGTTTATTTACAGCTACGGAGTTAAACAGGTCAGCATTTCTTCTTCTTTTTCTTCTTGTGGGCGATGGGAAATCAGCCTGCCTACACTGATAAATCGAGCCTTCTCTTTGTAGGATTTTCAGATATTCTGACCTTCCGTTTGCATTAACACACCAGCTGTCGCAGGGGTGCCGGAGGGGCAGAGGCAGGCAGGGTGCTGCCTGGCTCTTGTCTTCTGGCTTGGAAGTGGTGAGTTCAGGGGGAGAGGCATCTCTTTATAAAAGACGCTGCATTCTCTCACCACCACAAGTCTGTTCGGACTCTGGATAGACTCCTCCGTAATCTACAGCGCCTTCAGTAAATTGTGTGGTCCACCTTGACCTCAGAGACAGCGTGGTAGCTATCTGAGGTATGCATCTAACCTAGCTACTGGAGTTCTGGTGAGATGATGTGGGATTTTTTCTTTTGTTTCATGTAAAGTGTGGTATCTTGTTTGTTTGCGTGGCTAGTTGGTTCTTTGCACGCACGCGTTTAGATTTTGGCAGGCATCCTGCTCTAGAGAAACTGTTAAGCCCTGTAAGATTTCAAAGGTAGGATTGTACCAGCCTTTGGAGCCACCTCTTCTCTTGCACTCTCCGTCCCTTCCTCCTCTGTTTCAGAGGGGTATTCAGTTCCAAGGTTGGTGAGCAGAGGCTGACTTGGGGCTGGTTTTGCCGTCATTGCCAGTAGCATTGCCGTAGCAGAAAGAGGTCCCTTTCCCTCCCCACGTGAGTACCTGGAGAGAAGAGACAATGTCACCTTTTCCTTAATTGTTCTCAAAGCTCCCTTAGGCTGAAGTTTGTGGCATACTTGGCTCCTGGGCTGAGGGCTCTTTTAGTCCTTGTCTGTCAAGTCCTTTTTCTGTGCATTTCAGTCCACTTTGTGCGCTCTCTGTGAAATGAGAGTTGCAATTAGCTGCTGCTTGGGCTGTAAATGGCAGCCCTTAATAGGCATCTTGTCATGCTGCTGATAATTGCAGTGTTTTGGGGAGCACGATTTGCGCAAGTGCTTTCCTCTTCAGGCAGCCCAGAGGGCACTGAGGCAGTCTTCTCTGTAAAAAGGGATGGGACTGATTAGAAAGCAACTAATGAGATTAGCTGTTTGTTGTTTGGGTAGACAGAGAGTATTTGTGCGAGAGATGAGAAGTTCAGTGAAATGCAAAGCGAGCGGGTAAAAGTTAACTGTTATTCAGGATTTAATAGAAGGACATCGGTGACTTAGCAAGTCTTTGCTAGGGTTGATGGAAGGACTGAGTGTTTAAGTCCGATAGCCATAAGTACCTAACAAACGGAGGTCTGAATGTATCGAGTTTGGCTTTTGAGGGGTAGTTTATAATGCAGTAAAGATGTACGAGTAAACATGGTGGGGGGCTCCGGTGACCCATGAGGAGAGAGAATGAAAAGAGATTTAACAGGAAGACTGACTTTTCTAGCTTATTCTTGGAATTGAAAAAATGGTCCTAGAAGTGTCGGAAGGACAAGCTAACGCCTAGCTGGGTAGAGCACGAGAGAGAGGAGGCCTGAAACGTTTATTTGGTGCGTACGGCTTGGACGTTTCACGTAAGATACAGTCTTTGTATCCCTGTGAGGTACTCTCTGGGTGGAACCGTCAGTTGTCTTGAGGCCTCAAAGGAACGTAAGGGAGGTGTTTAACGTAAAGTACTTCTCCGCAGCAGTCCGGGCCTATAGCCGTTGTCCCTGTGTTCAATCTTCCTCAGAAGCTAGTGTTCTTCTTTACGCTCCTAAGGATAATTTTGTTTTTCTAAGATAAGAACCCAGCGCAGCAGCAGCTGCTGGACTGTAGTACAGAAAATGGAATGTAAAAAATGTTGGAAATAGCTTCAGTAACCAACAGGCTGCATAGAAATTTGTTTTATTGTTCTGTCTCTTTTTCTCAAATTATCTATAAAAGCAAAAAATGGAATAGGTGTTCTAGTTCCTGAGAATATGACGGGTGTACTTTGAGCATTACGGTCTTGACATCAGGAAAGCTGAAGAATTATCTTCAGCAGGTAATCTGTAGAAATTGTCATTTCCGGCGGCTTTATTGTATCAGAAATACTTATTACAGTTCTGAGGGCTTTTGTTTTGTTCTCCTCTCCTTTTGTTCTAAGATAGTTTCGTTATAGTTGTTCTTGACTCGAGGAAAAGAATCCCTCAGGAACTCAGATAGAAAATGTGATTTGCCCGTCTCTTCGTGCTCATCTCGGAGTACCTCCTAATCCCTGAAGTTTGAGCTTGGCGTGAGGAAGCTTTATTTATCAATGTGGGGTTTTGAATCAGGTTGAGGGATTCTTGAGTAACAGTGCATTGGAGTCTCAATGCCTGGTCAGACATGGAAAATTCACCTTAGCCGTGTTTTGGGGAGACGCTCTGATGGAGGGATGTTTGCGTTGCACCTTTTAGCAGAGGTAACTGAACACTGCAGTCCTGGATTGGTACAGAGGAATTTATAGAGGTGAAAAAAATGTATTCCCAAACACGTTGACGTGGATGTATAACTTCTGGAGTTCATTTTGTGCATGCCGCTTACCTATGTCTTGTGTTGCGGGGCTTTTTTGGTGAGTTTTGGGTTTTTTGTTTTTTTTTTTTAACTGGGCCGGTGTTTAATAATGTATGTTCTCCTCCTGTTTTAGCCAAGAGTTGAAACTAAACCTGAAGCTCAGTCTCAGCCTCCTCGTGTACGTGAACAGCGTCCCAGGGAAAGACCGGGTTTTCCACCCCGCGGCCCTCGACCAGGTAACGTGGATCATCAGCTCGTGTGTCTGCCTGGGACTCGTTAATGAGAGTTGTCTCCTTGACGGGTCTCGTCTGTTCCTGCGTTGTATTTGGCTGATGATGACCTGCCTGTTGCTACTGCCTTCAACTGGAAATGGGGGAACGGGATTTGGAGTCCAAGCTGGTGATGAGTTGTTGCAAAGATCAGGCATTATTTCCAAGCATCTGTTTTGTTGAAATGTTTTTTAATAGTCAGGCCGCTCGCTTTTACGCTTGAGTACTTTTCACGTGGCTTGATGCAGTTCTGAAAAGCTGGTATGGAAATCTGAATGTTTTTTTCCATGTCCTCTAGTTTTGCTGAACCTTGGAAGCGGGAGCTCATAAATACCTGTTCTTGCTCTTTGTTTTGGAAGAAAGCCTTCCCAACGTGTCGGCCTCAGTCAGTTAATAATTTTATACGTATTTTTACATCTTGTGTAATTGTCTGAAATACCATTCTCGGTTTGGCTGCCTCACGTTTGTCTTAGTGTATGAGCAGCCAGCTCTCTGCCTTTTCTTACTCATACAGAGTATCCAGACCTGTAGGACGGTCTGGGTAGAAAACAGGCACGTTGCTTGGCAGTCGTCAGAAGTGGTGTTGAGAGGGAGAGCCCTCCTGAGTTGCATTCGTCAGTCCAGCCCGCTCGCCTGGCAAACCTCTGCGCAGCGCCGGGCGAAAGCTAGCTAGGCAGAGGCCCGGAGTTACAGGATGGCGATCGGTTCATCGTTTTCCCTACCTGTGAAAATGTCACGAGTTGTAAGGGGAGGGGCGGTACTCGCGATTATCCTGAAGTGGGAGTGTAAAGCTGGCAGGAGCCGACAGACCGCTGCCTGCAGAAGTGGTTAGGTCTCAGAACGTAAGCAGCTCCCCCAGCTCTAGGTGAAGCTGGTTCTAAGGAAGGTTTTCAGTAAGTGCATACCAAACTGTGGTACAGGTTAGGCTTAAAAGCACTTTTGGCTTTAATCGGTGCAAGTGTATCTTTGCTCAGGGACAACACTGAAACTGAAAGGATTTAAGGCACGGAGAAAGAACCGTGACATCTGTTACCGGTTAACATTTCTTGGTTTTTTAACGTGACGTCTGCAGCAGGGAGCAAAAGCTGCAGCTTGCGGCTAAATCATGTTGCAAATCTCCATTTCCACTACCCTTGGATGTAATGCAAGTCATACAGAAAGCACGTAACAGAGCTGATCGGACACTGCGGGTAGCAGAGGCAGGGGAAAAAGAGCTGAAATCTCAGTTGACCAAATGGTAGAGCTTCGGCCCTACGGTGGTATTTTCAGAGGAAGTCAGCGAGCTTTTGTCTGCTTAACAAAACCTTTCAAACGAGCTAGCAAGCTTGCCGTGAATGGGCTTGTAGGGGAAGCTGGAGAGAGAAAGAGGTACGTACCTACGCTGTAATACTTCAGGTACAAAAGCGGTAACAGTGTGCTGCTGTCACACTGCAAGGCAGGTAATGATTTAATAGGGAGATACCAGAAGACATTTTATTTGGCGTGTGCTAAGCGTGCTTCGGTTGAGCTGGAGAGAACGTGAGGAACTCTCGAGTGTATTTGGGACAAAAAGGTGTAAGGTGAAAGCTAGAAGAGGTGATTGGCCAACAGTTTTTAATCTGACCGCCCAGGTGTACTGTTGTTGTGCTAAGGAACTGATGAAAAGGTGTCTTAAATCCAAATCTTTTTTTAAAAGTACATTTTAATAGGTAGCGAGCTCCTCTTCAGTATAATGATTTAAGATATAACACAAACCTTTTAAACAAACTTGCCCAGTATGCCAGATGTTTTAGTTCACATGGATTTATTTAACCTAAGCAGGGAAACCAGACAAAAATACTTTGCGGTATTATCACAAAATTGTCAGGACTACGTGAAGAGGAAGATAGTATCCTCCCCACTGTGTCACCCCCTCAAGAGCTGAAGGTACCGAATTGTTTGAGCGAACGTGCTTGGTGCTGTTCGTAGAAGCGTTCGTCCGACTCCACACACATCTTCTAACCTCGGTGGCTCAACTTTCCTCTTTCTGTCGACGACAGGGCGAGGGGACATGGAACAGAATGAGTCGGATAATCGTCGAATAATTCGCTACCCGGACAGCCACCAGCTCTTTGTTGGGAACTTGCCGCATGATATCGATGAGAGTGAACTGAAGGAGTTCTTCATGAGTAAGTAGCAATTTCGGCTGCGGAGACTAAGAAGAAAAACTGTGTTGAAAAGTCACATTAACGTTCACTTGGAATCACACAGGGCAACTTCCACACGATGTAACGCTACAGGTGTTGTCTGCAACAAGCGGAGGGGTGGTAGAACCGGCACTGTGGGTTTTGATAACGTGGCTTTTCCCTTGTGTTCCCCCAGGCTTCGGAAACGTGGTGGAACTCCGCATAAATACTAAAGGAGTGGGAGGAAAACTGCCTAATTTTGGTTTTGTGGTGTTTGACGATTCTGAGCCGGTCCAGCGAATTTTAGTTGCAAAAGTAAGTATTGAGTAGTCTTCCGAGGATGGATTGAATGCCTTAAAACCTAGTTTTGGTACGCTTATTTAGTCAGGAGCGTTCTGTAGCTTACGAAAGCTGTGCCAGGGTTCCTCAAACCGCGTCATAGGAAATTCATGTTTTTTACCTCTGCACATAGACACCGCAGGCAGCTTAACTCTTGCTTTTAGAGATCCTTTTAAGCTGGAAGTCGAGTACGCAACCCTTTGAAGGGCATCGCCTGGATCTCTGAATTCCGCGTCCTGGGGCTGGGAAAAAGGAGCAAGGTTATTTGCGGATGTGACTTGAGGAATTTGAGAGGAGAAAGCAGCAGTTTTCATTTCTAATATGCGGGAGTGAGACCTGGTAGAGCAGTTCTTCGGCAACTTTAGCCCTGAAGTGAAAAGGCTAAAGCCAGCAGTGAAGAGGCTAAAGACAACCCTGCCCTTACTTGAGAAACACATTTTAATTCCTCGCATGCGAAATTAATTTAAAAATGCTGTTGCATGTACCGTAGGCCTCTAGGGCAAAGGTTGTGTGTTGCAGGGAACCGTTAACAGTCAATTTTTGTCTTTCGCGTGTAAGCGAAGGTAGGCCGAGGCATGCAGCGACTGCAGTGTTTTCATATGCCTTGTATAAACGGACTTTCTGAAATGGTGACTAACGTGTGCCTTGAAAACTCTTCCCTATAAGCCTATTATGTTCCGGGGTGAGGTGCGCTTGAACGTAGAAGAGAAAAAAACAAGAGCCGCTCGTGAAAGAGAGACCCGAGGTGGAGGCGATGATCGTAGGGATATTCGTCGCAATGATAGAGGCCCCGGGGGTCCCCGTGGAATAGTGGGTGGTGGCATGATGCGAGACCGTGACGGAAGAGGACCCCCTCCGCGAGGTGGCATGGCACAGAAACTTGGCTCTGGACGAGGAACCGGGCAGATGGAAGGCCGTTTCACTGGACAACGTCGCTGAAATCTCCGCTGCGGGCAGACAGTCTTGGCAGTGGTACATTATCCATCGTGTTTGCATTCTTGTTAATTTTTTTTTTGGCTTTGGAATGTGACACAGCCCTTCTGATCATTTCGTTGATGTGAAAGCATCCTTTGGTTTCCAGTTTAAATTGAGGTGGACGTTCTTTCCCCGGTTTCACAACAGGAGTCACACTGTTAATTTATAAATGTAGACTTGGAGAATTGAGGACTGGAAAAAAAAAAAAAAAGAAAAGAAAAGGAAAGAAAAAAAGACCGGTTAACTATCTGCAACAAAAGTGAACTAAAGGACATGCCCAATAGAGTTCAGGTCCTTTCAGTCAAAAACCCTCTGCTGCACATTTTGTGTGAGTGTTACTGTTTCTGCCTATTACTGTCGGAAACACAAATAGTGCAATTTGTGCAATCGGAGAAGCTTGCCTTTTTTTTTGTTCCTTCTTAGAACACTTGGCTCCAAACAAACTCGTGTTTACGCACTCATCAAAATGCACTAATGGGTACTCTGAACTCATTTATATTGACATCTGCAGGAGGCATCGGAGGACAAAAAACCCTTCATCCTCTTACTCAGACAGAATAGCTTGTGAAACGATGCGGGCATCTGATCTGCTTGCTGTGACCAACATATGTACACACGCAAACCTTAATAAGACTACAAGTTTATTCCAGAAGGAATCCATTTAGCTGTAAACTAAACAGAACCCAGAGTTTCAAAGTCGTAGCCCTGAGTACGCAACAAGTTTGATAGCTCACGTCAGATTTTTCTATCTGCCCCTCTTCAGTACAGGAATGGCTGCTCCACACACTCCTCCTTCCCCTTTCCCCTTCGATACGCATTGTACAGTGAAATTTGTCTTGACTGTATTTGAGTTCTCTGGTAATGTAATAAGCATGATGGTGCCTTCTATGAATACATCATTCCAGTCTCGCTGGTGATTTTGTACAGTATAGTGTATGAATTACTGTGCTGCAAAGCCGATCGGCTGCAAAGCATTTAAAGGAAATCGTTGAGAAATTGTATTAAAAAAAAATTGCAGTATCTTTCAATCAGTAAACGTTGCTAAAACGATCATCCACCTCGCTCTTCCATTAACAAGTTCGCCTGTTTTTTTGCAGAGGGGGGGAAGGGAGGAAGAAGGCATCCAGCTAGTCTCCAGGTCTCTTCTCTTTAATCAATGTCAAAGCTAAAGGAAACGGAGTTGAAATCTCTCTTGGGCGTGAATTTCAGAAGTCAGCCGAGAACGGTGTGAACGCTTTTGGCCAGCTGGTAATCGGTAGAACTGAGCATCCTTTGTGAGGGTGAGCTTATCAAACGAGGATACTGCAATTTTCAGAGAACAAATCAGCAGCTCTTAAGTATTTGCATTTTCCAGTTGCGCTTTTTTAAAAACTCTTACTCATTTTGCACATAACTCTCAGCTGAAGCTGGCCCTTATGTGGCCTCGGACTGAAGGATAGCAAGGAGACGTCCTCTTCTTCGGTTTGAAGGGGTTTTCCAGTGGAGAGGTCTGTTTCTGGGTGTCGTTGTGGAGCGCGTTCCCGTGCCTGCAGCCGCAGCACGGGCCATCGGCCGGATGCCGGGGCCCGCGGCAGGTGCCCGGCGCCGAGGCCTCGGAGGAGAAGGGGAGGGCGTTTGTGTGCGTCTGTGTGAAAGTGTGACCACTTAACGCTGCTTCCCAGCATGGAAGACCTCAAACACAGTAATGGCAATTTCAAGCAAAAGCAGATAGGGCGTCATAGCGATCTGTCTCTGGATCATGCAATCGTTTGCTGGTTTCGAGTCAGTAGGAAGATTTTGCACGTATTTTTCCGATACATTAGGCAAAGTGAAGTGGCGTCTGTCTGTTTTCTCGCAGACTCGAGGTCTTCTGTGTTCGATGGTAAGTCTTGCACTATTTTCATAGACTTTTTTTTTCCCGGGGCACATTTCTTCCAGTTCCCATTTTCATATTTCAGTTTTTCGTTGAAGGTCTTGTATTTTCAGCTGTTACCTGGAAATCTGTAGTACTTGAACTGCTCGCCACACAGCACCACCGCGTAGGTTTGAAGCCTCGGGACAAATTGCTGTCAGCGGTTAGCAGTTTGTTTGCCACCAGTGTGTTTTGTGTAGCCCTTTTTTTTTTTTTTTTCCTTTTTCCCTTTTGTAGTGCTGTGTTGTTTTGCTGCCACCTAATCCATTTGTATGGCAAATGGCACTGGGAATAATCTCAACAACAAAAAACGGAGTATTAAAAAGAGCTACTGAGCCATTCTGCTTTCTGGCTTGCTTCTTGTTTAAGTGACATGAACAACCGTTGGAACGTCATCAAGTTTACGTGGCGATAGCTCGCCTGCTGTACTGCGGACTCTTATGTGTTCTCGACCCTCTCGATAGTAAATGTACCTCTTAGAGCAAAGGAAGGGATTCACTGACCATTACTGTTAGTTGCTGATTTGTGGATGGTGGGAGTATTTTGTCATTACGGTTCTATTTCAACAAACTTGGCTGACCATCTTGGCTTTAGTAGGTATACCAGACAGTGGATTACCATCTTTATTGCTGTAACGTGTCAAGCATTATATGCTAGTAGATTCTAGTTTAATTGTTGCAGGTGGAAAGTATTTTTACTTTTAAGTTTCCATTCTGAATGTGTTTTGACTAAACATACCAATAAACTACTGATGTCTGCAGCATTTATCCATGTCCCGAATTCTCTTGAACGCAGGTCGCTGTAGAGCACTCTTTATCCCTTGCTATGCAGAAAATGCTTTTTTCGGAAAATTGGTGCTGGTTTATCAGAAGGCGCTGGGAAGCCGTAGTAGCGCAGTGTCACATATTTTGGCTGAAGTGTTTGAGTAGTCGGTGAGCTCTGGTTTGCCGTGGCTGGATAAACTCCTTTCCTGGGACGTTGGCTGAAGAAGACACAGGGTTGGAAACCCTGCCAGTGCCGCTGAGAAGCTGTGCCCGGTCCCCTCCTGGCTCACGAGGGGTCCTGCCCGGTGCTGCTGGGGCTCCAGGGCTGAAAGGCACGGAAACCAGGCGTGGTTTGGTCACGGCACGTGCGGCCGGCAAGAACCTGCCCTGGGTGCAGGTCGGTGCCCTCGGGGCGCCGTGGTCCAGGCAGGACTTGGGTCCCGGGTGGGATTCCCTGTGCCCTGCCGGGCTGTGGGGGCTGCGGCGCCCGGCTTTGGGGGTACGGCTTGAACGGACGCTGTGGTGGTGCTGGGAGCAACCTGAGCTGAGCGGTCTTAGAAAAACAAATCTGCGAGTTGCTTCTCTCAACTTCAGTGTCACTTATTCTTGATAGTGCGGAACCAATTGCCGTACTGCAAGATAATCCCTGTTTTTTCCCTTTTGTGTTCGGTGGCATTGCCGGTGCCAGCATTCACCCAAAAAGGTTGGTAAAGGGTTATTCTTACACTGCTTGTAGCTAAATTGTGTCTGAGTGATGGAATCGATGCGGAGCTGGTCTGCTCTGGGTGAAGCAGCTGCTGTCTGCGGTGTCCTGAAGTCCTCTGCCCGGCTCGCGTCTTGGCTGTAATATTTTCTGCTAAATGGCAGTTGGGAAGTGCCTGAGAAGTTGCACGGTTGTGTGAGCTGAAATACTGGGGTGGAAAAACGAGATCCTGTAGAAGAGCCCTAAGCCCAAGTCATCAAAACCTCCTCTGAGGGCCAGCCTCAACAGCTACGAGATCTGCTGGCGCCGAAGGTCCCTGAAGAAACGCCATCCCCTCGGTGCCGTCTCCTGAGGGGGGTGCCCAGAGCATTCAGACCATTATATTGCTTTGGTTTATGAATCTTGGAGGCCTGTGAATGCGTGTTAATCTGGGGCTGGGGAGGAGGTGGCACGGAGAATGCTATCTGAAACCAAACAAGGTCGGCCAGGGCCTAGTTTTACTTGTGCCGTGAAGTCTTACATGCTTTGAATTGTGGCAGAGCACATTTTAACAGCCCCTGAGCTGATGCTGAGGTTTAGTCAATGACTGTGTAATGATCACCTGTACTGTTTATTTTTTTTCCTTTTTCTGTGGTTGAATGGAGGAAAGTAAAAGTCAATCCACGTGCGGGCCGTAGTGAGAGCAGGGGGCTTGGAGCGGAGAAAACAGAGAGGAAGAGCCAGGGGCAGCTGCAGGGTGTCAGAGACGCGGTCAGTGCCGCGGTGGCCTCGCCTGCCCCTTGGCCGTCACCACCAGCAGGTACAGCCCCCACTAAGGGACCGCCGTGGACCGTTGTGGATGGGAGAGAGCGTGCGGGCGTGTGCACGTGTGTGTGCGCGCGACGTCTGCGTGTGCACGTACGTGTGTGTGTGCACCTGCAGTTTTCATGTGCATGAATTAACGTTGAGAACGGCTTTGGCGGGTGCTGACACGGTGCTGTTCTCGGCTGCCTTATCTCCGTGCGGTTTTAACTGCAGCCCTTTCCGTAACCGTGGGCGCCCCCCCGGTACACCGCGGGAACCGAACCCGCAGCGGCTGCGACAAGGCATCGGGTACCGCGGGGTTTCGCGCGCTCCCCCCGGTCCCGAGACCCTCGCGGCGGCGCTGGCCCCTCCGGCCGCGGCCGTGCCGCTCCGCGCAGCGCCGGGTCCCCGGGCCCGTGCTGACGGACCCGCTACGCAAACTGCGGTTCGGGGCGGCTGCCAATACGGAAACTGCGGTCCGGGGGGAAGGCGGGGGGCCGCGGGGCGTCCGTGCGGGGCGGGGCCGGGTCCCCTCTGCCTCGGCTCCAGAGCGACGGCTCTGCCGGAGCCT
>VYZM01022803.1:836989-847143 GCA_013398915.1 Dromas ardeola | reverse complement strand
ATGGGATGGAATACGCTGTTGGTCAGTTTTGGGTCACCTGTCCTGTCCGCTCCTCCCCGTAGGTGCAACCCCGCTACGCTTTTCCGCTTCTGACCCTCCAATGGGGCATATAACAAAGTGAGCTGACCGCGGCTGTTATAGCAACAAGTATGAGTAGGAGCCTCTCTGCATACCATTCCTTGGTGTGTATTACAAACATCGGGTCTTACCACTCTGGAAGCAGACTGCTGTTTGAAAAATACGCTGTTAATTTCAGAGAATTCAGTTAGAAGAGACTTAGCTGAAACATAAAATTACTGAACAGAAAGTTAGTTCTGATTTATCTCAAACCAGGACAGGCAACCCAGTGAAAAATTCTCACAAGAGATTCCTCTGCAAAGAGGAAAATCTCTTTCCAGGTCTTTTCTGTGCGCATTGAATTACTGTTCCTAAACAGTCACCACCGAGATGCCACTTGTGCAGACTGATGTAGGAAGGAATTTGTGTCTTAATCACAGACCCTCTCTATGGTCAGATGTGGATCAGTGAGTTAACCAAGCACATGTTTAAATCGTTCTGCTTTTAATAGTCTTTAAAGTATTGGGCACTCAACTCTTACTTCAGTCAACAGAAGCTAGGTACCTCAGTCTCTTCAGAGACTTGAGAATACCCATGAATTTCTGTGTGGTTTAGGAGGGAAAGTAAAGACACTTTGGGGTGCCGTGCCAAGCAGATGGCAGGGAGAGCAGTTGCTGACAGAGGATCCTCTGCTATGAACAGCTAACACAGCTCTCTGAATTCGTATTGCAGCAGATAGTTCACCTTTCACTTCCCTTCTACAAGTGGGCAACCGCTGTTATCATTTCATCTCTAGGTCTTCATGCAAGCAGTCACTTGCAGGTGGTTAGTGCTTTGATAAAATTGATTTTTCCACTGTGATTATAGAGGTGGTAAAAAAAAGAAAAAAAACCCAAACCATTACTGCTTGTTTCCTCACAGGACCAGCAACTGCTTTTCATTAATTCTGTGCTTCACAGAGAATGCAAACATGCTCTTACCTCCCATTCCTGAGAGATGATGGGCTTGTTTCCATAAATATAATCTTGCCGGCACTCACACAGGCACCTGATAAGTCTGTGGGGCAGGTATGTTGGAGAACCATATAGCACAGCTAAATCTGCTGAAATGATACTATAGGGCGACATGCTGGACAGTGAAGAAGAGTAGACGATTAGCCCAGATATCCAGGTACAACTCTCTTGCCAGGTGGCACCGGTAGCACAAAGGGCCAGATTCAGTTACGTAGGCATTCATTGATTTGAACTTGGAGCTAGAAAACCAGAAACTTGGTTTCGGCTCTTGGCCTTGGCAAGGAAACCTCTCCATTTGCAGCAAGTCCAAGACTTTTTAACAGGTCTCTCAGTATATCTTCCTTACCCAGTGAAAATCTGCGCCAGATAGCTCAGGTGCCACATGCAGTACAGCCCCCAAAGGATCCATTTATCTTGCTCCAAGTTAGACTGGTTTTGATGCCCACCCAGGCACCTTACTCATCTCTTCATCTTATTGTGTTGTGCAGCGCAGACATGTTCTGAAGGGGAAAAGCATGGGTGTCTGTGAGAACACACTTGAGAAAGCTGTCAACTGATGGCTGCCCATGCTCCCTCGTCCCCAGGATGCTTTGGTTGCCTCCACCGTTGAGTTTTGTGAAAGTGTGCTAGTATTAACCACTTCCTGCTTCACTGCAGCTTCCTCACACTTTGTTGACCAGGGTTGGCAGACATCTAAATTTGCACTGGTCCATCACTCATCCCCAGTGGCCTGTCACTACCCTGAAGCTTCAGTGTCTATCCCAGGAATCACCACCTAGACACTAGCACACTCTGTTTGGAGTCAGGATCACACCTCAGCTGGGAATATTTGGGCCAGCAGTCTTGTTCTTTCATTGCTTCACAGGCACAATATTCCTTTTCCTATTTTGAAGCTCAGTTTCTCCCAAAATACCTCTGACCATTGCTAGCTGAAATGCTGAAATGAGACCTGGCCCAGCCAGTCATTTCCTTCTGCCTGCTAGCAGTTGTCAAGGCAGAGAGCCTGCCTTTTGTCCGTTTGTCTCAAGCGTATCTGCTCCCTGCTCAGTCCCGAGTGCCAGGACTAAGTGCCCTAACTCTCAAGGCACACATCACAAGAAACATTTAGCAGACTCTCTTTTAATACCAAATATACAAAACCAGAATCCAAAACTGTAACTGGTTTCTCAAGGCAACGTTGGTTACATGAAGTTTGTGTAATCCGTTCCTTGACTTCTCAATTTACAAAAATTTTGCTGCAATTTCACCAGTAATTTTATATCATAAACACCATGCCTCGGCTGTGGCAGAGAAAGGGATGGACTCCTACCAGCTGAGCTCAGCCAGAAGGTTCCTGGAAGTCTTGAAGTGATAATGTGGGGCCACTTAAAAAACTTAATCCAAACAAATACACCAAAAGAGCTTGCACTGTGATGCCTCACTTAAGGTATTACTGAAGGGTAACTATGAAAGGAGCTACACCGTAATTACTAGATTCATGTCCTCTGTTACTGAGATGCTACTGCCTGATAACTGTGAGCTACACCTCAGAATTCAGAAGTTCCCCCAGCTCTACAGAAGTGGAACCGATGTCAGGATTAATGACTCAAAGAAAAATTTCTTGTCATGGTATGGTATGGTATTGCAATACTAATTTATCTCCTTGTGGGTTCCTCATCGTCTGAACCACCTGTGAAGTTTCAATATGTAGGTAGAAACTTCTCAGTGCAAGATGGTGGTAGGTAAGGGAAAGGCTGAACTTCATAACCTACCCTGCCAGATGTGCCACCCAGCCTGCGAAGGGTGAGGAGGAGGCCATGCTAACAGCTGGAGAGAAGCCCTCAAGCACGTAGTGTACATCCTGCCTGGTTAAGCAAAATGGAGGGTAAGTGTGAGGCCATTCCAGCCTGAGACAAATGGTGTGTGGGAAAAGCTAGTATTTTTGCAGTTCTCTGTGAAGGATTTTTTATGACTTTGAAGTAATTTTTGTTTACGGTAATTTTCCTTTTGCGTCACAGCTGAGTGCAACGAAGACTGTAAAAGGCAAGACAGAATGTTAGACTGAAAGAGTTTTAGAAGCAACAGGAGATTTGTGGTTAAAAGTTATTTTGAGCTCCTACTGTGGAAGATGCCCCCTCACTGAAGACAGCACAAGGTTTTATTCTTAAAAGGTCCCCTCTAATCATATGTTAAATACAAAGATGCTATTTGAATAAAGAAGAAAGAAGAAAGAAGCTTTGAGAGAGCTCTATTTCCTATAAGCCACGTACTAAGGACACTTTGTTTCGGAGAGGGCTTCAGACGATTTTTGATGAAGTTGAAATCTCATTATTCTAGTAATTGGAAAAGACTAGAATCAGACTTGTTTCTTTTAATAGTCATAAATGCAGAGATTGCTCACTAGCTCCAACTTTATCTTTTTATATCTGAGGTGGTAACATCCTGCGTTACACATCTTTCATCTTCTCTCTTTCTGCTGTCCTACAAGGCCCAGAGTGATTTTCAGTCTGTGTTAGAGTACCTTAGCATTCAACTCAGGTTGTGGCTTTGAAGCTCTTGTACACAGCAGCTTCTTCCTGGGATAGCTGCCAGCCTGCTCCCTCAAGGTGGATCTCTTCTGTCCCTATCCCACTCAAACTCTTTGAACTTCAGACTAGAGTCTGAAGCACTGCCCCTGCACTAGGACTTCTAAGCATGTCTCTGGGGTGCCCAGGTCTGCCTAGCAGCCCCTCCTGAATGTTTAACCTCTCAGTCTGCCCAGTTCCTGTGTGATCTCCTTTACGTACCAACAAAAGTGCATGCCTCCACTGTTGAACTCTTCAGGAACTACATAGTGTTCTTAGGGGGTAATCAAATTTTCTGCTAGAACTGAGGGCAATTCAAGGGTTTTCTTCCAGGACCCTGAGAAGACCAGTAGATATATTAGTCAGGCCTCCGCCCCACATGCGGAAGTATGTTGAACCATCTTTACTCCCACCAAGAGCTTGCTGTCTCTCTTGTTCTCCTCTCCAAATTGCTCTAAAGGCTAGAATCATCATCAGGGTGGGTTTCGTTTCCTTCTCAGCAATAGCGTTGCCATCTCCTCAGACCTATCCCAGGCTGAAACAGTGGGCCAGCTGCAAACCATCCCACTTTCAGCAGAGAACCGTTGAGTTGAAATGACAGGGCGTTGTCCTGGGTCACAGAGGAAGAGGGGGATGACTGGACCAGCACGGGAGGAAATCTGTGCGGGCACTAGTGGTGCGTGGGGAGGTAACGAACCTCATGACCTGTATGGTCTGACAAACTGCCAGCTTGCAGCAGGTCCGTCCACCCACATTTTACAGTTGAGGACTTGGCACACAGAAACATTAAGCAGCTCAGCCAGAGTCACCCATGAAGCCTGTGGGAGGCTTGTGAACATCCCTTGGGAGAAACAGGTCAGTGTCATAAGGGCTGGATGACCCTTCCTTGGACCGTGTTCAGGCAAAAGTAATTTCTCCTGGTGCTGGGAGCAGAGGCGGCTGGTGGCAGCACAGCTGCGTCAGTTGGGTTCGCAGTGTTGCTCTGCAGCAACCCAGTGCAACTGGGAGCTGAGGAGGGGATGGGATGAGCAGGGGCAATGCAGGGACAGCAACACTGGGAGAAGGATCCAGTCGTAGGTGCAAGG
The DNA here is from genome assembly GCA_013398915.1 of Dromas ardeola. Lineage (NCBI taxonomy): Eukaryota > Metazoa > Chordata > Aves > Charadriiformes > Dromadidae > Dromas > Dromas ardeola. Next base: position 842,445 of record VYZM01022803.1, on the reverse strand, counting down.
GAATAAAGGCAACAAAAGAGGCAAGGAAAGTTAGAATGGAAACCGAAGAGGAAGCAGAACATATACAAAGGGAAGGAGCTTGAAACAATCAATCAAGGGGCTTTTTAAGCCACCATCTTGTGGCTACCTATGGTGTGCTTGGTCTGGCTGAGTTCCCAGTCCATAAATCCTCAGGATTTATGAACGCAGAGGGCATTTCTGAGAGCAGCGGTTTTTACCTTTTCCCAACCTATCAAACTAGCGCGAAGGAAAAATACCCCAACCTCTTGCTGACACCACTATACAAAACAGAGAGTGAGGAAGGCTCTGCATCACACAGCCCGAGCGCGCCCCACCGTGCTCCACCAGGACTTCAGCACTGGTCCCACACTGCCTCGCCACTGACTGTTCAGTCTCCAAATACGCAGCAGAAGATCCTCCACTGTCCTTCATCTCTCCTTTCTGTGCCTAACTGAGACTAGACACAAATTTGTGTTTGTGTAACTTTATCTAAACATGCAGTTTTCTGCAGGTGGAATTTAACTCAAGGCCATAAGAGACATTAGTGTCCCTGCACTTATCCACTTGGGCAGGTTTAACAACACACTATTAAATTCCCCTCCCCTGGTGCAACCTTGTGCAGAGCGCAGTCACTGTCCCTTCCCAGCCAGAACGCATGGTGCGGACAGTCCCCCCGGCTCCTCGAGCTGATGGGCTATACCTTGGGTGATGAAACTTCTGGTTTCCCCAAAGCCCTGGCAAATTCTCCACTGTACGAGATTTTTTTGCACTGCCACATCTTTGAGCTGGAGCATTGAATTCTATGAAATATCGTATTTGTTAAAATAATTACCATAGCTCATTAACAATCATTCCAAATAACTGCGTCCCCCAAGCTGACAGCAAATAACAGACTACTGTGGTTTTAGATCAAACCTTCAGGTTAAGAACAAAAGCTGGGGGAGGAGAGGAGCAGCTGTTATTCAGGGAAGCGCTCTGTCTTTAGCTATGTGGCCAGCTTATCACAGCTCAGCTTCTGGACCCCTGTACTGTTGGAACCAGGGAGGGAGAAAATAAGCTCCAACCGATTAAGTTTGCTTGATCTGGACGATCTCTTTTATGTTCCTTCCTCTTGAAGGTTTGTTTCATTTCACCTCCCCAACCCCTCAAGACAACACAGAGAGGATCAAGTAGCAATTAAATGATTCCTTAGCAGATTTCAGCCCTACCATGCAGAAAAAAAAAAGCAGTCAACCTGAGCAAAAGCGCAGTAGTGATAAGAAAAGGTATAGATGCTATTTATTGCAAAGGACCTCACAACTGGACAGTCATGTTCACTTCCCATGGCCAACAGATCCTTGGTAATCAGTAGGAACATTGTAATACAACAGTGTGAGTCAGGATGCATCCTTTTTCTTAAATTGAAAGACCGCAAGAGCAAACCACATTGGGAGATGAGCAAACTAAAAAGAAAAAAGTTGTTCTGCAAGATTTCCTGTTCCGTGATGCATGTGCAATTGGCCTATATTTGTGACCCCGTTTTTCTTTCAGGTCTGTAGCTGTACTGCAGAGGTTCGATCCTTTGGTACAAAGCCTGCGCTGTGAAGGAGTGGGAGCCATCAATGCTGGGTACAGAGCGAGTCTTGAGTGGGGCGCACGGCTCTTTAACTTGGCATGCTTTCTGACTTCCACGTGGCCCTAAGCCTGAACCGAGCCTTAAATGCCGCTCTTCAGCAAAGGGAGAATGGAAGACATAGAAAGAGACAAACAAGCTCCTCTCTCAGGCACCTCTTTCTGAATCGCACCCAAAGCCGAGCAGCTCGGTGGAGACCAAGCCCACAGTGCGGTGGGGCTGGCTGTTGCTGGCTGTGGTGGCGAAGCTGCTGCGGCGCAGGGAGAGGCCCTCGGCGGTTCTGCTCCCACCGTTAACGAGGGAGAGGGGAGTAAGTGACGTTTGTGGAGCTGCCCCTGAACATGGTGCGTTTCACAGGCAGAACAGCTCTTCCCATGGTTTGCGCTGCAAATGAGGCGTGCCTGCTTCGTGCGCTGCTGCAGCTGTTGGGTTACAGCTATTTCTGTTACACAAAACCTGTGGGCCAGAGCTATGAGACCATATAGTCTATGTGAGCTGCAATTCTTCATTTTTTCCCAATCAACACATTTTCTGGCGCGTCCCCTACAACACCAGGCCAGAGCCAAAAAAGGCCACCTTCTAAATTTTTGTTTACAAACGGGATTCTGACTTTCTGCCTCAAAACCAGAGCGCTCCTCACAGTTAATCTCTAATGTGCTGCTCTTATTTCTACAGACTTTTTAATTATTTAACTCAAATTAATCCCCCCATCTGCTGCTCCCTGCTCTAAATTGCCCAAGTCAGTATCTGCTTAGCTATCAGGACGATGGCCGCACGCCCCAGGGAAGGCAGCACAGCTTCACCCGGCCTTTCGGCAGCACAAAGGGAGTTTCCTGCCCCAAGCCACGGCTCTCATGGGTGGGCTGCGGGCAGTCTTGCCGCTTCAATCAGTTTTAAATAACTTGCTCTCTGCTACCACCCATTGCCTTCTCAGCTTCACTGTTCTTTGGGATAGTTGCAACTCATGGTTATGACGTGCCTCATTCCTTTTTCTTTGTATAAACTGGATTACTTGGGGTTCTTTCAAAGCGGTACTTGGCATTCATTTCTGCTTTTAGCTTTAAGTACCTCTCCAGACTCCTTTGCATCTTTCCACAGTTTAGATTAATTCATGTCATTCTTTAACGCAAAATGAACAGGCATGCAAGGAAACAGTGCAGAAGAGCTACTGTGCATTAACATCATAGTGGTTTATTCTACCTTAGTTTCTCAGGTTAGACGAGACCTATGTTCCCAAAGCATTCATTTTTTTGACTGGTACTTTCAACTCCTTCACATTAAGTACCATTCAATTAGCACACGCTTATTAAAATCAGAAACTAGGGGATGAGAAGGTATTAATGAATTTTAATTTCTCTTTCATGGAAGAGGTCCACAAGAATTTGTCTTATTTCTCACCGTGAACCTCAGATTTCTAATGTCAGCACCTTCCCACATCTGTAACCGCACCTTAAAGGAACCTGCAGTGCAAAAATCTGATCAAAATTCAGACTTTCTCATAGTTTTGTTTAACAGTTTCCAATTTAAGTGCCTGATTTAAAATTTTGTTTAAGCCTTAATTAACTTAGCCTACTGACTGAGTGTAACAGAGGAACACCAGTTTTGCAGTGCTACACTTAAGGGGAGAGCTTGCTTTATTATGGCAGCATCTGTTACGTAAATCTACAATTTATTCCTTAAAGAATTTTTTTAAATTTCTTATTTCTCCCATTAATGTGTGTTAGACTGTGAAGTTTAAGTGCACATAATCCTAATCTCCAGGATTCCTTTAGTCTCTGAATAACAAAAGGAACATTTTGTAATTCCCTCTTGGTTTGCTTGGAATTTTTTTAACCACTTATCTCAGTTTTATCAGTTTCCTTTTAATAATCAGAGCACAGCCCTCCTGCTTTGCACTTAAAAGGAGATGAAGAAAATATCAGTCAAAATGTTAGCTACTCATTTGAGACAGTTAGCCAGAATAATTTTAGGTTAAAACCCAACTCTGTAAAACATTTCTTAGGTAGGAAAATACCACATTGATTTCAAGGAAACGTACGCTTCAAGATTTTGCCTAAATTCATCCCTAATTCGTGCACAACCCTGAATCCTTTAGACTGTTTTAAGCATCTTTATTCATGTCTAGGAAGGGTTGGAAACAGTGCTCAGGGTGGAGACAGGACAGGTGGTGCTGGGCAGGGGCAGGCATGGCCGGACAAGCTGCCGCCCAGCAGCCTGTTTGCCCACAACCCGTCCCTTTTATCCCCTTTTCCCTCTGTTTGCCCACACTTGTTCCCCCAGACCACTGTGATCCCTCCCTTGTCCCTCTTTTGCTCCTAGCCCTAAATATCCCATAACAGGACTTCTACGCTCCCCAAATGGTCCTCATCGGCACCCCACCATGAGTCCATGCCTCTGTAGGTACCTCAGCCCGTGAGGTGGCCTGGGGGCTTGCCTGGGGGACCGTGGGCTGGCTTCTCTCCTGGGACAGCCCAGAGAAGAGACAGGACAGGGGGCCTCCGGGGCTCCAGTTAGTTATTGAGGTCCCCCCAACTTTGCTCCTCAGTGCTCAGGGAGGTGAGCCTTAATCCCATAATGTAACACTCACCTACGTAAAAGTAGGTGGACTGCACCATCCCTTCTCCTCACACAGTGTTTCCCAGCCACGCTTCACCTCCTGGGGGGGCTGCGCTCCCCGAGCAGGAGACTTTGTGCCACTGCAGGGTACCTTCCCAGGGGCTTGTCGGTCTGAGCGGCTGTGGTGTGCTGAGCCTCACGGCCCCACGCCTTGGGGAGGGAGCTGCAGGATCAGAGTAGAACCCGGTAGCAGCAGCTGGACCTACAGGAGTTACCTCAATTCCTCTGTCCTCCTTTCTATTTGTAGAGATGAAATTTTAATCACTTAAGCTAACAGAAAACACCAGAACTATATGCCTAAAACATAACGTGAACATCAGTTTAAAAGCGATTCTGCCAAGATCACCTAAGCCAAAAACGTAACTGGAAACACTGCTCTGCCACACTCCATTCCTTTCCCAATAGTACCCCTTGCAGCATACCCTGAAGGACATCTCAGCCAAAATAGACCATGTTGTGAGCGTGAGGTGGAAGTTTTTCCATTTCGGAGCAAAAATAAGCTGAAGCACCCTTCTTGCTATGAAGATGCATGTGATACTTTCACAGGGGAACTGTGCAAATGACCTGATTCTTGTACCTTGTATCTGTTGTGGTTTCCCCATAGCATAGAGCAATTGAAACAAAACAATTAAAGCTGCTAAGAAACTGAAAAACAACTTTTAGAAACCTTATATCTTGTTTTTAAACATAGATAGATCCAAGTGTAAGGATCAGCTGCAGTTACTCGCACAGTGCACTATGCAATTATGTTCTATGTTCACGTTTTCTAAAAGATTCCTTCAAGGACATAAGGTTTAAAACCTTATAGTAGAGTTGGTGTTAAACTACTGTATTTGCAAATGCTGGCCTTTCTCTGTAGCACAGCTTGCATTTACATGAACACGTGCATCAATAAACTGCAGCCAAACTGTTTCTATATGCTACTAGTACATTGTTACTACAAGATAGTTTGCATGCCCAGAGGCAGACAGATGTAATCTGTCTATCCCCATAATAACTAATTTTCCATATGAAGGTCCATTTTGGCAGAATCATGGAATAATTTAGGTTGAAAGGGCTCCTTGGAGGTCCAGCCTCCTGCTCTAAGCAGACCTAACTACAAAGCTGTATCAGGTTGCTCTGGGTCTGTGCATTTGACTTTTGAAAATTCCCGAGAATGGAGAATTCCCAGCCTCTCCGGGCACCTGCTCTAGTCCTGGACCATTCTCCTGGTGATTTTTTTTTTTTT
>VYZM01022803.1:804502-828131 GCA_013398915.1 Dromas ardeola | reverse complement strand
TTTTTTTTTTTTTTTTTTAAATTTGTAACTACAGGTAATAAAATAGCAAACAAGTTTAAAGGAGTTCGGAGATACTGACAGACTGCAGCAATAGTGACTAGCTGAAATAATACGAAATAATTCAAATATGCTAGTGGATATGCTTATAACCATGAAACACTATGCTATCACAGTATCATCCTTCTCTTACCTGTTGAAGTCATCAGCATACTCATCGTCATCTCCATTTCCTAAATAAATTTTAGAAGGTATTAATCAAACAAGTTTTCTCTTCAGGAAATGCAAAACAGAAACTATTCCTGCATCAAAATACATGGTTTGATGGCCAGCAAAAATGGGAGCAGATTGAATTACTTGTGCAGATTAGGAAGAGAAGATGACTTTATGGTTGTCATTAATTAATCTCAATCTCATTTACACAAACTGTTTTCAAATTGAACATAGGTTTTCAGGATGTTGATTACATTGCTGAAGACAAAACTTACAGATTTGGCAGCTCTACTTTGAGATGGAGCTGATACTTCTTATATCACATCACCTTCATGTTGCTCCTAAAGCTTACAAGGCAACTTTCAAAGGTGCAGAGGGCAAGTAAATATGCCACTGAAAGACAGTAAGACTTGTCTGGCTATCTTTTTCCACAAATATAAAGCCCCTCTTTTTTTAGATACCTAGACAACAAAATTTATCACTTGATATTAGCAAACACGTGCACAGAGTGAATCAAATTTTTGCTGCATGTGTAAAATACCACATACAAGGCAACAGTTTTCACTTTTCTGTATTCCTTTGGATAAGATCTCTCTCTTAACTCCAGCAAGTTTCACAATGGTGTTAAACAGACTGACAGAAGTAAAAGCTAAAGATTTTAGTTCAAGATGTGTGTTTCAGTTTCTCAGATTCCTCTGAGAAGCCAGGTTAGAACTTACAGTTAAAAATATCAGAGCTTCATCAGATTTAGCAGTTACTACTTGCCTAATTCTAGTGATCCCAGTTTTGCATTCACCAACCGCAGGTCTTTCAAAACAGAGTTTCTATTCAAATCTGTAACAAAACAAAAGCATTTATCAGAAATTTGACTTGTGACTCTTTAATAAAATCCCACTTAAACATACCCATCAACCATTTATAATACGTGGTTTTTTTATAATAACCTTATATAATTTTGTAGTATAATATGGTAATACTATATCCAATTTTCAGGTCTGAACTCTGCTAACATTTAAAAACATGAGTAGCAAACAGGAATGATCTTCCAGTATTCACGATCAGGTTTTACAACATGAAAGGAAATACCCTTAAAGAACTTGTGCAAATAATGTAAGATAACAATACAAAGGAGTAAGTTAATTTCAGTTAAAAACTGAACAGTAGAATTTTATATTCATGAAAACTGCTTTATATATACTTATCTACACTCCTACTTTTTTGTATTTCATGCTCCAAAACATAAGATGCCCTAATGGTAGCATAATGTATCAAAAACAGTATGTGATCACTCAGTGGAAAAAGCATCACTATCAATCACATTACAACCAGAAGGGGGCCACACACAAACAGATTTGCATCTGAACATGTAGATCATTCATTGCACTATGGGAAATATCTCCTACATTCATCAAAACACAAAAACACGTGGAAACTTACTATCAGACTCCTTTAGCGAAGGTGCACCAGTCAGGGAGCTTAACCCACTTTTTAGAGGTGGTGCATCAGAAAGGGATGCTAGACCTCCTGCTTTATTAGCTTCAGTTTTCCTGAAACAAACAAATAAGTAAGTACTCCACAGAGCTGTAAAATGTGCATAGTGACTTTCTTTTCCATTATTTACTAAGTTGTCATAAAACTAGAACAGCAATGTTTACAGCAGAAAGAGCAAGGGGAAAGGACTATTCATTCCGCAATCTTAAAAACTGTAGGCAGTTTACTGGCACAAGTGTCAAGGAAGACATTTAGTAAGAAAGTCACTTTCTCACCTATGCAAAGACTTCTGCCTGCCTTCTTTCACAGACAGAGCTCCTGCACCTCCATCAGCATCACTATTTTTATCAAGGGGCCTTTCATTATCCCCACATGTAAACGCAGCCAAAAGAAGAAAGATTCAGATATAAATCAATATTTAAATTAGTTTGTTTTACAACTAAGAGCTGATATCTGACAACACTACTAGTCCTAAGAGCAGTCAATTCACAGAATGAAAACTTCTCAGTTATTGCAAGATAGATCTCATCATCACGTGTTAAAGTTCACATAGCTACTGCCTATTCCATTCATATATTTAAAGTGTTGAGTTCAAATACTACTTCGCAAGTAAAGGACGAAGAAACACTACTAAAGAGACATCAAGATTTTCACATTTAGTATTACCAGAACTGTTTGTTACTGTGATTCCATTCCTGTTAGTAATGGGCAACATTTGAATCATTCATTATATCTAGGTCACCAAAATATCATGTATACCATCAAGTATTAAAACACTTCAAAATTTTGGAAAACGGAACAGAGACCTAGAGGCAATAAGAGCTCAGATCATCTCTTATTCTGTCCTTAGTAACTACTTTTCCCTTTCTTTCTCATGCACCCTTCTTACAGGAACAGGCAAAGCTCCCACAAGGAATTTACCTTTTGCAAACCAAGCAATGCTGGCGCCTCTCCTACTTACTTGGGCCTCAGGCACACCAGCGCAACATACCACAAAGGGATTTCACCTGAAGAGTATGTTCTTATCTCTCCTCTAGAGAAGCTGCCAGGAGGGTAGAAGCAAACGACTCAGCAGAGACAGCTCAGTTACCATTAGTTGCCAGCTCATTTATTATTAACATATTCAGCAAACCTTATTATGCAACATTACTATAATATCTACATCACAATAACATTATGAGGTACAAATTACCACTTGGTGGACTGTGACTCTACTACAGGCACACATAATTTAGAAATCATTTTTTCTGTAGGAAGTTTCTCTACTAGGAAAAAAATCCTTATTTTACTGAATAATGAGGAGTCTTTTCCCTGGATGCTCTTTTAAAGAAATCCAGTTTACCCAATTTCAAAGTGAATTTCTCGCCATATGAAAACGCTCAAACAGTAAGAAATTAGTAAATATTATTATTAGCCAGAAGTTTTTCCAGCCTTTTCTAGTTTTCCCAACTTATCATTTAAACCTATTTTATGGCAACACAACCACCTGCTATGACGGTCAGACTTTGGTTAAAGGCTAGTTCAATGAGCTCTTGAGTAAGGAGGAATAAATGCACTCAGATGCACTTTTAATCTTGATATTTCCAATAAGAAAAAATAAATACCATAGATGGGTTATCCGTACCAGGCAATATTTTCCAGATAAAAATCACTGCTCTTTGAGGAAAAAAAATTCTGCTCCAACTAAATACATCCAATGAAAGCTGTATTATAAATAATCTTTCTCAAAGAGTCCATTAATTTACTAGAAAGACATCTAGTTTACCTGGCATGATAACGCTTTGTGCTGTATGAGAATGATCCCATTCCACAAGTAAGCATCTACTGTAGCGATAATACAAAAAAGTTTATGCTGCCCACTATCAGTGTAGTTGGGGGAAGAAGCCAACATGAGGGGAGCCTGTCAAACTGACTTGCATATGCCTTTGTAACCTCTTCTGGTAACCTCTACTAAGCTACAACAATTCTCTGACTACTCGAGCACAGCAGAACACCACCATGAAACGATCTTGCAGCATTTCTCAAGAGGTATCTAAACTAAGCTTCAAGATAACTCAGCATTAAAACACAAAGATAGGTTTTTCAGTTTTATAACAAAGTTTCAGTTTTATAACTGTTGTACAGTTCAGTCACTAGTTCTTGTTTCAAATGGAATTTTTCAGTCAGACTCCATAAATGAACAATAAAAAAATGCCCTCCAGAAGCATCTGCAAAATTGACACGTGCAGAAATAACAAAACTTCACTGAAAACAGAAATGCACACAAAAGGTGCTGCAGTGTGAAAAGGAAGCCCTCAGCTTTGAGAAAATTTTCCTTATTCTCACAGTCTATGGAGCCAGCTTACGCATTCACCAGATTATTTTGTACTCCTTACAAAGCCATACAGATATCTAAAGCACTGTCCCTGTCATGGGTTCACCTCCTTTAGTACTGATCACCACTGCAGCTCTGCTTCAAGGAGAAACACTAATGTTTGTGCCTCATATATGTTCATTCCGCCAGAGAAACAGGCTGGGGACGTTATATAGTTTAACTAATGCACCTTAAAGTGATACAGGTTTTTCTGCTCACGGCACATCCAAGAGATTCCAGATGACACTGTGCATTTCAAAGAGCAGAATCACGGAAATGCACATTTCAGAAACAAAATCTCACAGAACAGATCTAAACACTCTCATTTACAAGTGCGAATAATCAAACCTCAGCTAGCTTTCAAAGGTCTGCAAGCATACTGAGGACAAAATAAACCTGTGTTAAGTAGAACACCCATGTTACTTACCAGCCGTAAGTTCTTTCTGGTTTGGGTATAGGATCATCAAAAAAAGAATCCCCCTCTACATCATCTTCATCCACACTTAGATCACTTTTTTCTTTGGTATTTAAGTCTTTGTTTTCTAGTTGAGGATCTAGTTTTGTTTCATTAGGCAGAAAATGAATGCTTCTTTTGCTTGCTTCTCCTGAGGAGACACTTGTATCACTTTGAGTAGTTTCAGCAGCCTTGAAAGATAAAGAAAAAAAAAGCCCTTACTGAAAGGAATAAGGATTTATGTCTTATAATAATCTAAGTGGTAATATAAACACACAACATCTAATATACACCTACCATCACTTTTTAAAAAGTTAGTTCAAATTTATTAGTACTTCCCAGGAATTTATTAATATCATCAGGAATCACACAAGAGAAAAAAGTTGTTTTATCACTTTAGAAAGGAAGTATTCGTTATTGTTGCTGTCATTAAAAAATTTTGTTCCATCCTCTGCGTTACTTTGCTATCTAGATCACCTCTATTATAAAAGCAACCAATTTTAAAAGATGTTGGACATCAAATAAAGAAATCGACAAACAGACTAAAAATTCTTATCTCCTAGCTTTGAATATAGGGTGGGTTGTTTGTTTTACAGCCTGAAAGTTACATGATGTTTTATTAGTGTTATTTTGCAACTCATCTATTAACAAATGTTGTTAGTTACAGCCATTGTCTTCAAAAGAAATCAATTTAAACCCTTTCAAATTACTTTAACCCATATTAAATGCTGATCTCTGCAATATAATACTAGGTTTTAAAGTGGGAAGCATAAGACAACTGCAGTTAATGACACTTTCTCCCTCCAAATACTAAAAACAAATATGACACAAACAAGATACTTTAAAAGTACATAACTTTCAGTCTTTGTCTTTTGCTTATGGCTCAGTCCTGCAGGTACTCAAACATGTAAGGACTATTCTATATGCTAACTTTAAGATCAAGTAATATATCTCAAGTGGTATCTTTGCAAAACTTCGTGGCCCAAAGAACAACGTTCAGATTTACCTAGATAATCAAGCCATTGTGAAAGCTTTTAAACAATAGCATCTTGCTACTTAGCAAGCAATATTACAATTTTTATCTTCCCCTAGACTTATTAAAATTATAGTATAAAAATTGTAATTACTAACATCAGCAACAGTTTTTAAACAAAACCAACAGGATTTTTTAATCCAGATAACCAATATGTAAGGTTGCATTGTCCCAGGTTATTTCTGTATCAGTCTTTAACTTTCATTCAGAAGGCTGAAGTAAAATTTTCAAACCATAGGCCATGAAAGTTGAAAAAGGCCTACCAAGGTCATTTTGTTTCATTCACAGAGCCACATTCAATTGCTGGCAGCAGCTCAGTTGTTCTAGGGCAAGAAAAAGTACTTACACCTCTAAGTTGTAGTAACAACAACATTTTAATTTCCTATCCTAGAGGAACAGAATTGTTGTTGAAAATTAAGGGCTTAGCGATACCCTGACTGGAGTAAAAGGAAAGTTACAGCTACTTTTCTGTTCTGGGCCCTGAGGGAGTGAACTGCTGCTATCTTGTCTCAGAAACTACAAGCACGACAGTTGGCCTTTTCTTGAATTCATGTATCAAAGTTTTCCTGAAGTGAAATAACTACTTTCAAATCATAGTGATAAGTTAACTGTGGCTAAGGGTTAAAAGAGCAACATGCCTACCTTGGGTTTTCAGACTAACGGTGTTAATAAGATAAGTCAGAGTGTGGTTTCACACTTGCACTTAAACAACTGTAATTCTTTGCTGCTGCCAAGAGCTGTGGTCTTGGTCTCTCCTAGCAGACTCCTTTCTACATTACAGGTACTGGTTGCCAGGTCACAGTCACTTCAGCTCACACGTTTGCTTAAAAACCACCCAGGAAAATCAAGTTTCAACCAGGAAGTCTATGCTCCTCAGCTAACTTCCACGTTGCTCCAGCCAGGACTGGCTAAAGTTTTTCTTATGCATTATTTTTACTCCAAGTATTCGCACAGGCAGAATATTCTCCCATCCTGCCTATGCCAAGGAGAGAGAAGCAGGAAAAAAATTAAAAATAAAAAAATCTAAGAACTGCAGTCCCACTAAGATATCCACAACTTATTCTTAGAGGAGTATGTAAGTCCAACCAACAGCTGTTGCTGTTTCCATGAGGAAATCTCCACACAGAAACCAATCTTCTCACGTTTCTGAGATAAATATATTTTCAGGGAGGATTCAGCAATATATTATGCAAAGCACTTCCAGAACACGTTCATCTATATCCTACTGCAATGGAGTTATGATTTGCTTGCCATAGAAGATAGATATAAAGAATATGGAAAGCCTGATCATAAATTCAGAATTGTTGGAAATTATATTCTACTTGCAACATCACCACATCAGAAAGAGCGTATAAATGAAAGTGTTCTTATTGCCACCTCAGCTGCTGCTGCATGCCATAAGCATTCAGCTCTTAACTGTGGTGTTCTGACAACGCACAAAACTCTCCTTAAAAAAAAAAAAAAAAAGAAACATGGTTCAATGAATGATCTTTTACCACACTTCAATACTTCTTGCCCAGAATTAAATACTCCTATCTGACCAAAAGGTTTGCCAAGAACAGATATAGAGGAATAAGATTCATACCAAACAGAGGATGGACCAGCCTTGAGACATCTGCATACACACCCAGAAAAACACCCATATGAAACCTGGTTAAATTTACAAGCTACTGGAACTACTCTTTTTTTCCTCCTCTAGACAAGTGTTCTTTTCCTGAGGAAAATCCATAAGAAACATTTAGCTCGTCTCTTTATGAGACCATGCTTTCAAATAAAGTATTTTAAACCTGAAGATGAAAGGTGGTATGTGCAAAGGAGAATGGAATATTTATGACGTCTAACTCATATTCAGTAGTAGTTCTTAGCTTATCTAGAACCACTTTAAGACAAAAGTAGGAGCTCAGGTACGAAGCAACTGTATTAGTAACAGTGATATTTAATCAGCATTCAGAACTTTTTATTGGATTTGTTTTGTTTTAAAAGCCGGTGCCAAACAAGAGTTATCTTCTAACACAGGTCTGAAATTATCAGAATTTCCATTCAAAGTCCAGTTACAGAATTATTAGCTTTTAAGATACTATCAACAAGCACAGCAATCAGTAAAGTAACTTGATCTTGAAATGAAGCTTGCTTTTCAAATTGTATAGTTTTCTGGTTTTGAAATAAAATGAAGCAGATACAAACTGAGCTGTCATTTTATTTTCTTTCATCCTTATCACTCCCTCTCCCAAATGAATAAACTAACAACAAAATCCATGCAACGTTGTATTTCTCAGCTTTCATTAGTGAGTTGGAACGCTTCTAAGTTATTTCCAGTAATCTTGAAAAAAGCTATTAAAGCTTTTAATGTGATCAGATTACATAAAAAAATCTGTACAAATCTTAGTATTTGAGTCAGGGCTGGTTTGCTTTTTTTTTTATTTTATTTTTTTAACTGGGTGTAGTGGGTAGCTGGTTTCTTGTGGAAAAGAGGCTTAAGTGATCATGCCCCTTTCTGTACCATACACTTTCCCCTAATTCTCAACCTATTGGTCAGTTCCAGTCAAATGTAAAGGAGTATTAGAGGCCTGGAAGATGTTAGTTAATACAGATTTTGTGCTAACAGGAAGCAACAGAGAAAAATCCACAGGCCCCAACACAGAGACAGTTGTATCCTAACACCTTATAAAACCCAAGCAGCCATCAGCCAGCTGCCCAATAAACGGACAGGTTAGCTCCAACCCATCTGCATCTCACAGAGATGTTGTCATCTAACCAGCCGGAAAGGTACAGGACTTTGCAGATCATTTAAGTGAATGCCATCATATCCACAGTTTCATAGGAGTTCTCTCTTCTACTTATCTCATGTATGTTTTGTAGCTTTTTCATTACATATAAACAATCTTACCTTATTTGGTATAGGGTGCGTACTTGATCTTCCATCAGATGATTTTGACGTGGGGCACAGGCTATCACTTAGAACTGGAGCAACCTAAGAAGTTTCACATAAGCATTATGAAGAATATACTGAATTTTGTCATAATACCATACAACAAGAAATAAGGCTACCATCCTCACTCACACAGTATGCAATCTGTGACACTGTGATGCTATGTTAGGAAGTCTATGACAACTACTTCTGAATTAAGGCTTTTGTTGGGGTACTGAATGCATCTTGGGTGCGGAGAACTTTCTTTCGAGCCACAATAACAACAACTCATCAAATACTACTGGTTGGATTTCATTCATTTAGTTAACAAATTAGTTACATATTCCGTTAAAATATCACTGCCATTGCCTTCAGGTAGTTCAATACTTTCACATATTTAAATACATAAGTTTTCAGAACAGTTTTAAAACTTTTAACAAAACCAATTCTAGACTTTTCAGGTCATATTAAAATTAGAAGTATGCCAAAGAAAATACGTACAGCCAGAAGTGTTAGCAAACCACACTAGAAATTAGAAAATAAGTGACATGGTGTTTTGTGTCATTTATCTGGGTTCACTCTGTGTTACTACGTTGTAGCAGAATATTAGTAAAGAGTACTAGGGTGGCATTAAAAAATAATAGAATGGTCATGATCTTTATCTTTCAGCATTGTTTTCTGATAAGTTATGTTGAAGGCATAATATAATATTCTAAAGACTTGAGACCGTATAATACTACAACAATAGCCAAGTGTTCTTAATTTCAGGGTTCTTTCATCATTGAAATGAAAATGAATAAAGAATTACAAAGAAATAAATAAATTACATGTTAACACTACTTACTTCTTCACTGCCTGAAATCTTCTTCTGCTGACATTTTCTAACAACCTCCAACAACAGGGGACCACCCACAGTACCTTCTCCTTCTACAATTCCCAAATCTCGAGCTAAGTTTTCTCGACCTTCAAGGCCATTTAGCTGGGCAGGGAACACAAAACACATTAAAATAAAATCACAACACAGAAATAACTATCAGAACACAAAATATATATTTTGTAATATAACTCCTAAAGCTTTTTGGTCTTATTTAACACAGCGATATTTTGACTAAACAGTGATTATTTGTTGCATGTGGACTAAGGTAACGATAGCCTATTGCATCATCTACTTCTGATCTGTACCTGAACTTATCACAGACCACCCAAAGTTGTTTTAAATACGCAAGTATTCATCATTAGCAAGCTTCAGGATTTAAGGATTTATATGGTCAAGTTACTTTAGCCTATGACATTTAAAAGTGGATCCTGGGACACATAGCCAGTGGTTCCAACATATTCATAGATGATGGAAAGCCCTGATTCCTGTGCATACAGAAGTACACCAGCATAGGTCAACAATTACTTTCAGTCTCTCTTTCACTTTAAAAAAATATGGGTTTGGACGGAAACAGGGATGAAAGTAATTCTGTATTAACCAAAAAAAAAAAGAGACAGGAAAAAATTAAAGAAAAAAACATTTTTTAAAACTGAACTTCACATTATAGCAGAAGCAGAATGCTACAGCAAAGCCAGGCTGGTTGGCATAACCTCAGAACGGCAATACTGCAAAGGGCGCTAGCTCGTCTTGAACTCTTATGATTATTTAGTGACACTTCCTATCAAAACACTGGTCAAGCAAATCTGAAGCAAGCCACCACTAGTCAAGCACTGAAACACGAAGGATAAAGGGACAATTTAACAGTCTTCTCAGAGACAGCAGCTAGTAGAGGAAGACAAAGTAAAATCTTTCAGCACTATATACAAGTCACTATATGCTATACAGCAGTCTCAGCCAACTTGCTTAACTTGGGCCAAATTTCATATATGCACTGCAGCAGGGGAAAAAGACGCTTTTATAGGAAAAATGAAGGGAGCATTTCAAAGAGCATGAGATGCCTTTTCAACGCGAACGAAGGACTGCTCCCAAGAGTGAGTGGCAACGTGACAGAAGACACAACTGTTTCTATTTGCTAGCATGAACATGAATCTTTGTACAGAAGTGTCCTAGTGCAATAAATGCAGCTAAGGATATTTGACAAAGGACAAAGGTGTGTGGTATTTTCTTCGATTAAGTCCCTAAAAAGACACATGAACTTCTGAGAAACAGAAGTCAATTTATTTAACAAAGTTGGATTTTTAATAAATTAACTATTTAAACTGACATTAAGAATGAAAATGAGTATTTGAGATGTAAAGAGAAATTCTTCGGTTAAACAGAACTGTTTCAAACTCAAATTTATTATTAAAACCTTTATATCATAAAAAGAGACAAAGGGAAAAACCTGATGAAAAATGTCTAATTCAATATCAAAAGACTAAAAGCAATCAGTTGGCCTCATGATCATTGTAGGTCCCTTCCAACTGAACTATTCTATTCAATCACTTTTTGTCATGTGCACCTGCACAAAGTCCTCTGTTTCACTGAAATTTCTCTCAGAGTAGACGACTGACATTATTTTAATTTTCATGTAACAATATCAACCTAATATCATGACATAGTAAAATTACTGGCAAAAAATGTTGCAGGACTATTCTGTTGTATATACTGTCATATGATTTCACAAGAGTTATTGATTTGTTAATTCAAAATTAACAGATTATCAAGCATTGATTTCTGATAAAGGGAATATTCACTTATATGAGCACACTTTCCTGCAATATGTGTCTTTATGGCAGCAAGTACCTTTTACAGACTAAATATAAAAAATTACTTAGAATAAACACAAGCAAACGGCTTAAACAAATTTACTATAGCTTCTGTATCCATTGCCATGCACTCCAAACAACCAGCATAGCATACAAATAAAACCAGTATATCTTACTGTGCTTGATTCAGGCTGAAAAACAGCCAATGTAAAGTCAAGATTGAAAAAACGTAGAAATTCTGCAACAAGACCTGTTACCAAGCGACCTAAAAAGGAAATGAGAAGAGTAAAAATACACTAGATGGAAACAATTCTTTCTTCAAAGATTTAACATTAACATGGCTTCAGTATGAACATCTACATTGATTCAATACTCCTGCAAACATCATTCACACATTCAGCAAACTACCACCACATAGCAAATTTGTTTACCAATTCCCTAATTTCTAACTCAGCCATCATATCAATATTATTTAAGTCAGCAATACTGCAGGAGCAAAATTAGATATTGCTTACAAAATTCAGGTGTAGGATTATTTTTTTAAACTATTCAGCTGTTTTAAAGACATAACTTTGGCATTTCTCCTATGCGTGCATTCACTACTGTACCCCTATAGTGAGTTTTCACTGGTTACTGTTTCCATTGGTCTAGAATGGCTCCGAGTTAGCATAATCGTAACTCACCATGAAATACTAATTTAAATGCATTCGTCATCTCAGTTAAAAATACAACTTCAGCAATATTAACTTCGAAAATCATAGACTGAATTCTATTCTGAATGAACGGTAACTATGACATCTGACAGGAATAAAAGCATCTTTTATATCATGAAGATGGTACAGTAATAAAAGATTCGAAGATTTAATCCTTTGTTTCCTATTTCTATTATTTTGAGAAGTATACTAAACAAAAAACTTACCATCTTTTGTACCTAAAAAACTTTTCAAGCTTTCATTTACCAGAGGTGTTTTGTTCTGTCAAAAAGCAAAAACCAAACAGTAATTAGCATCATCCTCATACTAGCAAGAAATTGAAAGCCACTGCAAGTTGAAGTTTTGGTGTACGCTGTTCCACAGTGATGCCTTGCACATTTAATTCACTTCTTCAAAATCTACCTTTGTATCAATTCTACTACCTACAAGTAAAAGCTGCAGAGCCATACATTTACTTAGGCGAATTAAGACTGCCTCAGTATTTCTATTATAAAGGCTACAGAGCCAGAGTAATTTCACCAAAATTCTTAATAGCATACTGATTTTTATTTACCTAACGATTAAAAAGGTAAGGTAAGCAGTTAACTTCTCAAATTGCTCCTCTAATATAGTGCCGAGTTTGTTTAAGGAAATTCAGTCCCACTTTTTAAAAAATGGGAATTTACAAATCATCTAGACAAAGTGTGGACCGTGTTAATTAGTGGCTCTCAAGTCAATGCTAATCTTCTATTAATTAAAAGACCTTCAAAGATATTATTAAAGTGTTTTTTCTCCCTGTTAGATTTGCCCTCTTCAGCTTTGATTTTTAAACAGAGATAAATCCACGTGCTATGTTTAGGTTTGTCAAAATTGTTCGGGCTTTTTCAAACTGAATTCTAAATTCCATTCCTAACATATCAAAATATCCTGGGTAAGGACCTAACTTGAAGAAAAGGATCTGTTATAGGTATTTATCACTATAGTCGTAAATGCTAACACACACAATAAAGTGCCACACAGAAAAATAAATTTATCTTGCTTAATATTTAGGAATTCAGAGTAGTGATAATATATTTCCAGTGTCTCTACAGTGTAAAATTAACATATCATGATACATTTAAGCCTTTTGAAAAAATGGCGATCAACTGTAGCAAATCTCTCTTCAGCCCTATTACTCTCCAGATAGTCTGGGAGGTTGTTCTCTGGGTACTCTATAATATGCTGAAGCTTCATGTAAGAGATGGCACTGTTCTGCTATATGACTCTTACATTATGTCTTCTTCATCAATCTTATGTTAGATTTCTGGAATAGGGAATATCATACCATAGAATTACCCCTCCTTACTTATGTCACAATAATGTCTGTTTCAGTTGTGCAATTTTCCAGAAAGAGCACAACCTTCTAACCAGTAGAAGAATATGACAGTTTTCCATTCTTTTCTTTCGAAACAGAGAGCCTGGACATACAGCACTCTCTCCTCTGTACTTCTAGAAAATGGAAGGACACAGGAAATGAGGCAATGCCAGCAGTAGAAGGCGTCACAAAACTAGCATCTGCATACCATAGCAGCATTGTTACTTAATCACATAATCTTAATATTATTATATTGTCAAGGTATCAATACATAATCCATCTCTTAATTCAGAATTCTTCCTTAAATATAAGCAAATTATCCTGAAGTAAACGTACAACATTCTTACGAGAAACACCAAAAGTATTAGCATACTTGGCAAGTTACTGCATTAAATTGCTTTCACAAAACACTTGTCAAAAAACTCACACTACATTTTAAATTTCAAAAGACGATATTCCAATTTGATAAAATCTTGACCGGTCAGCTAGATTATTTTTTTTTTAAAGAAGTATTTGATGGAAAAGATATTTACTTATTCTGGTCAATTGGACAGAGGCAATATCAAACCAGCAGAGACAGTTACTTAAAGGTACAGTTTCAAAAGGCTATATTTAACAATTCCTATGTCTAAACATTAGGAAATACCCTGATAGTCCTGCTTTGTGATCTTTAAGCGTCATGCAGCAATACATAATTTTCTCGTTACATTTCACAAATAGAAAGTATTAAACCTATTATATTTAATTCTACATGAAGAAATATAAGGAAACTGATTTTTTTAATTTATTTTTAAGGTTCTCTTACCTCTACTTTCTCTTGTTCTTCTAATGCCAAAAACACAGCTGCTCGCAACTCTGCCTGCCAAATAAAAACAAAACAACAACAAAACAAATAGCATTTCTACAAGCACTGTTTTCCCTATGCAAATAGAATGCAAAGAGCCAGCAAGTAGCTTGACAGCTATTTGTTTCTCCTCAAGCAATTTGGCATCGATTGTAATCTACATCAGTGCAATTAAGACACTTAAGGTTACAGGCAATGTGACTTGAGGCTGGGAAAGAAGAGTTTTCAGTCTGAGAAAAACAAGGCAACAGGCAGGATTTGATACAAGACTTCCTAAATTGTTTCTTCATACATAAAAAGATTCCAAGTTACCTACATTATCTCCTTTCAGTTTCTTCTGAGAGTTAAAAATCCGGCTCTTTCAGGCAGCTTCAGGCAGCTTTGAAACACCTACCCCTCATTTACAATTCAGTCAGGAAACATGAACAAATACATTAACTTTTTAAGATGTATTTTCACAAGGTTAAGACGTACAAAATTCCTATGATTTCTTGTCAGAACACGGTCAAAGAAACAGAATTTCTCAAGGAAAAGAGAGCATGATTCCAGCCATTCAAATACTCTGTAGTGAGGTTTTACCTAACTGATTTTGAATACCTTAATATCAAGGATCAGAATTCTTCTAAGGACTATTTTTAATATTTAAACTTAAACCTTGCCTACTTTTTTTAAATACTACAGTTTCTCTACTTCTTTCATTGAAAATATCAAACAGACAACACACATTACATTTGATGAAGTAGTCTCCCACTTTAATCTTTAATCAACTTAACATGACATTTTGAAGTAGCCAGTAGATAACACTGAAGTAATAAACTATAAAAGATGGTGCTACTCTGTATACCAGTTTTCTCTAAAGCAAAGAAGAAAGCAAGCTTTTAAAGAAAGATTGATTTCCATAACTAAGGGTAAGAACAATATGAAGTGTCTGGATTTCCTCATGTATGTTACAAAAGGTAATTAAACATGGATTAGCCTGTAACTGTTCCCGCCCACCAATAAAAAAAATAAATCATTTCATGGGAAAAATAAAATAAACACTTCCTTTTAAGCATAACCCTCTTTGGACACCTTTTTAAAGGATAAAAAGTAATTTTAAAAAAGTTAAAAATATTTCTTATCAAAAGAAGTGTAAAATGCTTACCACAATTGTATGCGATGGCCATACTGACGCTGCAGTTACATTTTTTCAGGTGCTGGGATACACCATTCGATCAGCAAATTTAACATTTAACTCTCAGACCAACAGCTAATAACTTTATTTAGTCTAACGTCACTATGAAAAACTTCAAATGGTTGCATCTTTTCCACTGCTGACACAGAAACCAAGTATACTCACATAAGAGGACAAGAATAACAACAAAGCATTTGTGAAACAGACTGGCTGTTACAACTGTTCAAAATAAAAGACACCAGCCATTACATGTGGGTAGGGGCAAACCCCCTTAAGGTTCTGGATCAGAAGACTGAAGAACAAAGTTGTCTGGGCATCGTTGCCTTTACATCAGCTGATCCAGAGTCTGAACTGTTTGAGATTTTTGGTACAATATCACATTCACAGAATGGTTCAGGTAGAAAGGGACCTTAAAGACCATCTAGTTCCAACTCCCCTGCCTTGGGCAGGGACACCTCCCACTAGACCAGGCTGCTCAAAGCCCCATCCAGCCTGGCCTTGAGCACTTCCAGGGATGGAGCATCCACAACTTCCCTGAGCAACCTGTTCCAGTGCCCCACTACTCTTACAGTAAAGAATTTCTTCCCAATATCCAATCTAAATTTACCCTCTTTCAGTTTGAAGCCGTTATCCCATATCCTATCATTACACTCCCTGATAAAGAGTCCCTCCCCATCCTTCCTGTAGGCCCCCTTCAGGTACTGGAAGGCTGCTGTAAGGTCTCCTCGGAGCCTTCTCTTCTCCAGGCTGAACAGCCCCAATTCTCTCAGCCTGTCCTTATAGCATAGGTGCTCCAGCCCTCTGATCATCTTCATGGCCCTCCGCTGGACCCATTCCAACAGGTCCATGTCCTTCTTGTATTGAGGACTCCAGAGCTGGACGCAGTACTCCAGGTGGGGTCTCACCAGAGCAGAGCAGAGGGGCAGAATCACCTCCCTCAACCTGCTGGCCATGCTTCTTTTGATGCAGCCCAGGATGCGGTTGGCTTTCTGGGCTGCAAGTGCGCATTGCTTGCTCATGTTGAGCTTCTCATCCACCAGCACCCCCAAGTCCTTTTCCTCAGGGCTGCTCTCAAGCCATTCTCTGCCCAACCTGTATTCGTGCCTGGGATTGCCATGACTCAGGTACAGGACCTTCCACTTGGCCTGGCTGGACTTCATGAGGTTTGCACAGGCCCACCTCTCAAGCCTGTCAAGATCCCTCTGGATGGCATCCCTTCCCTCCGGTATGTCGACCACACCGCACAGCTTGGTGTCGTCGGCAAACTTGCTGAGGGTGCACTCAATCCCACTGTCCATGTCACCAACAAAGATGTTAAACAGCACTGGTCCCAGTACTGACCCCTGAGGAACGCCACTCCATGTGGACATTGAGCCATTGACTGCAACCCTTTGAGTGCGGCCATCTAGCCAGCTCCTTATCCACCGAGTGGTCCATGCATCAAATGCTTTTCCAATTTAGAGACCAGGATGTTGCGCGGGACAGTGTCAAACGCTTTGCATAAGACCAGGTAGATGACGTCGGTTGCTCTCCCCTTATCTACCAATGCTGTGGCAACACCATAAGCGGCCACCAAATTTGGTGTGATTTGATCAGGCATGATTTGATCGTTTGTCTGCTCCACTCCTCTAGGTCCAACCCAGTAGCATTCAAATACAGACTGAGGTGCTTTTCTTCCTCTACTCATTTATTTAATGTCAGAGTGTCAACTTCTCCCAGATGTCACCATTCCCCATTAATAGCAGTTTCACTTTTATTTTCATTAGTGCCCAATTAATGTCCTTAAGGTCTACAGAAGACAATGGCACTGGCAGTTACTATATCTCCCTTTGGCTTACCTGCATCATCTAGAATAACACCCCACAGCCCTTCCACAATAAGCAGCCCTCCAACTGGTCCTTCAATCCTGTGAGCATCACTGTAAGTTTGAAGTTAAGCACTCCTGTACTATCTCCACAAGGAAAGTTTACAGCATTTCAACACACTGCCCTTCGTCCTTTGAGGTGGGCACTGGTCAGGTCATAGCAAGAGGGTCTCAAAATATCATCTCAAATTTAGACATGGAGCCATACACTTGAATCTGTGTGAGGTTAAAGCAGTAATTCTCAAGTTCACGAAGAAGAAACTAAAAAGCAACAATAACAAAGCTGAGGCCAAAGGAAAAATCACCCCAATGCAAGGAGACGAATCATCCTACACAGTAGGATGGACAATGTCATATAGGCTTTTTGGGACCTGAGACAAGTCACAGAGAATTTGAACACCAGAGACTGAGACCACCATCATCACGTATTGTCACAGCAATTTGCTCACACCAGCAGATATGGAGGCTTACATAATGGTATAGATTATTCCATTTACAGTGTTGTTCTCCCCTCCCCCCCCCCCCCCCTTTTTTTTTAAGTAAGTGTGAACATTTGCATTTCTCTTTGCCTTAATACCCTTTGGCACCAGCCCAATCTGTGTTCCATACATTGTTACAATCTGCTCTTGCCATCCCCCTATTCCACACTGCCTCATTCTGCTAGCAGTTTTCAACGCCATCCAAATACATTTTGAAGAATTTAATTCACAGTCTAGTAGTAAAGCAGGACAAAGCTTGATATTCAGCTTCCCCACCCATATCCTTCCGAAGCCTTCAATAAAACAGGGTTATGCCGGAAGGTGCCCATTCCCTTCTATCCCTAAGCAGTTTTATGGGGCAAGAGCTCATACCAACGAGACAGCAATTTGATTTCACTTAACTTAGCTAAAATGAGTAAGGCTAATATTGTGTATGACAACTGCTGTCTGTACTCAGTGGGGAAATGTACGGATCATTATTTTGAAACAAAAGCATATTTCCCCTTTTCCTCCCAGGCATTTACAGTCCATCAGACAGTACTGTCTCTTGCTGATCGCTGTTGCACTGTAAATCAGAAGCTTGTAGTCCACGAAAGCATCTTTTCTGCACTGGGTTGTAGTACCCCTCTCCAGAACCGAGCTAAGTTTACCCTGTTCTAAATACAGAGCCTTTTGCGTGTATCTGAAGTACTGGACAGGAAAACAGCTCCCTCAGTCTGCAGTTCCCTGGAAAAGGGGAAAATAGTTCTTACTATCTCAAAAGCATATCCCAAACACATTTTTTAGATGGCATCTCAAAAAATGCCAGTCTGATTTGGGAATACGCTCTTAAAAGTAAGATAACAATCACCTACCTTAACAAGATTATTTGGCTGATTTAGTACACTTGTAAAAGCCATCCACAGCAGCTTACATAGCCAGATGCTAGACGAAAAGTAAAATGATAAGATAGAGACTGTCCAGGACTGAAGGATGACCTGTGGCCTTTAACTACCCCCCACTTGCAGACTCCAACACATAGGTATGTAGCATGCCCCTGGAGCTTTCTTTTATTGTGGCATTTGTGTTTTATTGTGCTGGAAAGCATTTATCCAACACTTAAACAAGAGAGCTTATTGTCCTAGGACAAAACTTGAGACAATATTTTCCAATAGGAAAGCACCCGAGGACTTCAAACTCATTTCTATGCCTCAGAGTGCTTAGGCACATCGGTGACCAAGATGACTTCTTATAATAGGTACTTTGCACAAACTGTGGATATGGCTTATTCCTTCCACACTGGTCTCCTTTGCATAGCTACACAATTTACTTCCAAACATCCTGCTATCCTAACACCTTCCAAAGAGATTTCAACAAAATAATTTTTTCCTAACAAACTTTATTCATACTTTCTACTCCTGAGGCAATATTTCAGATGAACGAGCAATGGCTTCACGACATTCACCTTAATATGCTGTGGAAAACTAGATCTAAAAGCGGACACTTTAACTTTACAAAATTCTTTGTACACATAGTACAGCTGAGTATGACATTGTCTGCTAGTTGACAAAGCCTTGCTGTCTGTTTCACGCATCTCTCAACATAATTTCTACAAACCCTTATAGTCCTGCAGCTTATGCAAAGGAACTCCCGGAATTCTTTTTTTCTCCCCATCAAAGACCCATTAGCAGAAAGCATAATATAAATTTCAGCTTGCCAAATGCACATGCTGCCACCCTTCTCAACACGCTTAAGCAGCTGAACACATAGTTTTTTTGAAGCCATATACAGGCAACTTTGTGCATTCCCTAAGAAATAAGGGGTAGGCAAGTTCAGCAAGTGTCAACAAGGGATTCACTTCAGATCTATAACAGGCCAGCTGGAGGTGCAAAACTCTCCTGCAAGCTTGCCTTCACAAATTGTTACTAACACATTCCTCAGTGGATGGTGTGGGTAAATGTATGTTTAGGACAGTGAAGCGATTAAAGTAATGTGTAAGATTTTGCAGGGTAAAAGAACGCATTACAGCTGAGATAACTGTTTACAGACCATCCAGGCAAAGCACAGGCATATGTAACTGCCATCTGCTCCAGTGCTTTGACACAACCCCATGCATTCACAAGCATAAACAATCTATTTAATATGTAAAATTTAGTGGCACATGAGCACCTTCCTGCACAACTTTCAGCATCTCCACTTCCTAACTGACTGCCATATACCTCAGTATATACAGAGCAAGACTGGCCAAGCATTAAGCCGTCTAACCACTGGTCATCACCCCAGGTTAAAACCCTGTGTGCATCAGGCTAAAAGTCTGTACCAGTCTATACGCATCATAAATACAAAGCTGGTGCCAAACTGTAAACAGGAACTTCACTACCATCAGTACCTTCCCTGTCCCTCTCCATCTGCAAAGTCTGTGAGGCTCTCATCCTTGAGAAGGACCAGTAGTTTGCATGACCATTTTTGTCCACTTCAGTAGAAAACTCTTCAACTTAGCAGCCTTAATTGGCAAAGAAAGTTAAACTTGCTGGCAGTGTAATTGAAAAGATGAAGCATGTTGAAAAAAGAAATAGGAAGAATCCATACCACAAAGGAAGTAGTAAACACCTAAAAGCCACAAACTCTAAATACCTGCAGCTACATTTATCATGTGCTCACTGCGCCTGTCACAAGCGGTTCTCATGTTCCTAAAAGCAGGATACATCCGCAATGTTTAGAGCAGCATACTGACATTTAAATGAATTTCAGTTAGTTAATCTGATATCATTATAAATCGTTGTATTTTACTTAACTTACAAAAATAAGAAGAAATAAATGTTACATAAAAAATTTAATTATCCTCCTTGATTCCAAGAAACAAGTTGATTTTCTGGTATGAACTGCTTTTAAAAAATGAACAAACAAAAATCACAACATCCAGAAAACAGGAGATGACGCTGTAGTGTGTGGCATACTCATTATGACAGTTAATAATTCAAAGACACTTAAAAGCATTGTTCATTATAATATATGGAATGAAGATGAAAAAGCAAATAGGACAATTTTAACTGACCTATGCATATGCAGTTAGCCCATTTTAAAAATAGTATTTTTATTCTATCTAACAACACATTATTTGACAGTACCTCATTTGTCTTGGTTTTGAATGAAATTAGCAAGAAATTAGCAATAACAGTATTAGCTGGCCAAAAGCATTGCTAGTCATATGATATTAGTGATGCTAACCTCCCTCATATTTGTAGCAACAGCAAGTTCCAGAGAAGATGCAAAATCCAGGTGGCATAAACTTATTTTTCCAGAAGAGATTAAAGATACAAACCAAACCAAGATAAGATAACAAAGGAACACAGTAAGAAGCATGATGGCTCTTCTTGCTCTGATGATGACAGCTTCCCTAGGAGAGAGAAAGATCACATGCTCTTCATGGCAGAAGAACATCTCTATTTGTACAGCATGCATCACACAGGATCAGTGATAATTCTCACTAAGTTACAAATATACAGTTATATTCTATATGTTAACAGAATTCATTAGGAAGCAGTCATCCATCAGATTAATTCCAATGATTAACAAATTTTATATATATATTTATGTGTGTGTATATATATACACACACACACACACACTGTAGCTTGAAGACAGGAAATTCCCAACTGCGAGTGACAAATATATTTACATGTCTTCCAGTTTTCACAATATGACTTCATTAAATAGTCCAGTGTTCAAAGTCTAAGGTAAATAGAAAAATCTTGAACAGATTTTTAAGATGTCACGAGTAACATTTTTTTCAGCTAAATAATTTACAGCAACACCAATGCACCCAATAAATTAATCTCAAAATAAGAATAAACTAATAAACTGCAACCTATTATAAAATCACGATGTACTAAAGAACAAAGGCATCACCATAAGTTTCTCTCTAAAAAATTACTCAGTCGCTGTTACAAAATGTAGTAGGTGAGAGCCTGATACATTCTATCCACTGAAATAATTCCACTTGAATTCTAATCCTTCCAATTCTATTTTCTTTGTCAATTCAATATTCAATTCAACAATATTGACAAACGTCAATTCAACAATACCAATTCAGCTACACGATGTCCATATAACTTTTGTTAATGTATCTACTTCAACAAATCTGAAATACATTATTACAGTTAGCTTTCTAGCCTCATCCGTCTTGAAAAAGTGGTCAGCACTCATTCTGAAACATAAATAACCGTTTTGATAATATGTAAATGTTCATTCACATTCTACCACATAACAAAAAAATACAGACATACAATAGAAAAAGAAACACTACTGATCACAACTATGTTTGATTTTTTTCATGAAAAGATGATGGCAATTTATTTTTTTTTAATGCAAGGTGTAATCCGATTTCAATTAAAAGCTGACAATGTAAGACAACTTGTTCAACCTTAATTCTTCTGGAAGAAGGGAGCTTTTTGTCAGGTGCTAGCAGAACAAGTTCTGTTAAGTCATTAATACTACCAATTAACAGACAGCCATCAAAGTTGTGTGCCAATTAAGGTTTACAGCTAAGAAAAAAACACCATGAATTCCTCAAGTGAGCAGTCTTAACCATAAGCATACCAATTACTAAACAATATCTCCTAGTATTAGAGAGACATAACCCAGTAAGTAGGATGCAGTTTATGTTTTTATAAGTCATTTGCTAGTAAGGTACTACCTTACACCATATTGGCTGCTACACACTTCTAGCATTATAGAATAGTGAAAATGAGGTTAAATATATTTACACAAAACTCAACAAACTGGCAACCATAGTACAAAAACTTGCATACTACACAAAGGCAGGAATTAAGAAACTACAACTCACATGCTCAATATGACCTAATTGGCTTGTGGGTTCTTTTTAATTATCATTTCATTATTACCATACTTTTATTGGTTGACACTACTCAAGAGGTTAACAGGTGGCCAAAAAGGCGTATTTGACACTTAACTAGAAAAAGGTCTCCCTGCTCAAAATACAGTTACATGACCTAGAATCTCCATCTACTTGTGGAATTTAAACAAGGATTATCCATTTGAAATGCAAGAACAACACATTTTAATAATGCTATTTTGTTGAAAAGTATGATAACTAGACCCAATAGTGGACTTGAAAGTACACACACAAAGATGCTCTCACTTCCGTTAACCACTTCAATTGCTGAACTGTTCCTGAAATATCAGCAATGAACATCCACTTCTTGAATACTTAAAATAGAACACTGTGGATAAACGCTACCATCCTTGATCTGAAATCCAAACTTCATTTCTCCTAGCTTGGAAGGGAATCCAGCAGTTCTTATGCTTCCATATCTGTATGGCTCCCTGCTATACAAAAATGGTTACTGCTGGAAGCTTTTAACTTGAACAAGAATGCAAGGAAGCGATTTTCATATCCTTTCTTACACAAGCTCAGGCTACACCACAGGCTTGGAAGTAGCATACGCTCCATTACAAAGCTATCTTCCATACATTTTCTTAACATAGCATTATTTGTTCCCTGTAGGCTGGCAGCATCCCCAGAGTTCCCAGCCTCAGCAAGCCTCCAAGACACATCTCAAGCAGAACAACGTTTAAACAGCGACCCTCAAGAATCCCTGCTTGAAATTCTCAACGGGGGCTTTTCGGATCGAAGCAGAGAGAAACTCCGTCCACCTTGTCCCACACCACCCGCCGGCCGAATGTTTCCAGCGGGTTTGGCAGCAGCAAGAGAGCTCTTGCGGCCACACGGTTACCGGGGAGGCCGAAACCGCCCGGCCGGGCGCCGGGCCCCCTGCGTCGGCCCGGACCTCCCCTCCCTCTCCCCGCCTGGGCGACCGGGCAGCTCCCGCGGCCGCCGGGCAGACCCCATGCGGCGCTCAGGCCTCGGGCCCTCGCCTCCGCGTCCAGCTCGTTCTACCGCGCACGGCCGGCGCTGGACCCGGCTCCCCGCCGAGCCCCAGGCCCCGCGGCCGGGGAGCACCACGGGGAAAGCCGGCGCCACCGCCAGGCCGTGACGCCGAGGGAGGGCCCCGGCCGGGTTCACCGGCTGGAAGCGGCAGCGAGAGGGGACGCAGGCCGCGAAGCCGCGGCTCCCCCCGCGCCCCGC
>VYZM01022803.1:746161-798996 GCA_013398915.1 Dromas ardeola | reverse complement strand
GCCCGGTTTCATTTCCTACGCCTTGAATTCTCTGTGAATCAAATCGAAAGTCGGCCAAAGAAATGGCAGCCTTTCCCTGAGTTGGAAAAACTTTATAGTTTTTAGCTCTCCGTTGTGCACTTGTCGTCATCTTTGGCATCCTCCTGCCACTTGCAGGCATCACACTTTGGGTGCTCTTGCTGGTTTGCATTCTTTACCATTTATGAAAACACCTCTGTAATAAAACGTGATGATTGTTTATCTGAAGCAAGCGCTTTATGGTGTCAGGAAGTTAAATCTTACAACACAGTGCTAACAGCACAGCAGCGTGTTAAGTCTGTGGTGAGGAAAGCAAGGTGCCGCCTTCCTCAAGACTTCCCCAAGAAGCTCCTGCTGGGCTCGCCCTGGAGCCAGTGCTGCACAAGTTCTGCTTTGAGTTGTGCTTTGTGGGAGAAGTGGTGAGAAAGTTCTGCTAAAAAGCTTGCTGTGTCAGTGGATGTGAGTATTGCACCTGAAAATCTTCAAAGCGCTTTTTGTACATACTTAGGCCAGCACTTGGGCTTGGGATGGGTGGTTAGCTGGGAGCGGAGGTAAGAGTTGCAGGAGCTAAGAGTGTTGTTCTAAATTAAATTAATGCTTCTGGCACACAGTTTTATAACACGGCTGTAAACTCGTGGGAGAGGTAGCGTGCGCTGCCTTGTACCAGATGAGACCAGAGATGGTACCGAAACTTTGGGTGTTCATTTTTGTGTTTTTAGATGCCAGGCTAGCTGCCTTAATTCTTATCTCTGGCCATTGTTGCTGACACTTTGCTTTGTGCATGTTATGCTGTTAGCCATGGGAGTCCTCTCGCTAATGCTTAAATGCTCTTCTGCAGTCTGTTCTCTAAGTCTATATGCCTGAAGTAATGTGTAAACCAGGAAGTCTTACATAAATGTGGGGTATGTTAGTGAAGCTAGTTGTTAACAGCAAAAAAAAAACACAAAGAAATTAAGGGAATAGAGTATAGGTGACAAATTGCTAGCATCCAAAAGAAGCATATACTGTGTTGGCAGCCTCCTCAGGATGGTGTATTAGAATTCAAATTATAGTAAACGTGTTAAAGAAAGATTTCATCACTATTTATTATCCCTAGTCCTTGATAAGCCTGGGCACATACTTTTGACACCAGCACTGAGCAATGCTGACACAGCTGAAAGTGACATGTGCATTCATATCCATGTTAATACAGTTTTAATTTGGATTTGTATTTCCTCAGCTGTGCATCATTTGGGTGCTTTTCAGGTGAGATTGATGCACTTTTCACCTCCTACCATCAATGTCACAGCTGAATAAAAGGTCAGCTTGAGTAAATCCCTTGGTCTGTCAGATAGTGTCATGATAGCTGCAATATTAGCTTCTAAGCTAAAACCTTAGAGGGAATTTATGTACTGTTTATCAGTGGAAAAAATGTATTTTTTTATGTAAAAGTTAAAGATGTGGGGCTTTCAGATCTGCTTACTGTCTCTGTTGTCCCTATGCTCCAGTTCCAGGGTGCATAGCGGTATGCAGAATAAAACAATACATTCCATTGCTCCGATAGCAGCATTTTTTGAAGCCTCCCTCTGTTTCTGGTCATTAATTGATCAAACTTAAGAAACTAATGAGAAAGAGAGGTAACTGCCTTTATGCTTTTTTATAATTTAGGCACTGGAAAAAAACATTTCTTTATGACTGACATCTTAAGTCATACCAGTTTGCAAAAGAAATGCCATAATGTTTGCTGGCTTATTTTTCTTCCATAATTTACTTCCTTAATATGCTTTTTCCACACCCGTGTACAGTGCAGCCCGTTTTGGTGATGGTGTGTGACATTACTGTCTTTTAAGTCGTACTTTCTGCTCTTTGAAGAAATTTGCTTTTTATAGGTCGGGCAGAATCTTACATGTCTGTCTTGGTTGGTTATCGGTTGAAAATAACAGTAGATAAAATCATAAATAGGTCTATAAGGCTGAATCTCACATCATTAATTCCTACTGCTCAATTGATGAGACTTGAGATCACTTTAAATGCAGAACTTTTGGGGAAACTGGATACCCAGTAGTTAATTAGTTATTTGCTATATCTTTGTACATTATATGAATATATCAATTTCTTAAATACAAGGTGTACATCTTGCTTTAGCTGGCTTCTGATAAAGATTAGTTCTACATTATCGACTGCTTTTGTGTACAAGTAGCACACTCCACAAATTTTTTGAATTTTTTTGTGTTTGTCTTGCCTGGTGAGTGAAAATCCCTCAGGCCTTTTTGAAGAAACTAGATCAGAAAATTAACAATTGCCAACTAATATTTATTTAGTAATATCTTCTATTAGGCCAAGCCGTTTACCTTGATAATATATCCATTACGAATTAGAGAGATGTTATCATATGAAATAGATGAGTATCTTAAAGGTTGTAGTTTCTTGACAACTTAGCAAAACGTTGTGCTAAGTCTAGCTGGTTAAATGTTAACAGCTGTTGCCCAAACCCCTCACCAGTTTTGAAATCTCGACGTGTTTTGCAGGCTGGGAGGCTGCCTCCTGCATGTGTCAGCTCTGCCACAGCGTTTGCAGAACCACGGGGTAGTGCTTCTGGTCCAGAGCCACTCCGTAATGGGGGGACGACAGACTCTCTTCATAACGAGCCGTGGATCAGAATTACATTGAATTTCCTAAGGTTAGCCTTAGTGGCTGAAATGGCGATGTCTTTAAAGCCTTCACAGAAGAAAGGATGTGACTTGTGCAGTGAGCGATCTTAGAAGAGGCACATGGGTTACAGGCAGTGTCTTGTAGCGCCTTCTTTAGGGTTCTCAAAATGAGAAGGTGGGAAAGTGGGTTTGGTGAGGCGTTAATAATGGCATGTAAATGCATGCATGTACATCTATTTCTGGAGCCTAGGAGGTAGCATTTGAAAAGCTGTGAAATGGCTGGCGGATACAGTAGGCAGCTGGGGTTTTTTGGCCTGTGTCAAGTGAAAGTCCTCCTGTTGGTGAAAGTTAAGTTGATTTGTTTATTTTTCTCCCCTGATTTCTAGGGTTCCTGAGGTAGGTTGTAGGCAGGTCGTGCATGGTTTTGTAGAGGCTGCCTCAGGTTTGTTAACAAGAACAGAGACTAATCTGGGTTTCGCAGCAATTTTTTTAAGATCGGTTTAGTAGTCAACTGGCATTTAGAGAGAATTTCATCCTTGCACATCGTAGTTAACTTCCAGTGAGTTTCTAATATCAGCCTTGTTCAATCCAACATGAACATTCAATGTTAAGTTCAAAGTTTCTTTAATGAATCTCTTTGGGTGACCAGAAGCAGAGTCTTACATTACATAAAGTATAGTTGCATAGAAGATTTATGTATCTCTGTTTATTGGAAAGTGGCTCTATTGGGACTGTGTGCAAGTAAAGAAATAAAAAAGGCAACCATGATCTCATCCTTGATGCCATTAGTTTATGAAAATTAGCATACAAGCTGGGGAATCAGGCACAGCCTTGAAAGAGATCCTCATTGTACCCAGGGTTGTAAATCTAATCTAGAGTTGGTATTACCTACTGTTTCTGACATAGTTGTGTTTTTCTGCATTTCAAGACTTGCAATTTAGTGCATTAGATAAGTAACAGATTTCTTCTTTTAACACCTTTTTACAGCTATTTGATTAACAAAATGAAGCCTGCAAACCTGCACTATTGGATTCTGGGTTGGCTTTCTATGGCATTATGTTGTTGGTGTACTTCAGATAAATTCACTCAAAGGTAAGTTATGCTTTAAAAAGAAATCTCTGACACTGCAGAGCAGAATAATTTAACTTCTAATGAGTGTAAATTCTCTTATTTTATTATGCGCTATTTTTGATGTGTTATTCTTCCCTTAGGTGACTGGTGCAATGAGACATCTACATTAATTGGAGGAGTGACAGTCATGCCTAAGAAAAGCTTTACATTTATTAGTGCGTCTGCATGAAAAAAGAGGGAAACTTAAGTTACATTCATTGCACTTAAACTTTGCAGTCTTGCTTTAAATGAATCATTTAGACTTGTGGTGTAGTAATGATAAATATCAGAAATAATTTTGGAACCTCTAAGAAAAAAATGGCATCATTCCTATGGCATGAATTGCACCTGCTGTTGCACTGTGTTTTTTTTTTAATATATTTTTTTCCTTACTGTTTTCTCAGTTCCAATATTTTTAAATTCCTTTCCATACAGCATCCCAACTGGGGCTGCATCAATGCTGCACAGCCTTTTGGTGGTTGTCGCACTTGGCAAAATCTGAGCTTGAATACCAATGGGCCATGGGGGAACCCATGCCCGAAATCACACCTTTCTGTGGTGAAAGCTCAAATTCCTATTGCATGGTATTAGGAAATAAATTTTTCTCCTTCCTTTCAGTGTTTTGGCAAGAGAATGGTTAAGGGTACTCAGTTCAGTGCTGAACTTCATGTAATAGTATATTGCAGCTGGTTGGTAGCTTAGACACGATGCTGAGGTTTCTTGAATCCCCAGGACCTGGGCTATGGCTGGGCCACCTTGGCAGCAGAGGCGATTCTAGAGACACAGTGCTGAACTGCACAGGGCAGGATAACTCAGGTCAAAAAAGGGGGAGATATCCCCAAAGCTGGATAGGTATTGAAAATGGCTTTCCTTATATTCCCGTTCTGAGCTTAAGTTTCTAAAATTTGCTCCATTTAATAACCAAAATTTTCTGACCTGTCCATAGCCAGAAAGTGTGTTCTAGAACTTGCTTTGGCGTGATTGTGATTGCAGAAGTTCAGCTGCTATTTCAAATACAGATGAAAGATGGTATTTTCCTAAGCAAGGATTTTTTTTAAAGGAAGAAAACGAACTGCTCTACAGCATTGGGGAATTCTATTCAGGTTTTCACAGCAGCAGTAAAGACGAGTTAGAAGTGTTAATAGTTTTCATTGTGGCTATGCCTGACTTGTTCCAGAGCTACTTCTGCAAAAGTATTTAAAAACCACAGATACATGTGAATGTTTAAGAGAAAATGTCGCCATTGCAAACTAGCAAAACTAGAGGAAGAAAACCTGAGAAGTGATGTAACATGGGAGCGTCCCTGCTTCCTCAGGCTGAGAAGAATTAGCTTTCTAATACATTTTTTTATATAACCTCTGGTGAGCACTAATGAAGGACATGTGGCTATTAGCTTCCAGAGAATAAGAATTTATTTTGACAGTACTGCACATAATGCTGTCAGTTTGAACAATTTACAGTTCTGTTTTTGTTGATTTTCCCACTTGCTGTTCTATTTAATCACTTACTGTGGTTGCTTAATAGCTAAATATATCTGCCGTAGTGTCTGAAGCAACGTGTTTTTTATCTACTTCTGGTTTATCCAGAATAGGTCTGCTCCAAACTGTTGGAAAAATGCCTCTCTAGAAGTGGCCGAGACATGATATAGGCTTCCAACACCTTTTGAACAAAATTTTAAACCTTTTTTTTTCTCCTCTACATAGGAATAATACAGTACTGATGCCTCCGAGTTACAGATCTCTTTATTCTAACAGGCTTTGAAACACAAGTACTTTTGTAAAATATGGGGTATTCCTTCTTTAGTTCTTCCTTAGGTAACCTTAAGACTGTGTCACAGTTTGTTTAACTTTTAAAAATGTAATAAATAATCAATTTATATTAAGCTTTTTTAAAATGTAGTGTTTATATTAAGTGTCTATAAAGTGATAAAATCAGCATTTCTGAGACTTAAGGTTTTTACTTTACATTTTATTCTGAAATTTTATTATTTTTTTAATCTAAAAGGTTGGAGACACTTGCAAGATCAAATTGCATCTCATGCAGTGTCAACTACATTGCTTGTAGTAGTTTGTAGTCCTCCTTTTTTAGAAGAGTAGTTGCAGTTCTGAGAATGTTGTATGCTTTCTTTTCAGCTAATATACCCATAAAGAAGTAGAGGATTCCTAGCACCCTGAACAAAGATATCTTTTTTTTTTTAATTTAATTATTGTTGTAAAAGCTTGCCAGCAAGCGCTCTCGTAAATATAAAACAGAACATATTTCTTCCATACTTAAGAAATGTAAAGCATATGGAAATAGGATGCCAGGAGTGGACTTCGTTTAACAATGGAAGGATATTAGCAGGTTTCTAAATATGTTGTTTCTATGTGATTTGTTAATTTGTTCTTGCTGTGTTCGGAGTTCTCAAATGTTGCGATAGAAGCTATAAACAACAACCAGCTCTAAAATCAATGAGTTATACTAGTAAGCATTGTGCTGCTGGCTGAAGGCGATGCCCTTTTAAAAATGCTTGAGGAAAAATAGATTTGTCTGTCTTTCTCCAGGGACAACCACCTTCATACCTGGAAGAAGCTGTATCTTGCTCATCATTGGCCAGTGACTGTGTGTAAGGTGAGATTTTTTTGTTTCTTCTTTTATCCTGACAAAGGTAGCCTTGGACAACAAATGTTTGAAGATAGAATGAACAAAGCCCATCAGCATTTAATCTTGTTTATGCCCTTATATTTTATAAAGACTTTCACTGATTTTGGTGCAACTTTTGCCACTTCCCCTGCACTCCAGAGTAGCAGTAAACAGGACTGTGGTATGTTACAGATACAGCAGTCAGGGTAGAACATACTGTACACTTAGCCTTAATTGGTTGTTACATATTTTGTGATGTTTTGTTAGTTGTAATCTTAATCCTACACTTTCACCAGACTCTGTAAGGAGTACTTGACCTGCCTGCTGTACAACAAGTTTTAGCTTTGTAACATTGGCTCCAGTGTTTTAATAAGTCATCAAATATGGATTCAGTCAGGAAAAAGAGAGCTATAAAGCTGTTATGGCAGGTGTCTCTGAGTATTTCTGTATTTGAGGGGCGGGAACCAAAAATGAACCCAGCCTTCCAACATGTCTGTCAAAAGCACAGCTAAGATGTGTACTACTTCTGTCTCTTTTGCTATTAAATACCTATTACCATCTGATAAGTAGAACATTTTTCCTATGCTGGAAATACTTGAAGTCCTTTTCTCATACAGCTAAGTTAAAAATATGCTATACTTCAAAATGGAAGATGTGATTAGATTTACTGACACAAGAATGAGGAGCTCTGTGAATAATAAAGACGTTTCAGTTTTGGGAAATGTCTCTGGAGCCAAAAAGGTCCCAATTCTGGGAGACTTCAGCTTATTTATTACAGTATTAGAGTCTCCTTTTTTTGTGCTTTAGGTACTTTTTTTTTATTTCTCATTCCTATTTCTGAAAATCATAAAAGCAATAGCAGCAAAAGTCATATACTGCCTAAATTTCTGAGAAAAAGTAGATGTACTTTATATTAGCTAAATGTGGAGAGGAAGTATCAATAACAAAACTCATACGTGCATGACTAAGTGAGACCAAGGAGTGTCTGCTACTCTCTTTCTTGTTTGTTTGCCTGCTTTTGAGGGGCAATAAGGGCAGATTTGATGCAATTTGTGTCTGACTTTCTGTTGAATAAACATCACTTTACTGACTTCAAGCAGAGATACTGGTGTTCAGGAGCTTGTAGCGCCTGGCACGAATGGGCGTTCAGAGTCAGTAGCAGTGCAAACCTTTGCGTACATGAATGAGATGCAAACAATTACAAAAAATAAAATCAAACCAAAAAAACCCACAAACCAACCAAACAAAAAACCCCTACCGAACAGTTTTCCCACTGTATATTCATGCTGGCTACCACTCTTAATTACAGGGTAGTGCTATTGGTGAATTGACAAATAACCTTTATAAACTTACAGTGAAATTGTAATGAATAATTGAAGATGTTAAACATCAGAAAATGTGGGCTTTCTTACACTTTGTTGATTCTTTATGGTATTCTGTAGTAAGAGGGGGACGGAAGCATTCCAAAGGAGTGAAGAAAAAGTGAAATGAAAATCATATTGAGTGACCTTTTGCCCAGTTTCACGTCACTGAGTCATATGAAGAAACAGAATCTCAACTGTACTCCCGTAACAGCTTTCTTTTTGCCAACATTAATGTAAGAGGAGTTCGCAAATTCAGCTGTGGTGTTTTTTTTAAAGTGTGTAGATTCTTCTGCATGTTCAGTGTGTTTATATATGTTATTTCAGGGAGGAAATGTTTTTCATGTCGTTCTTCAGTTTAAAACTGCAGATGTGATGTTGAAAGGAAAAATAGCTGGGTGAAGGAAACTGCAAAACTCATTCTATCATTTATGTAAAAAGCTTTTGGGACACTACTTTGTACAAGTACTTATTAGTTTATGCTTCCTGTATAAAGGAACCTGATTATAGGCTACTTTGCTACATACTGCATTCTTGATATGCGTGTGGATGACCAACACCTTAATTCCTACATGTTTTGCACGTTTGTGTTCAAAAAGTTTTTCCGGCATTTGAAGGCCTGAAAGGCCTTTTTTAAGTTTAGTGGGCACAGTTCAACATGCCAGAAATTTGATAATACATGTCTCCCAGCTCTTCCTGTGCTGTAAACTGTGTATGTTCAGGTAGTGCTTTTTAATACTGAGTGTAGTCGGCACAATTTAACTGGAAAGTAAGTGTTTTGTAATCATATCTCCTAAACTAACCTATTTAAATAAAATAGTATCATGGAAGCAATAGTAACCCCAGGGCTTAACTCATGACTGCTGCATTGAGAGGGTGAGGGAGAGAAGTGTTCTTCCTCATCATGTGATCAGAAATTCCAGTACCATAGAATTGACCTAAAGTGACTGTCTTCTGCAAAGATATCCAAGCTAAATTCACAGACTTCAAGTGATTATGAATTTAGTGCTCTCTTATGTTATCTCTTGTCATGCAATTTATTGAACTTCATGTGGCTAATTTATGTCACACTTAAACTTTCTGGTCACAAATTAATGTGAATGCTGTTTGGTGGAAATAGGAGCAACTCAAGCGCAAGAAGAGGGACTTTCCCCCTCCCTTTTTATGGAGTTGTGAAGATCTTTAATTCAAGAACTTAAAAAGAGAAATATTATTGCACCTTTTGCATGTTGGACATTGCAAAAAGAGAAAATCTGTGGGTGTTTTCTTGTGAAGTGGGGAAAATCCAGTGCAAGTTTGTAGGCTATTCAGTTCCTCCTCTATTGGGAATGGGAAGGATGATAAAGAAACGACTACTAAACCCTGCTGTGATCTGCTTTTTACTGCACATATGTGCTAATCAAATGAAAGAATCAAAGAAATGACAACAGCATAGGCTGGTGAACAGAACAGTGTGAATTCAAGTTTGAATGTAGTGTTAAGCAGCAGATGAAATATTTTTTATATGAGATAAAAGGTTTTCTGAATTTCAGCTTTGGCAAGAATGTTATAGCAAGGGCTTAAAGGAAGAACAGAAACATTATTTTTCTCTTTTTTTTTTTTTTTTTGGTAAAAATAGAATTAGTGCTGTTATATA
This sequence comes from Dromas ardeola, assembly GCA_013398915.1. Taxonomy (NCBI): domain Eukaryota; kingdom Metazoa; phylum Chordata; class Aves; order Charadriiformes; family Dromadidae; genus Dromas; species Dromas ardeola. The sequence goes on along the minus strand of VYZM01022803.1, from coordinate 789,619 downwards.
GAAAGAATAAAGTGACTAACGTGAGAGCGGTACACTATTGTGATCTAGCATTAGATCAAAAAGTTCCTTATATAAAGGGATACCTTTATTTCTCTGTTTGTATATTAAGCCAGGTGTGTCAATGTGAGTCCAGCTCTTGACGGATGCTATTTTGGAAGAAATGGAAGTTTTCTCATCAATGTCAGTGTAACTCATAAGATAACTCTTAATTTGTGCCACCAACTTCTCTGTAACGCTTCTGCGACAATTTGATGGTCTGTTACTTTTCAGCATGTTAGAGGTGAAGGGAGCTCTCAGGCTTCTAGCAGCTGCTGTTTAACAAGTTGACTGTGAGCCAGCAATGTGCCCTTGTGGCCAAGAAGGCCAGTGGTCTCCTGGGGCACATTAAAAAGAGGGTGGCCAGCAGGTTGAGGGAGGTCATCCTCCCCCTCTACACTGCCCTGGTGAGGCCACATCTGGAGTACTGTGTCCAGTTCTGGGCTCCCCAGTTCAAGAAGGACAAGGAACTACTGGAGAGAGTCCAGTGGAGGGCTACAAAGATGATCAGGGGACTGGAGCACCTCTCTTAGGAGGAAAGGCTGAGGGACCTGGGTCTGTTTAGCCTGGAGAAGAGAAGACTGAGAGGGGACATCATCAATGCTTATAAATATCTCAAGGGCGGATGTCAAGAGGACAGGGCCAGACTCTTTTGAGTGGTGCCTAGCGACAGGACAAGGAGCAATGGGCACAAACTGGAACACAGGAAGTTCCATCTCAACACGAGGAAAAACTTCTTTACTTTGAGGGTGGCAGAGCCCTGGAAGAGGCTGCCCAGGTGGGTGGTGAAGTCTCTTTGTTTGGAGATATTCAAAACCCGCCTGGATGCGTTCCTGTTCAGCCTGCTCTAGGTGAACTTGCTGTGGCAGGGGGGTTGGACTGGATGATCTCTGAAGGTCCTTTCCAACCCCTACCATCCTTCAATTCTGTTTGTCGGATGTCTTGCTGTTACAAATAGGCTGATCTCTCTGCTGCAGTGTTCCCTCTCAGCATGGTGGGTGCTGTAAAGCCTCTCTGGCACTTTTCTCAGTGTTCCAGATCGTGTGTGGTTAATTTGGATTGGTTTGATTATTAGATTGCTTTAAAACAGGAGAAAGCAATGTTCCTTTTTCAAATTAATCTAGATATAGAAGGTGTACAAGAAGTGTTTTTGCAGAAGTGGCAGGGGTACCCAGCTTCTCAGACTAGCCTTTGCTCATTTTATGATATTGATTTAAAAGGAACATTGGAAAAATACTGTGGTTAGAATTAAAAAGGAGGATGAATGATGCTGGTGAAAGCATGTGAAGCGTGAACTAATGCGTTGTATGTTGCGTTGACCTCACAGTTCTGCCAGCACACAGCGTAACACCGAGAGCCTGATGAAATTGTGTGGAAGGAGCTGCTCATACAAGGTTTGTGTTGTGATAGGGGAGAACTGGTTCCAAATTTAAAATACTCTGGGCTTTCCTTCAGCATGTCTGAGAACTGCAGTTGAAGATTGGATAAGAAGCACAATTGCAGTGTTCTTGTTACCACCCTCGGTTGAGCGAGCTGGTTAGCTGTCAGGTTGTTTTTCAGGGGGTGATGCATTAGCTGCTGGCTATTAATGTGCTGTATTTTGGGCTGGATAGCTGAACTCTTTCAGCTCCACAAAGCTTGTGTCACGACAGGAGCAGTATTGTTTAGGGATGTGGAGTGTGTGTTTGTTGACAATATTCCTTTCAGGAAAAAAAAAGCTGTTGCTGGGTTTAATTGCTTCTATTATTGGTGGCAAGAGAGGAGAGGAAGGAAATGGGCACAGAACAAGAAAGTCTTGCAGAGCTTGCAGTTTTGCTGCTATTGGCCTGTGGCATGTGGCAAGCAATTAGTGAGATTACAGGCGCCTCTGTGCTCTTCTCTGCACTCTGCTTTTGCTCTGGCATCACATAATTAAGGCAGAATGCAGAGCCAAAAAGGAAAGCTATTATTATGGGGAAAGAAAGTCTGAGGAGGTTGTTATTTAATGGCGAAAAGTGTTTACTAACAAGAGCCATAATAACTAAGCAGAATAATCAGGGAGAATACAGTAATGGTATTCTGTGATGTGTGAACATGGATTTTTTTGGTTTTGTTCAGGGATATGTACTCTGCTCTAAACAATAATTAATGTGTAGGCTATTTCTCCTGCATTATCAAAAGTTTTGACTGGGCACTTTTTTTTTTTGTAGGAAGGTATATAGCCTTTCCTTTTCCCTCCATTCCCTTGTCCCTCAAGTCAAAATATTTAAAAAATATATTCTAACCTTTTTACTTGGAATAAGCAACTTATCTTACCTCTTCTTTGTGTTTTTCCCTTTTAATACAACAGCAGAACTACTCCTGGGTGGTTAAAGATGGTTGTGTGCTTGTCTAATATTATAGTTTATGTTGATGTTTTTTGTTTAGTAGCTCTGCACTCCTTGGAAAGATCTGATGATGAGAAAAATACAGAGAGCTGCCAACTGGAATACAATAAATGCAGATTTAGCTCCATTCATTTGGCATGGATCAGGCTACTCTCTATTACCTCAGAACCTGTCCTCCTCCTTCGTTTTACACTGCTTGTTCAGGATGCCCCCTGATATTCACTTGATCTGCTTCAAACTTTTAAGCCAGTTGGTCTGTGCTAAGTGGCACATGATCCATGACAGCTGCAAGTAACTGGAGTTCGCCAATTCCTGACTGGGCAAGCAAAAGTTCTCATGTCTGATTAGAGCCTTGGACCACCGGTGACTGAACTTTTATGTTTTTCCTCTAAACCATTATCCCTGGACACATACAACAAATATTCTGTATTTGTGTTTTCCACAGATGAGTACTAATGATTGTCAAGACCCTCCAGAGTACTGGACAATCCATGGACTGTGGTATGATCATAGAGTGTTTTTATTTCAGCCTGGAAAGGAAGAACCAAGTTTTGTACCAGGATATTTAGTGCCTTTTTTTTTTTTTTTTTGAGGGCTTAATCTATCTGCTTTTATGATTCCTTGAAACAAAAGCCTTCATTTTGTTGGAAACCAAAACCCTATGGTTTGATATAAAACTGAAATACACTTCTGTATCTTGTGACTCACTGAGCTGCTGAAATCCTCTTACCACATGAGCATTTTATTTATACATCTCCTTTTAAGATCAGTAACGTTCTTAAACAGAAAGGGAAGTATAGTTTCCCTTCTTTTTTTTTTTTCTCCCTGAGTACACAGAATTTGTTAATGTCTTGTGACTGCTTGTGTCTTTAAGTATCTTAACTCAGTGCAAGTATTGCAAAAGTACAGGAAAAACTAATTTGCTTCAAAGGAATCAGCGCACTGTAATTGATGCCAGTGGCTTCAATTCAAGGGTTTTCCGGACAAATAAAGGGAAAAATTCAGTACAGGAGTTTGTTAAGCTATGTGTCCTGGAAAGGTGTGTCTGGATTTCCAGTGAGTGTCTTGGTGATACTTGCATAATCATCACTTGGTGCAGTGGTTGAGGAGGTCAGTGTCATTAGTGACATCATGTGCAAGACCTTTCCATATCATTTACTCCCCCTGTATGTCTTTTACACAGACTGATAGGGACTGGAGGGCCTAACGAAGAGCCTCTGCATGGGAAATGGTCTGGCTGTAATTAACGTCTTGAATTTTTACTTTTAAAACAGTGTTGATGCTGATGGGTAACTTGCATTTTAAAATAAAATCTCTAGCTGTAATCTTGCGTGTTTAAACTTCAGGCTGTTAGTTACCACTAGTGAGTTAGGAGACATCTTCTTCTCACTTTTGTTTTGCTTCCCTAGGCCTGACAAAGCTGAAGAGTGTAATAGGACGTGGCATTTCAATGTCTCTGAGATTAAGGTATTTATTTAAAACAGAAACAGTTGTGCCAACACAGAAATTAAGAGTTCAGAGTTCATTTTTTCTGTGTGTTTCCTCCCAGGGCATTAGTCCTTTTTTATTCTTTTTTTAATTGAAAAAAATTCCCTATATTGTTCAGATGTGTTGTGAACTGGGGATAAGAGGCTTGAGCCAACAAATGTGAAAAGCTGCATGACTGAACAACTTCTGCAGGGACAGTTGAAGGAAAATCTTACTTTGAGGCAGTGAGTTGGTATTAGTACATTCAGATATTTAGATAGTTGCACCTACCTGATACCTCCAACAATAGCCTTTTCACAATATTGGGGGGAAAAAGACCTTTTCTTTTTCTGCAAGTAAATGTTTCAGTTAGGGATGTTGAAAGATGAGGCTTCGGTTTTAGACAAGGTATCAATGTATGTAGATTGTAAGAAATAGCTTTTCAACACTGTAAGTGCATTTATGAATTGTAATATTTTTAGGATCTTTTGTCAGACATGAGACGCTATTGGCCTGACGTGCTTCATTCCTCTCTGAATCGCACCCATTTCTGGTGAGTACCAAAAAAAAAGAAGTATTTTGGATATTATTTTATTAAAAAATCTGTCTGTTAGCAATTCTTTAGGTGAGGTGTGCATGAGAAGCAGTGTCCAGGAGGCCAAAAAAGGAGTGTGTCTTGTCAGTCCCATTTACAATATAAATCTGTTTTCTTGTCAGAGCACCTGCAAAATGCAGCTGTTGAAGACAGGGCTATGGCAGAGGTTTTTGGAGAAATGAAACTTGAGAGAGAGAGAGAATGTGTTTCCTCCCTAGGAGGAAATTTCCTAGGGAGTACAAACAGCTGCTGTTGACATATTAAATCTGAATAGCAGTAGCACTCCTGGGATGTGACAGCTAGCTGCAAGAGTGGCTTCCAGGCCTCTTTTCCTCTTTTCACTGTGTTCCTGGCTTTGAGAGACCTTTCCTTCTGGGCTTTCTCACTGAGGAGGAAATGGAAAAATAGGATGCATTGGGTCATCCTAGCCACTCCTCTACAGAATTCTCTCTTTTTACTTACTTTCCTAGCAGCCTAAAATCAGATCTGGGAATTTATTTGGACATCGACCTGCTTGGCTCATAGGAAGGGAGAAGGAGATTTTGATCTCTCCTGACAACAGTACTGTTTTCCTTCTTCTCTATGTTTCTCTTTGCTTCTGAGTAATCACACACTTGGACCAAAGAGCAGTATGGGTGGTATTTGAGTTTTCACAGGCTTCAGTTCGAGGGCATTATTTGAAACTAACATCAGTGGCCATTCAAGTTAATTTGCTGAGCCATGAGCTGTGTCAGACAAGATATGGATATGCAGTTTGTTCTTCCAGCAGTAACATCAGATAAGAAAGAGAGCATATAGCTCGAGGCAGTAGCATTTAAAACCGTCTCAACTATAAGTCTTTCCTTTGGATTGGATGACTATTTCCTCCCTGTCACTAGGGAAAAGTTTTGAAGGGAACGTGCATCTCTTTTAGTCTTGTTCTTGCTCTACAGAAGGCACTTGTCCTCGGAGCCTTAAACTGATCCCATGAGTGTCTTATGGCAACCTAAACTTGTAACTGGCCAAAGTGGTGATGTCACTTTTTCTGCCCTCTGCTCCTCTGTTCTTGCACTGTGCCAGGGAGAGCATGACTGCTTCTTTCTGTGGTAGCACAAGTTTATGCCACCTTAAACTGGTCCTGGAGTTAGAGTATGAAAAATGTGTCTTAAATCTAGCACCTGCCATGCCCTGACCTGTTCATATGAACCTACCTGTTCATAAAGACAGATGCGTACCATTCCTTATTTTACTAACAGATATTTTGGTAGGCAGCAGGTATGAACAGATACAATCAAAACATTTTCCCTTTCAGTTCAAGGCTAGCAAATAGCATTTAATTTCAATACCTGGAAATATAATCAGAAATACCATTAAAGCAATACAAAGGTCAGGCTATAACACTGTAACTAATATTTTGATTGACAGAGAAATTCACTCCCTTTCAGTAACGTGACAGGTGCACTGTAATTGGCAGCTCTAATTGCAGATTTTGTAAATGCAAGCTTTTAAGCCAACTGAAAGCCAGTAAGATCCTGTTGTACGTCTCATTTCAATTAAAATACTGTATTTACTTCAAAATTAAAAAAAAACACTCTATAGTTTAAAAATCCTGATACATCAGAAACAACAATCTGAAAGTAAAACTGGCTATTCACAATTTTCCTTTTTGGAGAATAAAGACATCTTAATTGGGTAAAGAGCATGAGCAGTGACAAGCAAAATAGGTATTGAATATCTTAACATATCACATCAGGGTTTTTCCAAGACTGCTATGATTTTGTATTATGTTTCTTCCTGGCTTTACCTCTAACTGTTGCCCTGACTTAAAAGGGGAGGTAAGGAATCTTCCTGGCAATTTTAGGATGGCTGCAGGTGCTTCTGTAAAGGTAATTGCACATTTCTTTTCACCTTGGGTGTGAGCCAATGCAGGCAGGATGCAGGAACAACCACGAAACCACGGATGAAAGGCAAAGAACAAATTTAATCTCAGTACCTCATGGATCGGGGAATCTCCAAAGCAACACCCAGGCAGAGGCATGCCAAGCAGGGGACGCAGGCACTGTGGAGCGAGAGAGAGTCCTTATTAGCAAGAGAGCCCTTGTTAGCAAGGGAGCGAGAGTGAGAGAGCTCAGACTTGCTGTTCTTGGCTGTGTTTCAAGGATTCAGGCAGGCATAGTTTTTCACTGTGCTTTGATCTTCTTCAACAGAAGGACAGGAATCTCGGTCATGTTCGATAAGGTGCCCCTGGCAGGCCTGTGTTATCTAAGTGCAGATGTTCTACTTGTTGAGCACATAAGAATAAACAACTGTTAGAGTGACACGTGTGTTTTCCAGCATCCCACGTTCGAGTCACTTGAGCGTGTTTACAGGCCTCCTCGCCCATCTTCCATTACTCTCCCACACCTTGTTAACTTATGAACTGTGACAGTTGCCACCCAAGAGTTTGAATTGGACAGGCTAGACTACCTCAATACAGAACAAAGTGTTATATGTGCTTTATATATCAAAATTTATTAAATGAAACCATCCCTTTTGTAGCAGTTAATAATTTTTGGACCAAATAAAAATATCTAGACCAAGAGAATTCCCTTCAGGATCAGTTTATATGCATGATACAGAATAAGGAATCAATGCTTAGCCTATTGTACAACTGTGTGTCCCTAATAAACATTTTGTGGGCAGCACTTGCAGCTGTGCTTTACAGACCTTCTTTGTTCCTACCCTAATAATGAGTCAGTCCTTAAGCTGGGTGGTCTGTGTAATCCTTGGACCACCTGATATGCTCCTGACTTTGTCACATCTGTGTGACTTTGTGCTTACAGGAACTCTATCCTTGTTGTACATAACAGGAAGCAAAATTTCTTTGAGGTTCAGTTTCCTTCCCACACTGCTGAGTTGTACCAATTTCATTCCTTTGCATTTCTGCAGCCTCCTAAGACTTAATTTGTAGGATTTAGCTTTGAGGTATGCAAGTGTAGCGTTTATTCTTAGCAGCACCATAGAGAAAATGGTGGAGAAGGGCAAGTTGTATAGTGGAACCCAATCTAGTTCTGTAAGCCCCGCTCCTGTGTGCCTGACAAAGTACTTGTGTCCTGCAAGGGAAAAAAAACGTTCAGCAAAGTTCTTGGCAGCTAGCTAGTGGTTAGCTCATGAGTACGAGAGGTTCACAAGGATGGGTGGTCTTCATGAATACAGGCAGCTATGTTTTGTATCCACATGCCACCCAGCTGTGAGCTGAAGCTCAAGTAGAATTACTTTGTCTTGTTGTGGTCTTGGTGAAGGATAATGTGTCTCAGTGAATAACATTGAGACATTAATTCCTTTGATTTCTAAACAAATTATTTTATGTTATTCCCTGGTAACTGCAGCTCCTTCATTTCCTAGCTTGTTCAGTTTGCATTTAAATGGAACAGGTGAAGGTGAAACTTCATATGCCTGTGCTGAAAGGTCATAACTAGCTGTTTCTGCATTTTTTTTTTTTTTTTTTTTCACATGGCTGTGCTGCGAAATATAGCAACACTGTCAAGAGTGCCATCTTAAAGTTTCAGTAATTGTTTTGTAGTGGTTCTAAAGTAGCTCTCCATTCTGGAAGCTCAACAGGACTGATGAAAATACTTGGGCCCATTGTATTCTTGGCTTGCTGCAGCTGATGCTGCATGGGCACTGTCTGTGGGTAGCTCTGTGTACTTTCACTTGGAATCCCCACAGCTCCATTGCCTGGGCTCTCTGATCAGTGCAGACTGGACCAAAACAGATCCATGTTAGCAATGATATGTGTCTTGAGCACCCTCAGGTCTTTGTCCCTCTATTTCTGCCTTCTTCCTAGAAACAGGAGGACACTTAAATACAGGTACTACTGAAAGTCTTCAAAAGACAGGCACAACACTTTACCATTAGTTTTACACACATGTATGCATATATTCTCTGAAGAAAAATTGTCATCCTACGTAAAAAGCCTTGCCTCCAGCTTACTGCGGTTCCAGTAGCCCTTTGGATTTGACTATTGTCTGCTTCTGCTCCAAGCTAATTGCTCAATATCTTTTGCTAAATTTACCCCTAAAAGAGCCTCCATTTTTCTTGAAAACTGTGGCCTCTTTTCTCATCAGTAATTTCAAATTCCTTGTCAGGAAATCTGCTCTTTGGCCCATGTAGATTCCTCCAGGCAGTAAACAATTCACTTGACACGCAGTCAAGTGTTATAGCAAAGATGAGAACTCTCTACAAGGCTAAATTTGAGAATGTATAGTTAAAACCTTCTAGTAACGCATCTTCTCCCCTACCTCAAATCTCTTGATGCCACAGTTGCGTTATTCCTTCTCTGTTCAGTAGTAGTGTACAAATTTCCCTAGATACAAATGTAAATTCTTTTAAAGTGTTTATATTCCTTAAGAAAAATCTTGGAAGTTTTTAATATGAATGGACAATCCAAAGGCAGGCTTTCAAGTGAGTAATAGTTGTCCTTGTGCTTCTCTGCTTTTCTGTGAGGTACTTACGGTCGGGGAATGCTGTGGTGGTGGCAAGAATTTGTGATTAGATAACTTTTTGTGTACATCTGCTGAATTGATACCTATTTAACGCAAGTGGCTCATGAAAATTTGAAAAGAAAGAAGAAGGAAAAAAAAAAAAGACACAACCACAACCCCCCCCCAAATCCGCAGGTGCCCTTACTAAAGATTATACTGTTTAGTCTTTCAATTGACTTTAGAACAGATAGAAATGTATTTTGAGCTTTGCCCCATTTTTTGTCCTATTTGAGTTTGTCTGCCATAACATTGAAGGATTGCTTTCTTTTGCACTCTGTTCCTTGGTATTAGAAGACTTGGTGGTGGAATAGAAGCAAGACTTGAGAGCAGGCCTATGAAAGTACTGCCACGAGCCAAAGTGAAAGTTGAGGCAACAGTCTTGTCTTAGCAACTTGTGCAGTTTTACTGTTCTACCCAAAAAAAGGATTAGTCTCTTCAGTTCTGAAAAACTTTCAGTGCTTTGAAAGTACATTTAACATAAAAGACTCCACTAAAACTTACACAAAGCTTAGAAATACTCATTTTCTTGACAAACTCTTACCCTTCTGACCTCCAAGCATTTCTTTGTAATACACTGAGAGATCTTTGTATCATAAGAGCATGATACATATTTACTTCATAGATTTCTTCATTTAATTATTTCAAAAATAAGATGATTCAAAGGAGACAGCTAAAAAAACCAAACACCCAAACTGTTTGGGCTGACTTATCCAAAGAAACACCTCAACAGCACTTTTGGCTTGATAAAGTTTTATCATACTGTTGTGACACAAAGTTCTTTTAGTCAGCTTTGGAATAAAGTAGTGGTCTATTCCACATTGGTATCTCTTATTTCCTCACTTTGCAATGTCCAATCTTAAAAAGATAGCTGACAGTGGCGGTGGGAGGAGAGAAGAGTGTTATCCATTTGGTGGGGTAACAGGTGAAGGGCTGAACTATAAATGACTTTTGCACAAATCATATACATAATTTGTAGGAAAACAGAATACTGATTCTGAATGTCCCAGGTACATCATAATATCCAAACCATTAGACCATCCTCTCCTTTATCTTCTACAGCTCTTACATTAATTTGAAAAGTCTCTCTCTTGCAACTGCCAATGTTAATGCCAACTTACTTATATATTTTAACATGACTTACTGTCTGAAAGAATTTTTTCTTAGTCTGTTTTTACAAACTATAATAAGGGACTTCTTTTGCTTTTTGCTTACTCTCCTGATAGGTCCAAAATCTCTTGTTAAATGATTCTACTGAACAAATACATAGATGTTGTTGTAATTGAAATGGTGGGAGTGATCTCCCTTGGTTTTGCTTTTCGCACATGCAGTATTTTTTGACTGCAGTGTCCTACTTCACACATGTAGCCTTTCAGGTACTTGATTTAAGTATGGTGGTTAGCTTTTGCAGCACGTATATCTGCAAATAATGTTTTCTAAAACTTGAATTTTGCTTTCCTCCTACAGGAAACATGAGTGGGATAAACATGGTACTTGTGCAGCTACGCTTGAGGTCCTTAATTCTCAGAAGAAATACTTTGGTAAAGCCTTAGAACTCTACCAGCACGTTGATCTTAACAAGTATGTAAATGAACTCAGTGGTCTACCTCTTATTTAAAACGGTTTCTAAAAGTTTAAAATCTAGCCTAAAAAAAGTCTAAAAATCTGATGGCAGAGGGTAAATGAGTATTAGCATAAATTTTTTTTTAGTACTGGAGTTCAGAGGAAGGATTGTTTACTCTGAGAAGCATGTCTCTGGTCACTTCAGAGTCTGGTAAGCCAGCAACGTTCTTCGCAGCATCATTTTAGACAATGTGGGCTAGTAACTTCTGAGAAGCTGTGTCGGCTATATCTTGCTACCAAAAGCTATGGTGCCTGTAAACTTCTAAATCAAGTGACAAAACCCCCCAAACTTCTGAGTCATACTGAAGCTCAAACACTTGTGAGAGGACAGTGCTCTGCTCAGGGGAAAGGACAAGCTGCAGGCAAAATCGTGCAGAACGTCCTGGGAAAAGGCTGAGAGGTAACAGCAAGAGAGGATGTCCTGAAGGGCAGTGTTCAGCTGCTGCATGCAGCCCTCTGCTGTCCTTTCGAACAACCCGAATGTGACACTGCTTTGTCCCAGGGGCTGATTCCTCCTCATGGTACCAAAACACTGGCTATTCGAGATGACAAATCTTGATGGGAATATTGTAGCTTGTCCAAGCACTGTGTGTTGACATTCTGGCAGCACGTGAACGCCAGAAGGCCAGAGTCCTTTCCTGACCAGTGCTTAGTATGGGTGGGAGAACGTTTGACTCGGATTTGTTGATTGTGAATTGTCTGTATAAGGTGACAGTATCCAAGAGAGGAAATAATTTCTTTTCTATCTAGAAACGTATATATATAAACAAACAAACAAACAAATTTAAAAAGTCCTGTTTATATTCTATCAGTGTCTTGTCCAGGCGATCTCTTAACAAAGTCTCATTGACTTTGCATATCCACAAAGGAAATACGTCTTTCTCTCACTGCTACCCTCCCGCCTATTTTTGTAGGTGTCTTGTAAAACCTAATCAGATATTTCTATACACAGTGCTTAAGAGCATGTCATACATAGTGTTAAAATTAATAATGCTTGATAAGCCAATTGCCTAAGTAGCTGTGATGGTGTGACTAAAACATTTTACAGATGGCACAGTGACCAATTATGTGACTCTGTATCAGGATGTGTAACACTGAAAAAGAATGGGGACTGAAACATGTTGAAATTAATTGCTCAGAGCATATTCTCCATTGTAACAATGAATATAATTAAATTAATCTTTACTGAAAAGAATAAAGACTGCTAATGTCCTCATTGTACTTCGTTTATACTTGAATGAGTAAAAGTGATAATGATTAAAAGATTGTTTCCCAAAAGGAAATGATTAAAAAGAGGACGCCATGCAGGCTCCTGTAAGAATGCCAGAACATCATCTGTTTTATTGGCCTCTCTTATATTTAGTGTCAAATGACTATGACAAACAGCTAGACCTTTAGTGAACTGGGTTAAATCTCTGCTGTGCAGAACATAGCCTTGGAAGGCTTGAGCATTATCAGCACTCATGGATTACATCCTGCGAGATGCTGGATATTACCACTCCTTACGGAAGAAGCTGGGACTTAGAGACTCAGCACCTATTGAGTCCTAAGTCTTGTTGTCAACTTGGAAGTGCAGGCTTCCCTCAGGACTGAATCTAAAGGAAGGGTGTATATAGGCTAGAGGTTCTTGAGAGTTACCTTGTTTCTCTTATGTGAGCAACCTTTCCTCTTCAAAAACATATTCATTAGGAAAAGTTTCTGCCCTGACGCTGATGTTGATCCGGATCCACGCACCGTGTCCCTCTCCCAGTGTGCTGTGCGCCGCCCACCCTGTTTTAGAACATGAGGGTACCTAGAGCAGCCTCACAAGTCTGCCTCCATCCCCTCCCGGTGGCCAGAGCACAGGGAGTATGGATCAAGGCAGGGGGAAGGAGGCAATTAAACTTCATGCCCTTCCTGGCACTCAACAGAGTGTTCTGAAGGTCTAGTAAATAACAGTATATTGCCCTTTCCCCTAGCTGTGTCTGAAGACTCGACTCTCCCAGCTCCTCAGATTAAGGTGGGGGAGAGGGGGGTTCTTCGCCCTGCTGAGTTAGATGGGAAGTGGCCTTTCAGAAAAGGGGAACCTTTCCTAGGCAGAGGATGGAAGACAAGTTTCCCTTGCTCCCCATCGCTGTAATGCTTGCCAAGTTCTCATTAAGATTTTCAGTTTACCTAATGATTATGAAGTTATGTTTGCATACAGGAACCATGGAAAAATGTTTTATCTTTGTTTCAGTTGTCTTCTGAAAGCTGGGATAAAGCCAAGCAGTTCATATTACCAGGTAAGAGGCAATCTTTTATAAAACAAAATCACGTGCATGTACTTCGTTTCAGCAGGAGCCAAGTAATTTCTAGAGAATAAGTGATCTTTTTCTAATTGTATAGTTCTTTAAGGTTGTGCTTTATCTAAAAGTTTTTGTGAACTTAACAAGTGTGGGAGCGGTTGGAAGATGTGCTAGTTACTTTAATTTATATAAGATTTTTAATTTTTCAGATGACTGCCATAAAGGAAGCTCTTACAAGATTTTATGGTGTAACGCCAAAAATCCAATGTCTTCCTCCAGAAGAGGTAAAAACCCCAAACACACACACACTCCCCAAACCAAAAAAACAAACAAAACCCCAACCAAACAAAAGTCTAACAACTTTTTTTAAGTGCACATTTTATCAAAAAGCAAAAGCAAAAATAGAGTAAAAAATCTTTAGCATGGTGAAACTTAGGTCTGAGTGCTGCTTGTGTATACAGCCCTTTGCAGATTAGTTATTGCTCGAGTCTTGGAGTTAAGTTCATAAATACATTGCTTACATACTGGCACCGCTGAGTTCAGCTTGTGTTACTGTTGCCACAGCCTTTTCTTAATGCAGAAATATTGTTAGTGGAGGAAGCATCCATTCTTTACCTAGTACCTTTGCTGTTAGTATGCTTACCCAGAAAGTGGGAGCACTGGGTTTTAAAGGTCTCTTTTGTCTTAAAAGATTTGAATGTGTACCTCTTGCATGAATGCTGTAACCACCATGCTAGAGGTATTGCTGTAGCTGAGTACTTTCCACTCCTCCTGCTAAAGCTTAATTGCCATATAGCGAATTACTAGAACCAGCAAGAGTGAGCTGGATGGAGCCAGTGACTGTCTGCCTTGACAAGGGTACTGGCTGTCAGCAGGAGTCTTTCCTTCACTGGGCGTGGCTCGTGTTCTGCATGAAGTATTTACTCAATGGGCAGTCCTTCAGAAATAAAGCAGCTCAGAGGCTTGTCTCTGAGGTGGTTCTCAAAAGCCTCTACCTAGAGAAGTACAAAAAGGCATTTTGAGCTTCACTGCAGTTCAGGATGACTATAGTCTTTTCCTTTCCAGCTAACAGTGCCTAAAATTTCGATTTCTTTCTACTTTTCCTTGCCAACGATTGTACTGTGAATCACGATGCAGTAGGGAACGTGGTACACAGATGCAGTGTGCTGTAGCGTAAAATACAGGTCACCATATCTGAACCAAAAATGCCTTTGAAGGAACAAAGTAGTATTCTGAACAATTAGATGGGTAGGCTACATAGCTGTTTCTTTCCTTTTTCAGCTAGGTAACTTTTATTCAAAAAGAAAACAAAAAAACAAACGCAAGATGGCATTCCTCTTGTAAGTGGTTGCTTATTATCACAACCTGATAAAAGTGGTTTACTACAAAACACTTGTCAGAGTTATTGCCCATACACAGATGATAATTTTATGAAAACTTTCCAAGATGTAGTTGCTGTTGGAGTTCACTAGCTTGTGTGTTATCAGCTCATTTGCTTTAGAAGTGCTCTGAGGTTTTTATACTCAGATGTTTCTTCACGTGAAAAAGAATTCTGGGTTAAAATATTTTTTTAATGTATTTTTAAGTTACTTTAAGCAGCAAAGGAATATGAGTTGAATGTGGGTTGCACACTCACCCACTTCTTGATGTTGAAGAAATACAGAGCTAACACAAACCCCAGTTTCTAGGTCCGTTCACTGTAGTTATGCCATTGCTTTTAGAACAATTGGGATAGTGCTCAGACTATGTGAAAGTAATTTACAGCTTGAGTATCTTGTGCTTAACAGCTGAAGGTAAGGGTAATAGAAAGGAAAAAGTAGACCCCAGTTATTTAAAGATAGCCCTTTTCAGAGTTCCAGTCTTGTTGATGCCTGAAGTGCGTTATGGAGGTGCTTTGATGTTTAAAACATGTTACATGCTTGCTGTGTTCTTAAGTTTCTTAAAAAAAAACCAAAAACACAACCAAAAAAAAACAAACCAAAAAACCCAATAACAAAAAACCTAAAACCAAAACAACAACAACAAAAAAACACAAACAAAAAAAGCCCCAAACAAACAAACAAAAAAACCCCACAAAACCAGACCAAAGCAACAACAAAACAAAAATCCACCAGAGTACATTTGTCTTGTGTATATATATATATTTTTGTCCTGCTTAGTGGTTTCAAAACCAATGTTTTTTTCCACATGCACTTTGTCACACCTGAGCATTTTCGGGGATTTCCCTATAATCTTCTTCCCCACGTGAAAGGTTTCCATGCTTGCCTGCTTGCCTTATTTATGGCCAATATTTTTCTTCCTAGTCTGTCCTGTAGTCCAAAAATGACATTTCTGTTACTTTTGACAGCTTGCTTCTGTATTCTTTTCACTAAAAGCTATTATAAAACCAAGTTTCTTTTCTCCTTTTTGGAGAATTTTCTTTGCCTCAATTCCCATCCTGCTACAAAAAAAGTTGGCGAAAGGTGGCTTTCAGGTTGCACATACCCTTCAGTATTCACAGAGTTCAGCCAAAGCTCATCAGTTGAGGTGAACAGCTTGTGTGTGCTGTGCAGATTTGGTAATCTGTGTCACAGCATTTCATAATGAGACTTACTAGTTAGGCAGATTCCCCAAATGATTACTGATTTATGTTGTTGGGTTGTGTTTCCTTGTCTGCTTGCTTCTTAAAGACAATTATGTACTGTAAGCATAGAGACAAGTATGTACTATAATGTACTATATGTTCAGAGTGGGTGCCTCTGGTACCTGTCTCCTTCACACTTTCCAAGTGGCAAATATACAAATGAGCGCCACTGTATTCTGTAGATAAGGCAGTATATCTGAAGAATTGATTTCTTTTCTTCTCCCCATTTCACACCTCATGTTTCTAGGGTGAAAAAGCACAAACAATTGGTCAGATTGAATTCTGCTTCACCAAAGAACTGCAGCTGAGAAACTGCACGGCGCTGAAGGGTGAATCTGCCCTGATGCAGGCTGACTTGAAGCTTGGAACTGAGGAACTGTCTGTCTGCAGTGATACTCTCCCAACCTATTATCCTTCACAGGTCCAAGATCACAAATGAAGCCATAAGAGTTTGAAAAACTTTTTAAACAGCAACAAAAACTGAACCCTTAAACATTATACCTTGGAGAGCAGTCTTAGCAATATTATGAAGCCCTGTCCGTATCACAGGCATGCTGTGAAGATTTCTGCTGGAAAACAGGTTTCTTTTGACATTAAAGGAGAATTGGTCCGCATTGTAATAATCATTTACGCAGGCTGAAGTATTGAATTGTGCCTCTGATATTGATGGGATCAGAATCTGATTTACAGCTTTGCCTGGACTTTTTGGCTTGCTTATGGTTTGAATCAATGTTCAAAAGAGAACTGTGACTTCTTAATTTCACTTGCAGTTAAGTCTTCCACTTCAGCCACTTTTGCTTTTTGCCTGTGAGTCAGGGAAATTAAGCTATTGTTTTGAAAGGATGCTTGCGCCTCTGAGATGAAATGACAATTTCTTGAGAAGAAAATACTGTAAAGAAAAGGAACTTAGAGACCTGTCTGGAGGTCCTTTCCTAGACATAATACCCAATGCCTTGCGTAAATTTGCCCTCCAGAAGTGCTGAACAGAGGCAATGTCCTCTGAGGAATTAAACCTTTCCTCCCTCAGAGATCATGGCAGAGCAAAGATGACAACTTTTGCATAACTTCTTCATGAATGAAATAACCTTCACCAGGTTTTAGCACTTCTGCCTAAAGGACCTCAGGAAGACTGTATTTGTAACCTTACCTGTTCTTTGATGGCTTTTGCAACAGTAGCTCCGTACAATCTTGAAGAACAACCAATCTTAGAACTTACCTTCTAGTGTAGGAAAGTCTTAGGCCCTAGAAATATGTTATTAATTTCTCGTTGTATTTGAACATTTAGCATTACCACACAAGTGTGAGTTCCTGCACTTTTATTTAAAAATGAGATTGTCACATCATTGCTTTGTTCCAAGAAACAGCTTTTTGTAGGTGAAACAGTAAATACTAGAGAATTTTCAATGAAAAGTACAAATGCTAGCCATAGTGCATCTCTATTCCATAATAATAACATGCCACAAAGTTGGATGTTTCCAAGGGGGACGTACTCTACACAGCACTGTGTTGATTTTAAGTGTCTCAAATTGTCTTTCAAAGAAGGACAATTATGGCTCAAGGAATCATCTGTTAGAATAATATTACTGTGAAAACATGAAATGTGGTATTAGGAACAGATTTGTTATGTCTTTTGGGGTTTAGAAACCATTCACATTTACTCTCATTTTTGACTGTCCCGGTTTCTCTACCACCTTTCATTTAAGGCACTGTTAATTCCAAAATGCTGTCAGTTTTTTAGTCCTTTCTTTAGAAACTCAGGTATTTATTCAACAGCTAAGAAATGAATATGATCTACACTCTGTTGTATCTGTATTTCAGTAGAGTGAGGAAAGAGAGCTTCTCTTTCAGAATTTGTCTTCCTTCCTGAGAGGGGGAATAAACTAATGTATAATAATACTATATTAGTATACCAATGGTAATCATCAGATCTATTGTTTTTATAGCAGCCATGGTTCATTCAGTTCATGTTGGACATGACTAGAAGAATCACAATTCATTCCCTCATTTCTGCCATCTCCTAAGCAAGAAAAATGCTTGAAAAGACTAGAATGTACTTGGTTTTTGTGGAATCTTTTTGAGATCGCTAATATTTTTTTTCCTTCTAATTTCAAAAATTATCTTAGCCTAAACTAAAAAAATATTTGTTGTGAAAAATGCATTTCTCTGCAAACGAACATCCCAAGGCTCATGAACTTTTTTAAAACTCTCTCCAACTCTTTCAGATAGTACTTAGATGGTGCATAGATTTTGGGTGGACTACATAGAGTGCAGACAACTTAGAATGAACATTAATTTACAGCTCACATCATAAGGTGTTTTGGTTTTTTTTGTTTTGTTTTTTTTTTTTTTAAAGAAGCAAGACTCACCTTTTCCTCAAAATTGTGCTATTTTTTTAATGGTTTGGATTTTTTTTGTCCTTTAGGGTAGTCCCTTGTTCTCTTTTTCCTTTCAATTTTCTCAGCGTGCAGTGCCATATCCTTGTTCGTTAAGCCAATCAGCAGTGAGGGAAGTGGAAACAGAGGTTGGTAATTGCCATCTGATCATCTCACAAACATCTTGCTCAGTGCTTTTCAGTCACCGGTTCGGTTATGAACACAGTCCTTAATTAAAGCAATAGACTTCTCAAAATCTCGCTATAAATATTGCCACCTTGGATGAGCAGGTGCAGTTTTAAAAAGAAATCCCATGAAATCCACAGCAGCATGCTGTACTGCTAAATGAGTGATTGTTGGGTTTGCCTGGTTTTCTGCAGTTGTTTTAATTCCTTGGTCCCCTTTGCAGTTAGAAGAAAGGCTCAAGCTTGGAAGCAATGGTAGCATTGGTTCTTGCACAGACGTATGCTTAATGGAAGCTCAAATCAATAACTTGATTGTTTGGGTTTTTTTTAATCGCAGTATAAATTGTATTTTCTTTTATAATGACAAATAATGCTTAGGGAGACAAAATATACAGTGTGAGTTCTCTGCAGTTCAAGTGTAACGCATTAATTTAAGCAAAGCCAACAACTGCAAATATGTACTTTACAAGGAAGTGACACAGACACTAAGAACCTTCACAGTGTGAGGCTCAAAGGCAAAGCTGACTCTTGCCAAACAGGGAGTCAGGAGATAGAGAAAAGAGTCGGAAAGGACCAGCCTCTGCAGGAGAGTAGATAGTATGGCTTCCATGCGTTTTTCAGCCTCACTTTCAAATGCAAGAAATGTGAGGGAGCTGGCAGGTTCTAAAAATTTGAGGAGAAACCATCATAATTTGAAATGAGAAAGAGAGAAGAAGGGAGGGAGACAGCAAAGCCAGCAGCATGCTAAAAAGCAACCTGCAACTGAGTCAAAAATGACAGGATGAACGTTAAGCCAAGGTTGGCTAAAAACAACCTCATAGACTCTTGAAGTCCTGTTTAAAGGGACGTACCTGAGGTACTGCATTTGCCTTAACAAAACCACACCCACATTATTTTTATTTTGCCAACATTATTACACATTAAATATCTTAATTTGCTGTGATTTATTTATTAGTAGTAGCAATATAACACTATATATGACTGCCGTTGCTTGGTTTTTGACAGTCCCACCTGCCTAACTTCTAGGAAGAAACAAATGTCTCTTAAAAGCTACTGACTGATTTTTATGCAGAGAACCCAAGGTGCTATACAGTTTTAAGTGATACATTTAAGGGATGCTTTAAGGGCCATGTCTGGATGTGGGCAACCAGGGGAGCAGCTGAATCAATGGTCGTACCGGTTCAGACCAAAGATCACATCCAGCCCTTTATGTTCTTTCTAGCGATGGCTCACAGCCAGTTACCAGCCTTGGCAATTGCTTTCCATCCAAATGTATGTAATTTCAAGAGTTGGATTAACACAATTTAAATACAAGAGGTAAACAAAGGTATATTGGGAGCCTTAAAAATCGTTTCAGTTCTGAAAAGTGTCACTTCCTTAAGCAAAATAAAATCGATCAGCTTTGAAGATTCAACACAGCCTGGGGAAGATGGCGGCTATATTCTTTTCTGCATCATTAAAGAAATTAACTAAATCCCAGCAGGGGGGTTGTTTGTGCAGTCTCGGAGCTTTAAAACGCTACTCAGCTCCACAACGGGACTTGGCTTGTTTATACCCTTTGTCCATGTGCGCTCTCATGCAAAATGCATAAGCATCCCTTGGCGTGGCGCTTAGAGCACGGGCTGTCTGTCCCCTCTCCAAGGACAGCCCCTCTTCCTAGACCATGGGCAGGTTCTTCTCCTGCTGTCTTCCAGGCCTGCACTGCGCCTTTCTCAGCTGTACAGGAGCCCAGCTTCAGCCAAGTTTACGGTGAGCGGGAAATACGAGATTTGAAAAAGCAGCTTCTACTCACTTTATTTAGGTAGCTACCTGTGTGCGTGTATATTGTGCTTAAAGCCCCATCTGTCTCTCCCTACCAGCGACCAGCTGATCTGCCACTGCGGGCAGGAACAGGAGATGGGAGAAGCAGAGGGAGCTTCTCCCCATCCCTCCTGTTCTTAGTGGGGGCAGCGACCGGTTGCCGTTGCCCAGCTGATGGGCAAAGCTACCTCTGCAGGCCGAAAGGGAGGTGGCACAGGCCTCTGTCGTGTCCCCTCTCTGCACCCTCAGGGGCTGGTGAGTGCCGGGCTGTGCTGCTGGCCCCGGCCACTGCCCATCGGAAGGAAGAAAGTGGCGGCAGGACTGCAATGCCCAAGCAGCACAACAATACACTGCAAGTCAAGTCCCAGGGATGTGGACAGCCTGGGTATCTACCACAGCAAAGCAGCAGGTGCTGGGTTTTACAGTGGGGAAGGGGGATTTTCACAGGGATGGGTTCTGGAATTTGGCCACCTCAGTTCTGAAGTGGCTGCGCTTCAGGCAGCCGTGCTCTGTTTGGATCTGGCGCTGAACACCACAGGAGGTTAACGGCGCGGCTAGCAGTATTATTGCTGCCTGATGATGGTACTGATGGTACAAAGGGAAAATGTCAAGACTTTGCAAGTCGCTTTTCCAGGAATGGAGCAATCGATGATGAGGAATGTTATATGTATTCTAAATTCAGACTGTCTTGCTGCTTAGGCAGCTTTCTTCACAAGGCTCACTGCACGCCTTTCCTTCCTGTGTGTAAGTGTTCCCTGCTCCATAAAGTTGCTGTAGATCACCCAGAGTTGATATAAATAATTCATTTTGGAAGAGGTTTCAATTTCTTATGCTTTGGAGATTAAGAACATTAGTATGCAGGCTAAGTGAGACCTGATGTGGGAGGTGGGCAGAGGGCTCAGTGCTGGGGCCAGTTCTCTTTAATATCTTTATCAATGATCTGGACGAGGGGATCGAGCACACCCTCAGTAAGTTTGCAGACAACACCAAGTCGGGTGGGAGTGTTGACCTGCTTGAGGGTAGGAAGGCTCTACAGAGGGATCTGGACAGGCTGGATCGATGGGCCGAGGCCAGTGGGGTGAGGTTTAACAAGGCCGGGTGCCGGGTCCTGCACTTGGGCCACAACAACCCCATGCAGTGTTACAAGCTTGGGGAAGAGTGGCTGGAGAGCTGCCCAGCAGAAAAGGACCTGGGGGTGCTGGTCAACAGCCAGCTGAATATGAGCCAGCAGCGTGCCCAGGTGTCCACAAAATCCAATAGCATCCTGGTCTGTATCAGGAACAGTGTGGTAAGTAGGACTAGGGAAGTACCAGTACCTCTGTACTTGGCACTGGTGAGGCCCCACCTCGACTGCTGTGTCCAGTTTTGGGCCCCTCACTACAAAAAAGACATTGAGGTGCTGGAGCATGTCCAGAGAAGGGCAACAAAGCTGGTGAGGGGTCTGAAGAGTAAGTCTTACAAGGAGCGGCTGAGGGAACTGGGGTTGTTTAGTCTGGAGAAAAGGAGGCTGAGGGGAGACCTTATTGCTCTCTACAACTACCTGAAAGGAGACTGTAGAGAGGTGGGGGTCGGCCTCTTCTCCCAAGTAACAGGTGATAGGACAAGAGGAAACGGCGTCAAGTTGTGCCAGGGGAGGTTTAGGTTGGATATTAGGAAAAATTTCTACACCAAAAGGGTTATTAAGCATTGGAGCAGGCTGCCCAGGGAAGTGGTAGAATTGTCATCCCTGGAGGTATTTAAAAGACAGGGAGATGTAGAGCTTAGTGACATGGGTTTTGTCAGAGTTATGTTGATGGTTGGACTTGATGATCTGAAAGGTCCCCTCCAACCTAGACAGTTCTATGATTCTTTGTTTCTAGTCTATATTTCTGTGTTGTGGTCTTCCTTACCCCAAAGTACACTGGAGCGTCACAGGTTGGGCGAGGATTAGATAACACCTCAAGAGCAGCCAAGCCCAACTGTGTCCACAGATTGGTGGTATGAATCCTATCAATATATTCATCATGAAAATCACAGCGCTGACATTCAGACACAGTGCTCAGTTTGAAGGACTGATGTTTCAGTAATCTTTTATAAAAAAGAAGGTAAAATGACCATATTTGATAAGAAAATTTTTAAGTGGGTGATAGAAAATTCTTAAGCAACCTGAAGAATACCATGGTGCTGTCTGTAAGAAATACTTTTCTGAGTACAGCCTCACTTACCAGAAAACAAGCTGTTCACTTAAGATTTTTCTATAACTCACGCAATGGTTGTTTGCATTAGAAACCAAAGCTCTGCATGTAAATCAGAGAAGATGAGCCAAAACAAAATTAGCAAGAGCTAAAAGCACAGCAGTTACCCTGTAATAATTACAGTCTCTATAAACAAGTGTGGTGCATCATCCCAGCAGGTACCTGCCATTAGATCCCTTACTTCTGCTTAGTATTGTTGAGTAAAACTTGCTGCTGTCAGCTTTGGAGAGAGGCTTCTCTCTTTCCAAAGTGCTTAGCTGAGGGTGGAGAAGCTGTGCATACATTCGGCAGAGGCTGGAAGAGCTGTCGCATCACTTGAGTGCTGTCATTTTAGCCCAGCAGCTTTCCACAGATGCATCTCCCTTACCAAGATTTCATAGGTTCAATTATGCTTGTGAAGGCTATGCGTGTCCAGATGACTTGTGCTATCAGTTTGTGTTCAAAAGAATATTGTGCAGGGATTGTCCCTCCTTGTAAACCCTGTTTTGCAGGTATTTGTCAAATGCCTGGGGTATGCATTTGTCAAGGATTTATTAGTCAGCAGGCTGACTGACTGATGGGTGAAGTGGGAACCGCTTTCTTGTCTCCTGATCGCTCAGATGTTTGGGGCTTACGATGCTGGTCTCCCACTGAGGTAGTTGTTTTATACACAACAACTGGCCCTGCCTCATTTGTCCTCCAGCCCCTGGAGATCTTAAGAGAATTCAGTCTCTCAGTTTCTGTGGGATTCAATGAGCAGCCTGTCATTTCGGAAGCCTGCTGCAGGATGATTACTATAACAAATTAGCTCTGGAACACAAACTGACGTCTCATTTACAATGCCTCATGTTGTTTTCTCTTCAAGTCCCTTCATTATCCTCAGTGACTTGAGGGATAAACGAGCCACGCTCTTTGATCTTGTGGAGTAACCAAACCATTTATGAAGACGCAGATCTTGTAGCAGAGAAAAATCTCTTAAATCTCATGGACAAAATACACTCAAATACTTTCCCCCCCCACCCCCACCCATTTTCCCCTTTTTTATTGTTTTGAAAGATTCTGACTGCAAGGATCACTGGAGGTCTGGAGGCATGGAGGCATATTGATGGATAGCTTGTAATCCTTTATTTGTTATTCCTTTGGCACCTGTTTTTTGGCATGTCTGGCTGATTAGCAGGCTTGCTATCACACTCACACCTGACCAAGAAAAATGTATAAAAAAATTAATTAAAAAAGATGGCAAGAGTGTATAGTCATGAAATCAATTAACAGTCTGGGGCCTCCATAATTACTTAAACAGAAATACGGCATTGATAGCCTGGTCTGTCTGGGCAGATGGGAGAACAGGGAAATCAGAGTATCTGTTTTCTTACTTAGCTCTGCCGCTATCCCCCTGCGAGTGAAATTCAACTTGAAATCTGGTGACAATTCTAAGTCCCACACAAATTAAGTAGGACTTCCATGCACTTGCTGTCTACAGAGGGCCATTTCATCCTTCCTAGCCCTGGACAAGTAATTAAAGTCTAAATGCTTAAAAATATCGTGGCTTTTGGAGGCAATTAGAACATCTGGTCCCTACAGCAGAATCAAAACCCTGGTTTTAGCAGCTGAGCTCCTTGTGCTTATGTGGCACTGCAGAGGGATGACTAATGCAATAGTTGGACTGAGTCTTAAATCCGTCTCCTTCCCAGGGTGGCAAAGGGCCATGCCCAGCTGCTCTGGGGCAGCCCTCCCTAAGCCTTTTGGGATAAACCAGATATGGCATTCCTGGCAGGAGCCCAGACAGCACTGGTTAGTGTAAATGCATGTTGCTGGGTCATATGGCACAGTCAGAGTCCTCCAGTTACCCAGGAGAGGTTTCTGCTGCTTACAAATGGCCTCTGGAGAAAACGCACGAGCAGGTTTTGTGGCAGAGAAACCCAGGGTTTCTCTCAGCTTTAAGCAACTGCAGCCAGTTTCCTTCACAGCTTCACAAGGAGAGACTTGGAGGAGGCTCTGTGCAAAACACTGGGTGCCCAATGGGGAAAAAGAAGTGTTTGTCCCTGCTTTACCCTGCCAAGGGGAGAGTACAAGAGACCTCCTCTCCTCTGCCTGGGACAACTGCTTCGCTTGCTGGTGGGTCCTAAAAACAAACAGCACCAGCACTTTCAGCTCTGTGTTAAACACAATGGCTTTTGCCTTTCGCAAGGAACCTCCTCCTGTAGGTATAAGTGACATGGGCTCTTGGGAAGCCGCTCCAGGGACTGGTAGGTGAAGGAATAACCTGGCCAGGCAGGAGTACCTTGAGTGTGGAACTCCTCCTCCTCACCCAGATGGGCCATCCTCAGCAGCACATCTCAAAGTCCCTGGGGAATGTGAGAATAAAATGGTGAGCGTGAGGACCTTGCAGGACTAGGTGCCAGGTGAACCAGAGTTTCACAAGATCAGATTTTATGACTTGCATGCCTAAATTCTCCCAAATCTCACAAGAAGCACACAGGCTTTTTCACATCCATCTCTTAAAAGTTGGTAAGCGGTGTTTCTGCGCATTTCACCTTCTCCAGTTGAATTCTGCTGGAAGCCAACAGTGGCCAGTGGTGAAAATTTTAATTACTGGCAGCTTGTTTTATAAGCCACAGAGAGCCAGATGGAGCCAGTTCCATAATCCTGAAATATAAATAATGTATTATTTAATACAGATTCTGAAGTCACGTCAGGCTTGCAAATCAGCCAGTTAGTAACTTTTCATTTTAGACATACTGAACACTGTAATAACCTGGTGTCGTTTTGAACACAGTGATTAAGTATTCAGTTTACAAGACAAATGGAGACTCATTACAGTCAATCAGGGAGGAATTACATGAACTTAAATTGCAGGTATTTATCACAGTTTCTCAAAAGAATATTTTACTAGCTATTTTGAAAGAAAAAGCTGCTTCTTTGTTATTCTGTAAAAGTACTGCCTTATTTATAAAGAACTTCTAATGAGATCTTTTTCCAATCCTAATGTTTTATAGTAATCCGACTGCACTATGCCATCATAGGTCATTGTGAAATAAGATAGTGTGACAAATATATCTTATACTGGCAATTTCTTAGCAATCTATTTTAAGTTTTTGCCTTTGTGATGACTAGAATGAGAGAAAGCTTTACTTTGGATAATGCAACAGGAACTGATTTAGCAGCCAGTGACTTCCAGTACACTGGCCAGGAAAAAAAAATTTTAAGAAACCAGCAAGAAAAAGTAATATTTGATATGCTTAGTTTGTCATGTTTGCTTAACTTGAAAAATGTTGGGAATTTTCCAGTAGAGCTCAGCAACATAAGTAATACAAAATACACTTAGTTAAATCCACAGATTCAATTTTTTATGATTGCAATTTTTAATGATGTCAATTCCACCCGTCTCTGTAAGTTTTGCACTATATTTATCTTTTTTACGAGATTGCCTAAGTTGTAATGAGGCTGCCAAAAGCCAATTACCAATATTGGGGTAATAATAGTACATTGTAAAAGAGGAATTGGAATAACATTATTTCCATTTAGCCAAGGATTTCAGAGTGAAATATTAAGTTGCATCATG
The DNA here is from genome assembly GCA_013398915.1 of Dromas ardeola. NCBI lineage: Eukaryota > Metazoa > Chordata > Aves > Charadriiformes > Dromadidae > Dromas > Dromas ardeola. The sequence continues at coordinate 764,011 of VYZM01022803.1, read as the reverse complement.
ACTAGATTTAGAGAAGGAAAACCAGGCTGAGGCTGCCTTTCAGAAACATGCTTAACATTTTTTTTCCCTGAAATTCTTTACAGCACAGGAGCCCAACACTATTGGCTCCAGCTGTTGCAGTAGGGGCTCTTATTGCTTTAAGATAAAGTTTTATTATCAGTTGAACAAATCGCAGTCAGACTCTGCTAATCAATAATCTTTGCATCATGAGTGACTTACAGTAAAGCTCCTGTTTTAACTCCCTGCTTTCAGTAACAGCATGTTTCTCTTCTAGGTCATTTGGCATTATTCATATTTAGACTGAGAGGTTGTGTTTTGTACTCGCTCTTTGTGAAGATATAATTTACATGAGCATTCCCTGAAATGTCATAGTCAGCTTCAGTTTCATTAAGAGATGTTGGTATTTCAAGACAACCGGAATTTGTATTCAAGTGACAGAGCAGACAGGTTTGCAGAGAAAAGCATGGTAATTGAGTAGTTTTGCCTTAGAAAAGTAGTTACATTTCCATAGGAAGAAGGAAGCAGTTTTGTCTTCATTTTCTTTATTCCACAGAGAGAATTAGATATAAAGACTCTGAGATAGTGAGCGTGCCTTGATGCAGCCTAACTGCACCAAACAGTTTATTACTGAATTTTATTCTGGACTTTATGTATTTATTGGAATTAACTACCATGTGACCTGCTCTCAGAAGCATTTCAGGGTCATTTATAAAATAGAGAAAATTGTACAGTTGGTGTCATTTGTATGATACAATAAGCAGTTCCAGATTCTGCTATTTGTGATTTTTTTGGGAAACATTTTAGTTTTGAGAAACCTTTCCCTGTTTGTCAGGTGAAAAGTGGGATTTGGTCAGGAGACTATCAAACCAGCTGACATACCAACCGTACCCAAGTTGGACAAATAGCCAATTTGTTCCAGGACTCATCCAGAACATTTCTGAATCTCAGTTGCGCACACTGTGGTCATTGGCTGCCATTTTCATTTCTGTCCTGGAAGAACCATTTTCTGCAAGTCAGAATTTTATTTCCCAGTGAGCCTTTCCTAGACTTCAGCAAGCACCAGAAAGCATTCCTAATGCAGCCAAGACATTTGCAGTTCCAAGAGTACCACAATGCAGAGCTGTGCTTTACTCTGTAGCTGGATCAAAGCATCAGCATTTCAGACAATTCCGTTCTGAAATTCTGGGACTACTTGTACATTTAATCTGAACTTCTGCCCCATTTCCGTTAGCCTTCTTATTCTGGTTTGTACAGAAGAGGGGATGAAACCGAAGGACAGAGTGGCTTGCTGCAGCTTACACAGAGAGATAAAGCCAGCCACAACCAGAACCTCATTTGGTGCTGCATGTATTAGGTAAAATTAGATTTGCAGCATTAGTTGCTCTGTTTTGTTGCGTAGTATTGTAAGGGATTTGGCAGAAGGTTGGTTTATGTGACAGAGAGCTGAGTTATAAATAATAATGTTTTGTTCCTACAGGTGCTGCTTTACAAATAAAATGACTGCAGGAGAAATACAGTCTGAAAATAAAGTGCCACATATCTGAGTTCAAAATGTACTAATTTAAAACATTAAGATAAGTCAGCATACATTTTGAAACACTTCTTAGAAGACTTTAATTTCCCCCAGACAATGTGCATTGCCCATGTAGAGATGCGTTTTTGCTGTCCTTGAAAACCTTGTAAACTGGAGCTGGTGGAAAGCTGTGCTGTCATCCCAAAGAGCATGTTTCTATGAAGTACTCACCAAGTAAGAACACTGTCCCCTCAGAAATCTTTCCTAAACTTCACAAAGGGTGCTGCCCTGTAGGAGACACTGCTCCAAATTTCAGTTCTGCTCAATTTGGGTTATTCAGGAGTGAAAACCTTTCCTTCTTAGCAAGCAGAATAAGCTCTTGTATGAGGATCTCCCAAAAACTGAGATCCTACTTAGAGCCTGCAAAGCCTGATGCATGTGTGGGCCGTTTTCCCTAGAGCTTTGCAAGAGCTTTGAGGTTTTCTTTGAAAGAAATTCTGCACCTTGAGAGCTGCTGTGAGTCAGGAGAGTGCTTTGCAACTGGGAGAGCAGGATCAGTATGCAGAAAGTGCTGGTCTTCCTGGTGGATATTTTACTTCTGTTTCTAGGTCTTTGAGTGTCAGAGGTTTGAAAATAGGTAGCAGATCCACAGGGACTAATCCAGTCAATTAGATCATGAGAAAAAGAAATAAATGAACTGTAGAACATTTTAATAGCTCTTTGCTTATTATGTGAAATAAGCATGAGTGTGATGAATGGGCTGGGCCAAACCTAAAGTAGTTACTTGACTCCACTGGTGATCTATGGTGGAGTTTGTATGTTTGGTCAGGAACAGATTTCTCTGGCTGGAACCAAGCAGAGCAGGAGCCAAAGGAGGAAAATTGTCTCTGTTAAAACTGTTTGGAGGGTGCTGTCTGAGAGGTCTAGTAATTAGATATACATCTAAGTCAGGGCACCTGTTTGCCTGGGTTTTTTTTTCTGCTACGTGAGTTTTAGCTACTTGGTCATGTTATATTGCAAGACAATGCAGTCACAGAAATGGTTTAAATTGCTTTATGTAAGGAAGTTTTAGTCAACCATGTCACAGTAATGTCTCAAGGCAAATTGCCACAAAACTTGTAAAAATGTTTTGCAAATTATTTAGAATGTCATAAACAACATTTGTCTGGTTTTAGTGATACTGAGATATCAATTATTCAGGTAAGCCTTTGCCTCTTCAGTGATAACAGACAGGTGATTGAGACACTGTTTGAAAATAATACTGTGTCTCATGTGCCACCTTCTCATATGCTACTCAACAAGGATAACATTTTTTTTCTTTCAGCAGGCTATTGTGAAGCTTTATTATTGCTTATAATGAGGTTGGTGATATTAGAGTGGAAATTGTACCAGTAATTACTCAAGTCAGAATATCCTGACATGAGAAAATAACATTTTCCAAACCCCAATTAACTGAGCTGAATGAATATTCAGCGATACGTACAGGGCTTATTATTGGTGACCTATAGAAATGATAGGTGTATAATTATTTCTAGAACATTTAAGCCAGCAGTTACTTTAGCCATTTAAGCAGTGGAAGCACGTTTAGGAATACTTCTAGTAGAAGCAGTAAAAGAAAGTATTTAAAACACGTTTTAAATGTGAGGTAGGAACCTAGGGGTTGGAAAACAGCAAATTCTAAGATAAAGCTACTTTTTACAAATGATTTATAAAGCTGAAATTGTGACAATTCACCATTAAAGTACCTAAAACAATACCATGTTTTCTACATTAGACAACATACAGGTCAGCCATCCTTATGGTGTTAAAATCAGAGGATAAATTAGAGGTACTTAATAACCACATGTGTACCAATTCTGTTGAACAAGGTACCTAAGAATACATACCTGAATATTAAGAATTGCAGAATTGTTGTGGAAACTATTGCAAAATAATATTTGCATATAATTAACTGTAGGTCAGTTGTCAAAATAGCAGTCACGAAGGAGGGAATGGGAGGAGAAGAGGGATAAAGATAGGAATATCCAGCACAAAGTAGGTTCCAGACTTCTGGTGACTGTAGCTAATATTGAACTCCTTTTAATTGTCATTCTTTGCCTAATTTCCATCCACCTATATCCCAAACAACCATCCCCAATCAAAATTAAAAAACCACCAAAACATTAAGTGGAATACTTTTTAAGGACCTGCAGGGAAATTAGACAAAATCCATTTCTGAAAAACTGTTTGTGCCCTTGTTTGGAAAAGGGCTGGATTTTACTCTCCATTGTAACTATGCAATTACAGCCAGAACAGAATGTGTCTGGTAATTTTATAATTGGGTTTATGCCATCTGCAAACTAATTCTGGTCCCTCTGATATTATCTGCTCCTATAGGTTTATGGGCTAGAGATGATATACGTAGCAGATATTAGTTGCTGGCATGAAGTGTTTGTCAATGTCATTCCAGATTTGGTTTTATAGAAGTGCATGAACTGCTAAAACATTATTTCTTTGACCAGTTCTGTTCAGCTGCAAAGCTGCAATTCTTTGTTTGCTACACAAGATCAGTTTACTAGAGAGCTTTGACTTCTTTTTCTCCACTCTTAATGTGAGGAGTGAAACTAGCTCAGGTGGTCCAGGCCGTACAGGTGACCCCTGAGGTCACTTTTATTCATCATGAGACCATCATATGCAGGAAGTTATCCAGAAGGGCTAATGGTTATCTTGGCAGAAGTATAAACCTTGAAGCATCTCAGTAAGGAGACAGGGCTTCCTACTTTTTCAGTGGTTGGCACAGAATATCAGGTACAACAGCAAGGAAGTAAAGCATGAGTTTCTCATTGCCTTAGTAGCACTTCTTTTTCAAGCCAAAATGCAATTATCAAAAAAGATCTTTAAGACAATACAAATCTGTACCTAAATGGATTTCTAGAAGTAGTGTATCGTGCATCAGAACAGTCCCTCTAGCACATATATATCAGTCCCTGTTCCTATTTTGAAAACTTCTAGAATATAGAAAGACTTTTTATGAAATCCATTAATATTTATACAAATATATTGCAGCATTTAAGGGAATCTATGCAAGATATAGACTTGTTTACATAGAAAAAAAAATTATAAATAGCTTTGTGATTGCAGTGATGTTAGGGTCTGTATGAAGCCAAGCAAGTCATTAAAATTAACTGCATTTTCCTTGCTGCATTTCTGAATGATACTAATAAAGGAAGTTCTGACCCTCAGTCTCAAGTCCTGTTTGTACAGTCCTCAGGCAAGTCATTAAATTTAAAATCTTTTGAGGATCTCTAAGAATCCTTTTGCTTTGTTTTACCTTAGTGCTACAAGGAAAAGTCTAAGAAAGGTTGTGTTAGTGTAAAACCAGCCCAAACCCTAAGGACATTTACACTGATTGAGCTTACATGAAGATGACTTACATCGGAATTTCACTTGATTGTGCTTGAACAGTGGATTTAAGTGTCCTTCTTGACAGAAGTTCTTGCTCACCTTCTGTGCAGTTAGCCTAGTTTTTTTCAGCCTGTTGCAATATGCTCTGATCCTGTGATTTTACTTGGTCGTAAAGGTCATTTGCAAGACCAGCATAGGTAGGATCTAATCCCACTTTTACCATAAAGTAATATTGTGTGATACTGCTCCCTGAAGACTACTTAGGAAAGTTAAACAAAGGCTTAAATTGGGACAACTTTGATAGGAAATCCGAGGATGTGGGAGACAGAACAGTAACTCTGATGCACAGAAGTGGAAAAATACTTCAGTTAATGCCGAGTGGAATTATGTGATCCCAATGACTTCGAGAAGTAAAAATACCCTTATTAAGGGTATGATATATAAAAAAGCAACACAAATAGTAAGGAATCCCCTATAAGGTGACACTTTTAGGTGAGGGACTAAACACTCACTTGAGATGCAGGCATCCCTCCTTTTTCTCCCTTTTTTGCTGAAGAGGATCCACATTTCCCACCATTTGTTAGAGTCCCTCACCTGGCAGATCAGCCTGGTTTGGATTTGCTTTAGCTGTTTGCATTGCTGTTTCTCTTCGCACAAGGTAACAGTCTTTGCTGACAGGACTGAGTCTCAGGACTCCTCTCCATCTAGTGAATGCCTGAGACACTAAATACAGTCATGAATTGGCTCTTCTCTATTTCTCGGTGGATTTTCAGATTTTTTATGGAAGGTTAAGCAGCTTTTTCATCAAGACTGAGATGTTTCTTCACTCAGAGAATAAAAATTAGGGACACTCGCCAGGGTATGGAGAGTAGGACGTGTGGGACAAGTGAGGGTATTTCCAGCGCAAAGAGGCAGGGCAGCAGATTGGCAGTTCTGGAATGGAAAGGCGATTCCTGCAATAGACTTCTTTTTGTTTGCTTCCTCGAAAACATTTTCATATAAAAGAATGAGGCATGAGTTAAAAAAAGTCTTCTTGTGGTTTGTTGTTTTTTTTTTTTAATGTATAAGGGATGTCACTCTGCAATGCAAATAATTTAGAATCAAGTTCCCCTTCGCTGAACTTGATACTTGCCTCTAGAAAACTTAAAAAAGCTTTATAGTTGGAAGGATGGAAAGAGTCTCAATGCTTCTGTTACGGAAAAGCTTCTCAGCAATAGGCTCCGCGGCCTTGGGATTGCACACTGGTTACAGGAGGTATCTGACAGCCCATGCCTGGCAGACACCTGGGAAGCATGAAGGTGTGAGCAGGTTCATGTGGTGTCCTTTAAAATGCCAGTTCAATGTGCACAGCCTGTAGAGGTGGAAAGCAGGAGCTTACTCGGGTCAAAGGCTGTATGCGAAAAGGATTGGTGCAGCCTGCTGCTGGAGAAGGCCAAGGGGATATTCCCTGTGGAGAAGAGTTGATGGAATGTGGAGTTCCTGTGATAAGGTGCACAGGACTTCTGTCAGCATTATAAAGACCCTAAAGTCCTTACCGGTGGCAGTCGTTTGGATGGTCCAGGTTAGCTGGACGGCTGAACATTTAGGGTTAATTCCCAACTTTAGCCTAAAAAAATCAGCTGAAAGCAATCATTCTGTGTAAGAGTTAATTAGACCCTGAAGACCCAGATAGACATAATGAAGCTGGAGTGGGAAATATTAGGCCTGTGAGAGAATGAACGAGTGTGAATATGTTCAATGAAGTTGGGAAATGAGGGAGGAATTATCCCTTGCATTTTGTTTTACTGCTTATTGAGGATAGATGGGAATGCTGTGAGGGATTTTTACCAAACTGTTCCAAAATGAATTGACCGAGAGTCTGTGCAATCCAGCTAAACTTGAACCTTTGTTCTTATTCATTCTGCTATGACTTCGGTTCTACGCAGGCTTGCTAAACCTTGAAAAGCAAATTGCAGGTCTAGTGGGTAACAGCAGCTCAGAGCCTGCACCATGTGTCTGCTTGAATGGCTCTAATGAGGCCAAGGGAGCTTTGTTTTGAAATCTAGAAGCATGACTGCTCTTGCAGAATCCTGATCTTTGCAAGGAAAACCGTGCGTCATTTGCACAGTCAAAGCCAAGACCTTTGCTTTGCCTCTGGTCACCATCACCCTGCAGTCTCTGGTTGAGTACTGCTATGGAAGTGCTACAACCCTGGTCCAATTTTTGTCTCTTTTTGTTATGCCTTTGGCCAGCTGCTGGTCAGGTTCATTTGGTCTCCTGTGCATGGGGCCTTGAAATTTTCTTGGAAGTGGCCTTAAAAGTAATTTATTATAATGATTTCTGCTATTCTTGCAGAACGACTGTGTTTCTTTTCTAATGCAAGTAAGCTTTTATCGATCAGTACTCATACAGCAACTTTGGCAGGCTTTTACTTTTCATGCCTTGCTTCACAAATTGTGATTGGAATTTTTTTTTTTTTTTTTTGAAAAATATAAAAGCAAGCTAGTGACACATAATGGCTCTTGAAGCAGAATGTGGAAACCATAATTTATAAGGGGACATCAAACATAAGACAAATATAAAATTCTACCGCAGGCTTAATTTTATTTACAGCCAAGAAAAACAGATGAATATTGGAACAAATGTATTAATCTATACTTGTACCAGAGCTTTTCAAGCTCTATAGATAGCAAGATAGCAAATGGATGATAAAAGAAAACCCAGGAAATAACTCAGAACATCAGACTGTTTTACTAGCTGGGATTTATTCTATTATACCTTTTTTCTCTCGATAATTAATGTTAGCAACAACAAAGCACGAAGTTACTATAATTTAACACTCAACTGAACCAAAACAGCAGTGAGCTTGTGTACATCTGATTGACACCTCCACAGGCCAGAATTGAGACTATATGGGCATTTGCACTCTGTGTTTCTCCCCTTACAAAGGCTCTGGCCTTGCTCCAAGGGAGGACATGCAGCCAGCCCCCAGCAAGCAGGACCACGAGAGATCGAGCACTGGTGACACAGCAGGGAAGCAACTGCCCCAACCTTCCCAGGAAACTTTGTTCCTGGAAAACTCCAGTCCAAAAAGTGCTCACAGTGCTAAGACCAGGAGCACTTTTCCTCTGGAGCGTAGGAGCAGGTGTCCCTCGTCCAGGTGTCCCTCATCCAGGTGGCCCTTGTTACACTAATGATGAGCTATAAATTAGAGCAGGCTGGGAGGGTAGGAAGTTTCTATGTCTCTCTGGCTGTGATTTCTTCTCTCTCATGCTGCTTCTGTGCATGGAGGTAGTACTCTGGGGTAGCAACCGTTGCCCATGCAGTGGATATTGAAGTGCACTATCAGGGTGGGCTGCTGGAGCTGCTGCGCTGTGACTTGTGAAGGTGAGAAAGTGGCTTTGAGTAGTCATGTTTCTTCACTGCTTCTCAGGTAGGGGGAGAAGGGTACCTAGAAGTAGGAAGGTATGTGCCACTGGCCTGGCTTTTTCATTTTGAAAAAGTGGTAACTGGTATGGAAAATGTATGCCCTGTGCTTGCTGCTTCCATCCAGATTAATCCCTCTGTTGTGCTGTGGGGGTGGAGACTGGCTGTGTGTCATGGCTGGCTCACTTGTGGGCACCCCTTTCCTAGCCTTGGTTGTTCCTGTCTTGCAGGTAGGCAGCAATTCTGGTTTGGGCATGTAACCCTTTTTCAGTGTTATTGCTGTAGGAAGCACTTGCTTGACTTACAATGTCTCTTTTGGAAAAAGTTGCTCTATTGCAGCTGGTGTCTCTCTCTGCTAATGGGCAGTGCAAATGAATATTGGTTTTGTCCCTTGTGCAGCATGGTCCTAACTTGCCCATCAAGTGGATTTTTTCGTCTTTTTTTCTTTTCCCCCAAAGAAGTAGGAAATGTGAGTTATGTGGGGGTGGTACACAGCTGTGCTGTGTAGCCTGGCCTTCCATTCACTCTCACAGTATGACAGGATCGTAGCTCTGGTCTATGGCTTTCTGTCCCCAGCTCTCCCCCCTGCTGTCACCTTTGCTAATAGCAACTGCAGTGATGAGGGGGTATTCTTCCTGGAATTGCACAGTTGATAGATGCAGGTTGGGCTGCAATCTAAAAAGCCTTCAGTCATCATCTATAAAATACTTCATTTCTTGAGTTCACATATTCAAGGCTGTACTTCAGTCGTCTCATACTTGTCTGTAAAAAATAAGCAGCTACTGTGGTACTCATTTGGAAAAAGAAAATACAATGTGTGACAAACTTAAAAAACAAAACAAAAACACAAAAACTGTTACTTCTGTGTTTTTAAAATTCAAAACCCTGAAGAAATTTACTCAAAAAAAAAAAAAAAAGCTGTTCTTAATAAGGTTTTTTTTCTGGGTTTGTTCCCCCCCAGTTGGATACATAACACCTGTAATGTTTAGTAACTCTACTTTGTTTTCTTGTCTTCACACTAAGGTGAAAAAAAGACAAAAATGCTAACTGGTTGAAGGGGAAGAAATCATACCACATGTTCATTTTTGGGTTAGAAATTCTTGATTTCCTATTTATTTTGCATGTATACTTTCTGCGGTCTTTATTGATTTGAATGTCATGTGTTCTGTTTGAGAGGTAATAATTCCCTTTGAAACTGAGGACACTCGATGTTGCAAAGCTTCTGTAATAATAGAGGATTGGTGTTTACTTTGAATAGACTTTATTAGTTTCCTGACTGTAGATTAGATCCCTCAAATAAGAATTTGTGAAGCTGAAGTATGTCATTATGACTTCAGTCAGTGCTGCATTCGCTCCTGTTCTGAGTGGGTGAAATCATGCTTTACTGAGTGAAAATCAACCAGCATACGCAAGTCTCCAAAGTAAATTGAGAACAAAACCCTCCGGTGTCCTGGTCCTTCCCTCTGCTCAAGGGAGCAGCTTCCTCAACTCTGCCAAAGCCAGAAGAGCTCTGTGAGAATCTTTTGAATGGGTGTTTTATGCTTCTCCCCAGTTCCTGTAAATATCTTTGCAGTTGCTGAAAAGCTTATGTGTCTGTTAAAGGTTGGAAGACTTTCTTTTGTCTGAGGAGACACACTAAAATGAAAGTGTGCAGTTAGTGAATATAGCATGTTCTAAATGCCACTTAGAAAATCCTTTCTCTTGACACTTTGCCGCTTTCCCAAATGTTGATTGAAACATGGATCTTCATTTAGGAACACTATAATCTACAGTTATTATTTTATTTTGATGTATTTAAGCAGAGTGCGTCTTTAGCAGGATTTAAATGAAAGTGTGCCCAAAAGTGAACTGGTATTCTTGTTCTCAGTCACCTAGAATGTCTGTGTCAGAGTTATTGGGTAAATTACTGTGTGGATTTCTATGAGTCAGCGTGTAATCTTCTGTCATACTTGTCTGTTAACGTTACCCTTGTTGATTTATGCTTGAGCAGTATTGCTTGCAGTCTCCTGGTACTTCTCTATATATTTCTAGGCGATCTTACCTTCTCTGATATCATGATGTTTCCTAGGCTACTTCCTCAATTTTCTTTTTCTAATGTAAGTTTTCAGCTGTCAGTTCTTTGAATTTTGAAAGTTTATATGGAAAATTTAGTTCCTGAGTATTCTGCCACCAGAATAATGTATCTGAAATAAGGATAACTTCATTATGTAATTAAGTTGAAGAGAAGCATCTTGATTTGCTTGTACTTCTAATTGCAGCTACTGACAGAAACAGTGACCTGTGCAAGAGTAGCCTGTTCCATCAGTGAAGGTTAATGAAGACCTAAATTTATTTCTTGGGCTCAGTTCCCTCTGTGTATGCTGGAGTAGGACAGATGCTCTTACCCTTTTTCAGTCCAGCCGCATCCACGCTGAGATGCAGACTTGTTGCCTTACTACGTGGTTGGTGTTTCTGCCCAAAATGGATCTTTGCTTTCTTTCTGCATGGTCCGATGGAGGTAGAAAAGCTGCTCCTGCTACTTTCAGTAAGGAAGAATTTAAGCAGTTGGAGGTGGAGGCTCGCTTCTGAGAGGCAGTTGGTTGCAGCTACCGTCTCTCTCCCTTGTACCCTGTGGGCCTTGCAGTGTGCCCCACTGCCATGGCATTGAGGGGGCAGAACCTTCCCTTGGTTCTTGGGGAGGGAGGGTATTTTGGGGTGGTGGTGCCTCTGGATGCAGTGTGAGCATGGAAGGCAGGGTTTGTGAAGGGGGCCCTGGCTCAAACATTCCCCCCCAGTTGCTTTATTGTCTTCAAATCATTCTTCCTGACCCCGAACTGAGGGCAATGCAACTGTCCTTTTCCCTTCCCATCCTCTCATTTTTGGCTGCAGCAAATGTTTAAGCTGTGCTGCAGCTGCTGAGACGCCTTGATCCAGCCTGGCTTGAGCTGTTATGTTCAGCTATCCTACCTCTGACAGAAGTGGCAAACAGGAGCCCCTTTGCTCAGCCAAGGTGCCACTGCTGCACTGGTAACCAGGCAGAGATAGGAGTGTGTCCTTGGTGTCTCTGCCCTACTGCACTGTGAGCTGCTCCTTGAAGAGTTATGCAATGTATTTTGGGGAAAACATAGTCTCTTGTGTGCTTGTGAGATGAAAATGTGGAGTCACAAAACTTAGTGTAGCCTTGTGCAGTAAGAAAGCTTTCACTGCAGCTAATTTTTTGTTGAACCTGTTTAACTGGTAGATCTTAGTGTAATGGGGAATATCTCAGAAACTTGCACAGGGGATCGCTGTGTAAGAGGTTACTTGACTGAATGCTTCTGAAAGTCAGCATCTTTGCCAAAAGAGTTCCTTAATTTCTTATTAGGTGCAGGAGGTAGCAGATAAGACTAGCCTGTTTTTGGCAGCTCAGATCTGCAAGCGGTTAATGTCTTGCGTGGCAAGGAGGCTAACAAGCTTTGGCTGTTGGGCAAACTAGCAGCAAATCAGCTGAGGCTTTCCAGCTGTGTGGGCCCACCAGTGCAAGCATGATGCAGGTATCCAAACTGTGGAGAAACCAGTCACCACTTGGTTTAGTGTAGATAGCACTGAAGTGGAGTGTACAGCTGAGACAAGCCTTGGTTGATGCCATGTGATGCCACTTGGTGCTGCTTTCAGTCTTCTGCACTGGCTCACAAGCCCCAAGGTGCACAGACTGTGAGGCCAGGCCCAACCTTGTACCTCAACTAAACCAACGGTGTGGTACAGGAACGCAGTGGGGCTCCTTCTGTGCTAGCTAGTTGGGCAGCCCTATTGGGGGACTTCAGCTAAGGCATGTCTGTACTGACAGAGGTTGGTCTACTCCAGATAACTGACCTAGGTTTTCTGTTTTCCAAGGTAATTCTTCCAGTATTTAACTATTCGGTAATATTAAGGACTGATTAATGTAGAATGTGTCAAGTACCTGCAGCCTTAATGCAGGTAACTAACAAGGATTAATACAAAAAGTGTTCCTTTTTCTACTGCTTCTAGCAGCCTTCGTCCCTGTTCTGCAGGGGCACCAGATTGGTTGGACAATATCAGTCTGTTGCGCCCTTTAAACAGAAGGAGCCTGATTACTGTTGTTGCTCTCTAAACACTGATTTTAATAGTCTAGACCTTCTCATTAAATACAGGTGGGGAGGCCAGAGAATTGCATAGGTTAAGAATTAAGCTGACCTTCTCTCTGGTCATGAGCATTTCATATTTCAGTGGATAGAGCAGACATGATTTTAATTTGAAAATGTTAAGCTTTGCAGGGGACAAATACATGCTACTTTGATACTGAATGCTTGATTTGTATGTACCACAACTCCATTTTGTGTTTTGCAGGGATGACCAGGCGTCTACTTCACAACTAAATAGTAAATTGTTTTAGAAGTACTAGGGACATCTCTTATGTTGGTGTAAGCAATATTTCTCCTATGCTTTGCACACTTAGAAATGTGCAGGTGGTGTTTTGTGCTTCTTGCCATTTTCTGTGCAAGTGATGAACATCCAAGTGCTGAACTTGAAGTAGTTAATGCTGAGGCACTGAACAAAGACAGCTTCTGCTGAGGAAATATAGTCATCTTGTTTTAGTGATGAGCTTAAAGCATTTCAACATCTGCTCTCAGGGAGGAAAAAGTAGTGTGGGGGATTTTGTTTGTTTGCTTGCTTTCAGTCGGGAAGAGAGCGTTTGATGACTGTGATATAAAAAACAAAAAAAGCATAGGCAACTGAGACTTCCCTCCAGCAAAGAATGATGCATGGGTCCTGTGCAGTTTAAAATCTGCCCTACTTTTACTAGTTTACTTCTACATTTGACACTTAACCATCCACTACAGATTTCCTCCATCTCGTACAGGCTTGATTGCACAGACTATAGGAAACTAGTCATGAACAGCATATTTCTTCCATCCTTGGGATGGTATGGTGACAGATTGAGGCTAATATGGGACTATGGTCTTGCTTTCTACTTCCCTGCTAGAACGCTGCGTTTGTGGTAAACTAGAGAGGCTGTTGATGAGTCTTCATGTGGTAGTGGCATGCCTGAATCTAACAGGATCACTGGGATGTGCTTAGACATCTGCACTTGCTGTTGAGGTTCAGCTTGTGCATGGTCTGTGTATGCATTGCCTTCTGCCACGGTGTACTGACAGCAGCATTGCCTTCATCACAGGGGGTGACCAATCCTTTAGCTGAAGGGTCTCCATCAGCAGGTCTTCTATGTTTATGCCAACCATTTACTGTCAACTGATGTATTCTGAAGCCTTCTTTCAGTGTGACTCAATCTTTCTGCATTTCTCCCAAATCTGTGCATGTATATTGGAGAGGATAATACATGTGCATATTCCATAGGTAAAAATATCCCACAGAATAAAGAGGCTAAAAACTGCTTGCTTGAAATCTGTGTGCTTACATGCAGCAGGGCACAGCTCTTTCTGCCCCAGGAGCTCCATCCTTTTTTGGCTGCAGTCTGTAGCAGGAATCATTGGAAAGGACCAAAGAAACTCTTTCTTTCATGCCTCAGGAGACTAAAGTAATCTGCAGGAAATGTTGCTAATGCTCTGCTCCTATTTTGTTCTTCTCTCAGGCAACCTTTGGGGAAACTTCAGCACATGTTTCATTGTGCAGTCTGATTGCTTTGGAGATTAAGGGATGATCAGTGTTTGGGCCTCTTGTAGCTGAGCATTCGAGGCTTTCCAGGAGCCCTTTGGCAGCCAAAACCAGCATCAGACAGGTGATGCGCGCAGATGGCTGGATGTACTCTAGTGCAACATCTGAAAGGGACAGGGGAGTGTTACTTCTTTGTCCCTAGCAATTCCCCCCCTTATACAGTGCTATTGACACTTCAGAGACCTGGCCTTTTCTCAGTGCTGGCACTTAGGGTAATCCATCCTTTAAGAAAACATTCCCTGTAGCTGTTGTGTGCCTGGGAGATACCAAATACGAAGTTTAAGTTTTCAGAGATGGTGCTGCAGCTGAACAGACAGGCAAGTGTCAGCCTTGACCCAAGAAGCTATGTGCAGGAAAGGAGGCTTCACTTGAGTGACAACCTGATTGAAATTTTAAAAAAGTGTTTGTGGGGGGGAATTAGGCAGATGATGCTGATGCAGCAGTGGGACCAGTCTAAACATAGGTGATGTTTACACTGTGGCAAGCAGGAAAAGGCATTTAAATGCAGAGGAGGACCTTATGAATGCCCTTGAAGGAGAGAGGGTTTTTTGCCAGCTTTTGTGTCAGTAGTACCTGTTTTGGCCATGTTCTAGGTACAGGTGACATTTTCTGCCAGGCTATCTAGCTTAAGCTTCGAGTGAAGATGCATGTGCCAATGAATGCATGCGTTTTGGCACAAGGTGATTACATGAAACCTAACACTGAAGTCCTGAACCTAGAAGTGTGTTGAGCTACTGACAGAAAATAATATTTCTCTACACCTCTTCCCTTCTGTGCATCAAATGGGGAAATAGTACTTTCCTTTTTCACAAAGCAGTGGAGGTGTAAGTCATTAGTGTAAAGTATCTTAATACAATTTACAGACAAAGCTCTTAAGAAATTTTCTTCTGTACTTACGTATCTTCTGCCGGTGTAGGAGTTACCATAACACAGCAGAATATTGATGTGTCTAATTCCCCACTCTGCATCTGGCAGCAGCCATTAGCTAGTACTCAGGAGACAGGTAAAAACAGATTGAAAATCACCATGTAAGTAGTCCAGACCTTTGTTACACAGGAAATAAAAATGCTTTTATACTCTTGAAGCAAGTTGAACTAATCTTCTTGCAATTCTTGGCCTAGTTAGCATATGTGCAAATATTACTTCTGCTAAACTGTGAATGTGGTTAACTAATCTTCCCTTAGGAAAAAAAATTCATAACTACTTCTTGCTCTGACCAGATTGCTTGTGTGTCCTCAGAGACCAATTGGTTTAAACTTTGGTCTGCTCCCTTGTGTGCTTCTTGCCTCTGCTATGTTACACGTGTGCCATCCCTCCTTTCCCTTCTGTTTCTTTCTCTCACTCCTAATGCAGTATTTTTGGAAGTGGACTACAAATTTTGTGATATTCAGTTCCTTTTTCTGACCCAATGTCTTTGTAAGTGGATCATAGGGAGATTTGGGGAGGGAAGCATGGATTTTTCTGCTACTCTGTTCATACTAAAGAATGTCAGCCCCGGTTGTCCATTAGATGTTACTGTAATGAACGTGACTGATCACTTTGTAGTGACACAATTATTTCTAGCACTGCATGGTTAATTTTTTGTTTCAAATTCTTCTTAATTACATCAAATACACCCATTTCTAATATGGGAGAACTTAGTTTGCTGAATGCTTAGGAATCTGAAGCTTGTAGACATCTAAAGATGCTTTTCCTCACAAATGAAGAGTGTAGCAGAACACTTAAATGATTAAGAAAATCAGTATCCCTATTAATGAAGGACACCCTGTTCTTGCGAAATCTCTAGGCAGAAATAGTTCCAGAGTTCAATGGGATTACTCTGAGTAAATGCAGCAAAATAAAGGGAAAGAAATGACTGAAAAGGATGTTCTTTGAATTTCTTTTTAGCTGAGGCTGAAAAGTTCTGTGTTTTCTTTAGGTATGGATAAGGGATGGAATATGAAATGCATGCTTTGGTTAGTCCAATAAAATTGAACATTTAGTTTAGATCCAATTCATATCTTGCTGCTGAAAGAGTGCAGTGAGTCTATAGCAGGATACATGCATTATGCTTATAACAGAAGTATACATGCTAAAGCAGTAACAAGATTTCATCGCTTGGTTTTCTCTCTGTTTCTACCTTATGCATGTTTAGACTGACCAAACAGGTCTGGAAATATACTGGAGGTTTTTGATATCTGAGTTTGGTAGTAGATTAATGCTTAAGGAAGCATGTAACTTCATGTCTCAAGAATTAAGTGAAGTTCTGGGAAAAGATGTAAAAACACTTGATCTGCATGCATATGTTTCTAACTTGACTGCCGCTGCAATGATCCCAAATTTATTACCTTGATTTGCCTCCCCTAGGATTACCTGCACATGTCCCGTTTCCCCAGTTCCCTGCTGTTACAAATGCTTTGTTATTGCTCTCCGCCTGTGACATCCAACCTTTGTTTCCCAAAGGCTAAAATGCAATCCTGTAAATCGGGGCTAAACAGAGTTTTTAAAAAATAAAGATGATGCATGATATAATCATGTACGATCTTCATATATCTTCTCTGGGAGCATGTGTCTCTGATGAAGGTCTCTGGGTTTTGTAAAGCAAGTGTGGTTTGTGCTCTGAATTCGTTGCACTAGATCTTGGCTCTGGCCTCACAGCTGTTGGCACTACAAGGCTGTTTGGGAGAGTCTGTATGTCAAGTTAAAGGCAGTAAGTATGTCTGCTTCTTGCATGGGGCTGGGGAAGAAGCTGGGGCAGAACGCAAGAGCCAGGGAGTATGTAGCAGACAGATACCGTAGCTTCTGATTTCAGGTATGTGTCTGTTATGTGATTGACATCACTCCCACTACACATTTTTTTTTTTTGTGAGCACTGAGTAAAGCCAGTAATCTAGATATTTAATTGCTCAATCTGTAAAGCAGATGAAGCTGCATAATTGGTGTTGCAAGTTGTTAGTTAAGTGTTGGCACAGATGTCAGGAAAAGTGTTCATATTCTACCACAGAAGTAAAAGACTGAGTTCTTGCAGCAGTATCTGAATTCATGACACTATTTGTGGCTCTGGTTGAGGTCAGATTTTCTTTTTTTCTTTCTTTTTCTTTGGTTATTATGGTCAGTGAATTTTACTTTTTCTCCTAACCCTGCTTGGCATTTAGACTCACAGGGCAGCTTATTCGTGCTAAATAGAGTGTGAGGGAGCTGAGATGGCACCGGAGGAGGAACACTACTCGAACATTCCTTTGTAGACTGGCAGAAGACTTTTTGTTACTCACTAAAACTTGCTCTGAATTTGTACAGCACTGCTATGGAAATAAACTGTGGCTTTCTGAGCATGAAACAGGAAAAAAAAAATGCACTTTGCACATTAATTATTTTTTCTGAAATGGCTCTTTGAAGAGCAGTGACTTATTTAGCAGTAACGCCTTTCAGAACATGATAATAAAGCTGCCTGAATAAGGTAGTGTGCATGTTTTAACCTCAATTTGAGGAGAATCCAAATAAACATCTGCACAAATCATGGTCTCTGCAGCTGGGTATCGGATGCAATGTGTCATGCCTGTTTGTAGTACGGTTGTAATAGGCTGCGAGAGCTACAAGAGGAGGAAATGGCATCTGAATAGACAGGCTTTACTACAGGCTCTGTAGTAAAGAAATAAAATAATAAAGCCAAGTGATAAGTAAGAATTCTTTAAGACTGGAATAATATCAGGCTTAGTAAACTTTAGATATCCTTCTGCTAGCTGCACTCCCTACCAAGGTATCGCCTACCTACCGATCGTTAATGAGGATACTCCCTACCAAGGGGTGTGAAATCGACAGTTTAATTTTGCATTTACTTCCTCCCTCACGCCCCAGCCGTGCCCCCCTTCTCCCCTCCCCAAGCACACACGGGGCTCCTCGGGGCTCGGTCCCCCCCT
>VYZM01022803.1:729121-746109 GCA_013398915.1 Dromas ardeola | reverse complement strand
GGCGGACGAGAGGGACGGGGCGGCGGGGCTCTGTCGCCCGGCTGCGGAGCGGCCGCCGTCGCCTTGCCCTGCCTCCGCGCCTGCGGAGCGGCCGCGCCCCGCCTGCGGGCCCCCCTCCCTGGGGCGCGGCGGGCAGGCGCGGAGCCATATTGCCGAGCGGGCGGAGGGTCCCGGGCCGGGCTCCGCCGGGTGTCCCGGCGCCGACTGACACCTCCTCCATCCTCCTCTCCCGCTTTCCTCGGCGGCCGCCGCGCTTTCCTTCTGCTTGATCCCGGCTTCTGGCAGGCGTCGCCCAGCATGCCGATCGCCCACTTACTGGAGCTATGGAAAGGGATAGAGGTGGAGCCCATGGAGACGGAGGTGAGCGGCGGGGGATGCGGTGCTGCCAGCCCCCCCTTTCCCGCCGGGGGAAGCGCCTCGGTGCTACCCCAAAACGGGCGAAACGGCGCGTGATGCGACCTCTTGCCCCCTCCGCTCCGCGGGGGGAGAGGCTCGGCAACCTGTTGCCCCACAGCCGGAGTGGCCTGGAGCGGGGGTGTCCGCGCCCCAGCCTGCGCCGCCTCCCGCGGGGTGCGGGGTCTCGGTGCGGGTTGCCCTCGCGCCTGCTCCTGCCCCGGGCTTAGGTCGGAAGCGTGCTCTGGGGATTTGGGAGCAAACGGAGGGGAAGGAGCGTGTAAAACAGATGGAAACCTGAAAAGCAGGCTGAGCAGGACGTGGGCTCGCGTTTAAACATGAAGTATGGGATCTCTAATTTGAGGCTAGGATTGGACCGTGGTTCTTGCTTTTGCTTTGATTTCTGAGCTTCCTTGTGTTTGTTTTAGCATCGGCACAAAATTAAAGTCAGACCCTTGTCCGTTACCTCTGAACACAAGACTGTGCTTTCAGGATCATACTGGAAACACAACGCTGTGATAACTAGCTGGCTGCTGTTGTTTATGCTCACGGTTTGCGTTGAAGAGTTTTCATTACCTGCAATTTAAGATTGTCTTGTGTCGAGAAAGGTATAATCTTTTTTGTGCAGCAATGGGCATAGCAGATTCCTGAGTGTTTCTGGGGCTCTTGAGTAGTGCAGTAAAAACAAAGTATTTCAGTCAGCTGTTTTCAGCACAGGATACATATTTGTAAGATGTGATAGAAATAGATGAGTGAAACTAGTGAGATGTGGGCGTTTTGTGTTTACTTCGTAACACCTCTCCTCTTCATCCCCCCCCACTTAGTTGATCAGAGTACTGTAACAGGGTTTTGGGGAGAGGAACACAAGGGAGTGTAACTTAACCAGCCAGGGTACAGAGAACACAAAACGCTTGTCTCGGAGTTGCTGAATTGTGGAAAAGGTTTTGCATGGAGTGTTAGTTTATATACTTAAATGATATGGCAGAAGTGATACTATAATGTATGACACCGGCATAGCGCATTCTGGAGTCCCTAGGTTAAGAATGATTTTGGAGGGCTTTCAGAAGCTTATATCGTGTAAGTCACTGCTGAGCGCTGCCACTTGCTCCACTTTGCACGCTGCAAGGAATCAATGCTAACAAACAGGTTATATCTGGGAAACACTGTATTGGTCCTGATTTTGTTTAAGCAGTCAGCTGACAACCTGTTAAATTAGTTTCCCAATGAACTTGTATAACTATACTAATGATGAACAGTTTTCTGTTGAACATCATAGAAATAATGCTCCCCTCCTCCCTCCCCCCCCCCAAAGTGTACCATTCCATTGATCACAGTATTCAAAGTGCATGTACATGCTTTCTCTCTTCCTTCCTTCTTCTCTTCCTTTTAAAATCATTCTGTTTTGTGTGTTTCTGCTCCAGACAGAACATGCTTCAGTCATTGCTCAGACTGTTTTTTCTGCCATCAGCTTCTGGGAAAATCTTCCCTAGATCATAGGGTAAGCTTCTGCAATAAGCCCCATGTCTGTTGCTTGGGACAACAGCTTTCTATTGTCACCACTTTCGTTGGTAGAGGACCGTTTAGACCTTTCTTCTAGAATAAACCATGTAGGCCTCCTTACCCAGTGTAACTGACCCATTGCAAAGCCAGATAATCGAACAGAATCATAGACTTGCCTAGGTTGGAAGGGACCTTTCAGATCATCTAGTCCAACCATCAACCTAACTATGACAAAAAACATCACTAAACCGTATCTAAGCTCTATGTCTACCTGTCTTCTAAATACCTCCAGGGATGGTGCCTCAACCACTTCCCTGGGCAGCCTGTTCCAATGCTTAATAGCCCTTTCAGTGTCGAAATTTTTCCTAATATCCAGTCTAAACCTCCCCTGGTGCAACTTGAGGATGTTTCCTCTTGCCCTTGTTTGGTTTGTGTTGTTTGTTTTGGGTTGGTTTTTTTTTTGCATTTCCTGCTTTAAGGAGTATCATAGCTATGAGCTATGCTGTTCTACCACTCTTGCTGAGATTTCACTTACAAAAAGTTTAGAGGGTTAACGAATTATGGGCGTAAACTTTTGTGTTTCAGATGAGAACAACGTATAGAGCACCATCTATTGTCTTATTGCCCTCTCTAAGCTCATTAAAGATCTGCTATAGCTTATAACCCTTTTAAATCATGCTGCAGATAAAATTTCTAAAGTACTGTTTGCTCAAATCTGGTTAAAGTACATAGAAACTAACTGTCTCTTGTGGGCTATTGTCCATGAACACCAGTCGTCTTTTCAAACAGTGATGACATTTAGTCTTTAAGGAGCTGAATGCAGCTTAAACACTAAAGATTGGACTGCTTCGAGGAAGCTGTCACGGGCTCTGGATCTGTGTGGGATAAATTGTTTTCATGGTTGTCTGCAAGTTGTTCTTTTTCACAGAAGCTTTTCACAGTTAGACAAGGAGGGAGACAGTTTCATTCTTTTATGCATATGGACCCCTTTCTCCTCCCCTCCCTTAATGCCAAAAAACATTTTAAAATAGAGGAATTTATGAGTGCCTGTGCATGACTCAGGTGAATGACTTGCAGATATTAAAGACAGTATTTACAGTAAATCAATTGCTTGATAAGAGTGCATTGAGGGCATGTTCTATATTGTGTTTGTATAAAGGAAGATTGGAGTGAAATTCCTGCTGCTTTCACCTGTTGACTCAGGAGGTCATTAATTGTGTCTGACAAGTAAGCAAGAAAACTGGGATATTTGCTGTGTCTAGAATTTCTTTGTGGGTAGGCAAAGTTATCGATCCCTCTCAAGCTGGATGGATGGGGTAGTGAATTACAGCCTCAGGAATGTTTTCCCGAGAAAGGGCTGTGTGTTCAATCACTGTGTAATATTTCTACCTATTTTCCAAAGGGTTCATCACTTGATAGTTTTCATCTGAGCAGCCATTAAATGACTACTTAAATGGGAGATGAGTGTTTAGAAAATGTGGTCCTATATATATGTATATTATCTCTTTTGAGCAAGAAATACTGTTCCAGTTCTCTAGTTTTAGTTTATTCATGCGTATTCTGTTTGTGTGGCAAGGTTTTGATAGTGGTGGGGCTGCAGGGGTGGCTTCTGTGAGAAGCTGGTAGAAGTTTGCCCTGTACTCAACAGAGCCAGTACTGTCTGGCTCTGAGATGGGCTCAGCCTTGGCCAGCAGTGTGTCCATCAGCAGTGTAGCACCTCTGGGATAACATATTTAAGAATGGGTGGAAAAAAAAAACCTGCACAACTGCAGCTGGAGCAAGGATTGAGAATATGTGAGGACCCCGTGCCAGAGCAGGTGGATGCCCAAAGGAGGATGTAACTGCATGTGAAGCCCGTGCTGGAGCAGGCTCCTGGCAGGACCTGTGGACCCGTGGAGAAAGGAGCCCATGCTGAAGCAGGTTTCCTGGCAGGAGTCATGACCCCATGGGGGAGCCGTGCTGGAGCAGTTTGTTCCTGAAGGACTGCATCCTGTGGAAGGGACCCACGCTGGAGCAGTTCATGAAGAACTGCAGCCCCTAGGAAGGACTCACATTGGAGAAGTTCATGGAGGACTGTCTTCTTGTGGGAGGGACCCCATGCTGGAGCAGGGGAAGAGCATAAGGAGTCCTCCCCTGAGGAGGAAGGAGTGTCAGAGACAACATGTGATGAGCTCACTGCAACCCCCATTGCCTGTCCCCCCCCCTGTGCTGCTTGGGAGAAAGGGGTTAGAGAATTTGGGAGTGGAGTTAAGCATGGGGAGAAGGTGACTTTAACATTTGGTTTTAGTTCTTATTATTCTACACTGATTTGGTTGGTAATAAATTAATTTTTTTTTCCTCCAAGTTGAGTCTGTCTTGCCTGTGATGATAACTGGTGAGTGACCTCTACTCGTCCTTATCTCAACCCATGACCCTTTTGTTATATTTTCTCTCCCCTGTCTGGTTGAGGAGGGGGAGTGATAGAAGAGTGGCTTTGGTGGGCACCTGGTGTGCAGCCAGGGTCAGTCCACCACATCATAAATAACCTTGTTTAATTCCTCATTCATTTTTGTGCAATTTCTATGACAAACCTGACTTTGACTATTCATCAGCAGTTTTAATAGTGACAGTGTGCCCTTTGTTTCTCCTACATCTCTTAGCATTTTATATATCTTGGAGAAAGCAAGTCCTTATGGATTGAAAGGTTAACTTACTTGTGCTAAGTATGAAGAATTGAATATTCCTGCTACAGTAGTATAAATTTGGACTTAAGTGACTAAAAGTAAACTGTATTTTGCGCTAGAACTTGGCTTAGAATTGTATCTTTCTCAATAACATATATTTACAAGACTTTTTTTCCTCTCTGTTCACTAGCCTGTGGTGGAAGATGCTGCCCTGGATGAAGAACCTGTAAAGGAGGTAAATCTGTTTACTCGTGGATTACACAAATGTTAGGAAGTCATTATAATATAATCTTCTGCCTTTGCGGAAACACAATGTCTCCGGTACTTCTCCGCATGTTTCTGCCTTGAAGATGCAAAACCAATGCATTTTTTGGCTTCTATTGCAAGGTCACGTGAAAAAAGGAGGGGATAGACTTGTTCAACTACAGTTTAGGGAATTTTATTTACGGATACTATCCTTGTGCTGGTTTTCCAAGAAAGGAGAAAAAATTTCTTGAGGCATATGGCTTCCTGCAGAGATGATTTTTGTAATGACCTCAAAGTCTCTGTTGTCATAACAATGCTTGTGTATTGTGAGTTGTGCCTGATGAATTAACCCGCAAAATGACTAAATTTTGAATTCATTCCTGTTTGTCCATTAGCCTGGCTCTTCATCCAGAGCAAGACTGAACTAAGTCTTTCCTTCAAGTTAATCTATTGTTTGTATTATTGTGCTAATTTTAGGGGAAAAAAACCCACCACAACAAAATAAACCCAAAACCAAGACCCCCAAACCTACAGAAAAACACGAGTCTTGCCTCAAAGTCTATTTTGGCAAATGCCAAATATAAGAGATAGAAGGTGATATGAAGATAGAAAGCAGGTGAGAACAAACCAATGTTCACTATTATGATGAACTGAGGGCAAAGCTTGACTGTAAAACTGTCTGCTGCTGGTCCCAGGTGTCAGTACCAGGTGCTGCTGGCTTGTGTGGAGTAAACCAGGATGTGCTTGAAAAGATCATTAGGCATCCCCTGACTCCAAAAAGTGAGGGAGACTGCCTCGCTTCAGGATTGAAGGGAGGCTGCAAAGACCCTTGTCTAAATAGCCACCTTTGAACATGCTAAGCTTCCCAGTATCTTTTACTACTTGAAACTTCAAACTTACTTTTGTGATGTTTTGTTTTCAGTGCAAGGGTAAGTTTCTGTTACTTCCTGCTATGTTAAAGGGATAGTTTTAACCCTTTTAATGATAGAAAGCTCTGAAATTTTGAGCTCTGTGAAATGGACTCAAGTTCCAAATGTAATTTTCTCCCTCCTTTTCCATTTCTTAAAAAGGCAGCACTAAATTACTCTTCAAAAAGCTTGGAGCTGAAATTAAGTGCAGGTAACTGGGCTGATCACATTATCTTTGAGGATATTGCGGAAGATTAAATTTCTGGTTTGTGGGTTTTGGTTTTAGGGTGACTTTTTTTTTTGTGAAGACAGCCTTCATTTCCTAAATAAATTTAAACCTAATTAACTTTCATTAGGGATGCATCTTATAATTCTTAAATTTTAAATTTGGCAGAAAAAAAATCGCATCTAATGACTACTTATATAGAAAGCTCAGTCCTGTGTTTTCTCATTTACTATTGCGTTTACTGCTCTAAGTATTACAACTTGCAATTTGGTATCCGTAATTGCATTTAGCTTTCTGTATGTCTACTCCTGCCTCACTAAGGCAACTGCAGTGTCTGTATGCCAAGTGGGAGGGCATACATATGTCTGATTGAAAAACTGGCTGCACTTGTGCATTATAAAACATATACACAGGGACCACTAACGAATCATTGACAGTGAAATATCCACTGTCCAATGTAGAAGTATCCTCATTCTTAATTTCGTTTTCCTCCATGTGCCTTCATTACGCAGTACTACAGAAAAATACAATAGGAAAAACTGACTTGCTCTGCTGCTGTCATGCTATTTCAGCCCTTTAGTGGCTTAGTCTGTAAACCTGTTCTATTTCTATGAAGCTTGCATCTTACTCTAATGGCATTGTAGGAAAGAATGGTTTACTGTTGTCGTGACTTCCTTACTGATATCTGTACTGTGCCCAAGCTCAAAGCCGATTTTTTCAGGAAACATTAAAGCGTGACTTAAGAGGTAAGTTTAAATCATATAATGCAATGGTTCACACTTGGCCGAAGGATGTTCTTGTAAATAACCTGCTTTAGGCTACGTTAGCCGCCTCCTGCTTCTCCTGTCCTGTGCATAGTACAGACAAACGAGATGGTGGCAGAATGTGTTACAAAAGCTGCGCTTCTTGTTCTCCTGAGATCTGATCTTGCTGTTGACGGACAAGCTCTTTAAATGTCTTTGGAGGGCATAAATTAACAGGATTGTTGGACATAGCAAGTCTTTCTGAGGCACATCTTGGCCCTAGAGCAGTGTGTGTCAGCTCTGCTCTAGAATTGTCACCTAGGTTACTCAGGGTTGCTATAATCAGGGTGTTCCCTTAGGAGGTCCTCCTGAAGCTATGGACCCTGTTTGTCCTGCCACAAAGGCAAGCAGGTTAGCTGATGGGATTTTCCTTAAGAGAGAACTTCAAACTCTGGTGGCAGTCCTTGCTTAGACTTGTGGAATACAGTTTTTCTGTAAAGTGATTCTTTTTGGCAAACTGGCTTTTTTGATGGGAATGACAAGTTTGATCACATATTTGACCAAAATACTCAAACAAGTGATGTGTCTTGTGGTCTGGTCTTAGGTCCAAGTTAGGCATTGATATTCTATCTAAATCCTCCTTGAAGGTGCAGTTGGCAGCAAAATTCTTCATCACATTTTTCTAAAACAGTAAGCACGTGTGCAATACAGCTCACAGCACTTTGAAATTACAGCATTTAGAAGCTAGATTGTAACATTGCTTTGAGCTGCTTTTTCGCCTTTCAAGAGAATTTGTATGTTCTAATTGAAAGCTTGCACGGGGCTCTTCGGGAAAGTAGAGGAGAGATGCAGTGGAAGTGCTGATGTCCAACCAGAAGCAGAACTGGGTAAACCCCCTGAAATCTTGCTCTATGAAAACTGCATGGCAAAACTGAAAATGGCAGGACCTAGGCTTAAGGCTAACTCCTGTACAAAGTTTCCAAAGACACACGTAATTTCTGCTGATGCTGTGCAGAAATACTCTTGTGCAAATATGAATAATAAAATTGGAGGGAGTGAAGGTGGTTGCTCTGTGTGTAGTCCCATGACAAGCATGCATTGCAGGCTCTACCACTGTTCATAGAGCATATGAATTTATTGGATCCTCAATGAAACATCAAGGTTGTTATAACTAATGGCAGTAATAGCTAATGTGATAGCATTTAGGAGCTGAGGAAAGAGTGTGTTGAATGGTCACAGTGAGGAAAGCACAAAACTCCACAGCGGTGAAAATCTTACTTTTGTTGCTCTAGTGCTACTTTTATCAAGGCAATGATAAATGCTTATGGCATCATAGAAAGCTGATGTTGGAAGGCACCTCTACAGATTCTCTAGTCCAACCCTCCCTCCCTTGTTCAGAGCAGGGTCAGATACATGAAGGTGCTTGGGAGTGCATCCAGTTGGGCCTTGAATGGACTCCACAACCTCTCTGGGCAGCATATTCTAGCGTTTGATCACCCTAAGAACAAAAACATTTTCTCAGGTTTAAATAGGATTTCCTGTGTTTTGGTTTGTGCCCACTGCCTCTTGTCACTTCACTGGATACCACTGAGAAGGGTTTGGCTCTGTCATCTTTACCTCCTCCCTTCAGGTATTTATACATGTTAATAAGATCCAACCTCCATTCCTTCTCTGCCCCCTGCATTGTCTTCTCCGGGGGAACAGTTCTAGCTTTCTCAGACTTCCCTTTTAGGTCAGATCCTCTCATCCCTTAATCATTTTTGTGGTGGCCCACTCCAGTATGTTGATGTCCCTTGTGAACTGGGAAGCCCAGAATAGGACACCACTCTAGATGTCTCAGCAGCTCTGCATAGAAGGGAAGGATTACCTCCCTTGATCTGCTGGTAACACCTTTTCTGATACAGTCCAGGGTGTTGTCAGCTTTCTTTGCCAAAATGGTGCATTGCTGGCTTATGTTCAACTTGTCCACCAGGACCCTCCTGCTATGAGCAGGGACACCTCCCACTAGACCAGGCTGCTCAAAGCCCCATCCAGCCTGGCCTTGACATCTCCAGGGATGGGGCATCCACAGCTTCTCTGGGCAACCTGTTCCAGTGTCTCACCATCCTCACAGCAAAGAATTGCTTCCTAATATCTCATCTAAATCTACCCTCTTCCAGTTTAAAATCATTACCCCTCATCCTATCACTACAGTCCCTAATAAAGAATCCCTGTCCAGCTTTCCTGTAGGCCCCCTTTAGGTACTGGAAGGCTGCTACGAGGTCTCCCTGGAGCTGTCTCTTCTCCAGGCTGAACAACCCCAACTCTCTCAGCCTGTTTTCATCGGAGAAGTGCTCCAGCCCTGCTTGGGTAGTCTCCATATTCCTCCTGGTCACCTCTCTGTGGTTCTGCTTCTCATACTTCACTTCCATATCTGAGTTTGGTCAGAGGCTCCTTATTCATCTGTGCAGGCCTCCTGTTGTCTTTGTGTGATTTCTTGTTGGTCAGCGTGGCCAAATCTTGAGTTTGGAGGAGGTGATACTTGAAAATTAACCAACTTTTCTGGACCCCTCTTCCTTCCAGGGTCATTTTGGTAACTGCAACCAAGAGAGACCTTGAACTTCACATTCCTGACCAAGTACTTCCTTGTTTGTAAGGATCAGGTCCAGCAGAACAATTTCCCTCATCAGCTCCTTGGTCATCTGTGTTAGAAGTGTATTTATAAACGTAGAAATCTCCTGGATTGCTTGTGCACTTTTAGAAGATGCCAGGGTGGATAAAGTGGATGCTTTAAGGATCAGGGCTTGCACACATAAGGTTTCTCCCAGTTACCTGAGGAAGGCTTCTATTTCTTCCTGGTCAGGTTGTCTGTAGTAGGTACCTACCCAGAGCATCAAGGCTAGTGTAATCTTGAACTGCCAGTAACCACCCCTCTTTCAAAGGTGCTAGAGTAGTATTCAACTACAGAGACAATGAAGGATGTTTCCAGGCTGTTTGTTGTGATCATCACTAGTATTATCTCAAAACAGCTTAACCAGGGTGCACAAGTACTAGAATTGCTGGTATATCACTTCATTTCTCTGACAAAAAAAAGAGGAACTAACTTAAAAAGCAGGTCAGAAAATTCTGGTTTGCCATTCAAAAAGTTGCTTTTGTTGCAAAATTGGAGAGGTGGTTGGTTTGTGTGGGTTTTTTTTTAGTAGTATCTGGTGAACTTTCCCTCATGTCTCTTACTTCAATTGGTTGAAGGTCTCAATACACCCAGTATGGACTGTTCAATCCATTATGCAAACTAATGTATGTTGTGGATGACTTTTAATAATGATCATAATGACTGCTTAGCAAAACAACAAAAAAACTGCATCTCTGGTTAAGTTTGGAGCTCACAGGTGAATATGCATATTGAGGAGGTACAAAACAGTAACTGTGCAAAGTTCTCTGCTGCTTCATGAGTTGTGTGTTTTTGGTGTTAAGAATGATCACAGAACATAAGCTTGTCCTGGGCCGGGAAGCTATTAAGGAGAATGGCTGAAGCTTCTTGGCTGTTTCTATACATATACACACAAAAAAAAGTCTGTACCTTTTAAAAAAAAAAACAGACAACAACCTGGGTCATAGGAACAAAGTAATAGGAGGCTGATTGTTAAATGAGCGTTATGGCACAGTGTAAAGAAGTATAATTTTATAATGTAAAAATTCTTGAGGGAAGCCTAGTTAAAGTTGCTAGATGATGACAACACTGCATTTATTTAACACATTGCTTTTTCCTTTCTCCATTAAAAGAAAACCCACACAAAAAAAACCCCTCAGAATTAAGGAACCATGTTTCAAAAAAAATAATTCAAAGTAAGAAAAGTTGTTTTCTTATCAAGCAATGCATTATCATCATAAGTAACTTTGATAACTGTCATCAATAAATAAGTAACTTTGAGTCCAGATATTATGCTATGCACCTCTCTAAAACAGAGACATACAAATCTCTCTGGGATGACTTGTTTGTTTCTATAAAAGTAGATACGGAGTGAGCTCAAATGTAGGCCCTTATTTGATTACTGGAAAATTATGACCTTGCACATATCCTTACAAAATTATACCGGTGATATATTTAAGAAACAAATTATGTGGTTTTTCTCCTTTCCACAGCTCTTCTTTGAGAATATATTCATGTAGGTTGTATAAGCTGTTTTATCTTAAGTAAATTTTGAAGACTTCTATAAAATCTCAAGTACTCTGCTTTTATGAAGGATTTGGTAGGTAATAACTCTGTAAATTGGCTTTAGAAAATGATTTATTTTTAAAAATTTATTTAAATATATTTAGGGAATTAATCCACAGTACCTGTCTTCTGACACTTCTCACTTTTTTTTTTTAAAAAGTAAATAACTGCAATTTGTTTGGAATGAAATTGATCAGGCAACCAACAGAATATTGGTTGCTGTTTAACTTAATGCAACATAGAGTTGTACATAAAAGTGTGTCCTTGGGGGTGGTGAAGGGTTATTCCGCCACTGACTTTGTGTGGATAAAATGTGAGAGGGACAGCTGGGGTCGTGAAACGAATGCAATGTCTCCTTCTCTTATTGCACCCCAGAGCCTGTGTTCAGAATCCCAGCACTGGAGGGAAAGCTGACAGGAGAACAGATGTGCTGCCCTCTTTCAAAGAGAATTTTCTTACTTCTGATTCTTTATAAACTGACTACGTCTTGTTATTACTGTCTTCACCAGCTGAATCAGGACAGACGTGGGGGAGACATCAGTGTAAAAAGAAGGAAACCTGATTTTTTTACTTTGATCTTTTTCCTTCTCCTGCCTCTTGTATAATTCATACAGCAAATAGAGACATAAAAACTTCAAACGTTTTGTGCAAAGTGGTGTGTAGAAAGCTATAACACAAAAAGAATTACACTGAAAGAATTGTGATGTTTGAATGGGGTGCCATTAAACCTAAAATGTTTAAGTTAATGTTAAACTTTGGGTTCTAGCTATTTTTATTGCATGGTCTCTGCTGTTTTTTTGAATTACTCTTACTGCTTTCAGACACTGTGCTGTTGTGGCTCAGATCCAGGATAATATCATTTAAAAAAACTTCTGAAAAATGTCTGTGAACCTTGTTCAGAGTTTCTCAAGCCCTCTGTCTTTCTGCAGCTGTTGGCAAGATGCTGATGTTCTATGGTGATGGGCAGCCTGCATTGAAACTATTCTCTTTATGGCCGAAGGGTGACAGATGCTGTTTCTCAGAAACCTTGGTGTTTTTTTTTTTAAGAACCAAAACGGAGCTCAAGCTCAATGTCTATTGAGACCTTAGATGACAAGGTGATGGGTTTTTAGCTGGTAGATAAGGTAGCTGATAATTATAATTGGTGGCAGAGCTTTCCTTACCTGAGATAACAGCTGATGCTTGCTCCCACTGAAGTGTGATTCCTACATGTATTGGTTGTGATCTTGAGCCTTTATTGAATTGGGACTTTGCTGTGGCAGTGATCTCGCCTATGTTCCTGATACTCTGAGTTGTCCTGATGCAGTGGGATGGTGCAACTTGCAGTGTTCAGGGACAATGCATGTGGGGGGTGTACACAGTTTGTTTTTTTGGTTGTGTGTGTTGGATTTTTTCCTAAGTTTGCAGTGTTTAGTTATTGAACAAACAGCTAACCAACCAAACTCTTTCTGAAGTGGACAACAAAATGGACAACGGATTTAATCATTTGGGTAGAAACTTGGATGCATAGCAATCCATGTGTTCAGAAGCTTTTAAATTAAACTTTGTAGACTGGACTGTAGCAGTCACTACTAAGCCAATGTCACACTGAATGGGGAAAAGAAGCGTATGCAAGATACAAAACACTTCACAGAATTAGGCTGCTTGATTTTGAACAAGGGTTATTACTTAAGACAGATGAAAGTTCATCTGTGGAAAACTGTTCCCTCATGAAAACCAACTTGTTCCATAATGGCAGTTGGTACCTAAGAGAGCGTGCTGGCTATGAGCTAATTGTGTCATCAGGAGAGATGAGTCACTGGGCAGACCCTAGAGTCAAGGATAAATTGTTTCTGGGATGAGTATGGTGCCTCCTAGAGAGCTGTATTTTTTTCAGGTGGAAACAAACTACAATTTACACATAGATGGTTATGACTCTAGGGTGAGAAAATCCATTTTTCTTCATTACAATAAGCTGAAAGTAAATTGTTTTCCCTTTTTTCCTAGCTTACTCTAGTTTTCTTGCTCACTCTATGGTTTGTTCCCTCCTAAGAACGTAGTGTTTTGTGTTGAAATAAGAATTCTTTCTTTGAATCCTCTTCTCTCCTTTCCCACTACTTCCAAGGCTTATAAATAACTTTCCCTAAAGAAAAAGTGATGTGACAAAGAAGCAAGATGAGCACTGCTGCTGTACCAGAAGAAAAAGCCTTCCTCTGACTGCTTTTTTACAAAGATTTGATGTGGAAAAATCAGAGGGTATCTCTACCATCTGTGGGGAAAAAAAAATAAAGTTCTCAAATGGACATGGTTAGACATAGAAGAATTTTCATGTTGTCACCGTAGATGTCAAGAATTAAGCAAAGTAGTTACGTGCTTCAGGGTATAATTTACTTTATCTGAGACCTGACTAGTTTTCCTTGTTGACTAAAAGGGAGCTTTGGGTAATAAATTAGCCTGGCTGTGTCTGAACAAGTGGGTCAAACCCAGAACTTCTGCAAGTTTATAGGATGTCTGATTAGTAAGTGTGCATGTTTATTACACTCAGGGTTTCACAAAAATTATGTTGAAAGTTACAGTGGTGTGTGAAATATGTAGTGTGGTTTTTTTGTTGCTGTTCTAAATATGTTTTGGAAGTTAAGGAGGAAGGCCAACTGCCTTTTAAGCACCTGGATGCTTAAAAACTGGCAGATGTTTTGTTTCATTTGGCCAGTTATTTCTGACAAGGGGCCAGGAAATTAATGTTATATAAACACTTCTATGGAAGACGGAGTTAATCAGCATCAGAGAAGTGTGGGGCCGAACATAAAGATCCGATGTCTAGGGTTGCAGGTGGATATTTGTACAGAATTGCCTATGTGAAGCTAACTGCAAGTTCCCAGCTGTTCAAAACTTTGATCCAGCATCTAGATAGGATTTCTTGCATATCTAAGTTGCTTGAAGTGCAGGTCTCATGATCAAATGACCTCTTTGTAATTATACGAAGTTAAAACCTTAAGTCTTCTAAACACTTTTATTCTGGACATGAGTGAGGCACTTAGTTCTAAGCAGGAGCAGAATTTATTGTTTGCTATCTCATCCAAAATGGGCTTGGATTTCCTGATTGCTATTTATGTCTCTATTTTGTAGTTTTCTCCCCTTTTTAATGGCTATGTTTGTGTGAAGTCAGTGATTAGAGTGACTACTAGGTTCTTTTAGTGCAGTCTAGGATTCTTCTTTCTGTTACCAAACTTCAAAAAGAAAAAAGGAGGGAAAGCATAGTGTGTACTAATTGGCGATCGTGTCTATGATGGATGATTGAAGTACAGTCTATCCCTTTCATTGATGTCTTCTGTTATTTGTGGTACCCTGAGTTTTAAGTGTGGTGTTTAAGCATACTAATTCATATTTAGGCACTTGAATACATAGTCTGATCCTTTTGTACACCATAGCAACCACAGTTCTCACCTCCAGTAATCAGGAACTGTGGGCTCTCAACACTTACTCATCTAAAACTTTTTTACCTTTTTATTCCAATTCTTAGCTTTCATCTGCGGTGAGAAAGTAATCCTAATATATTTAGTAATACCTCTTATGGAAGAAAATATTCCAAACAGAACAATAGCAATACAGCGCTGCTAAAAAAGCTGATACGTTCTTGTGCATGAGACTGTTATTTGAGTGGATTGTTTACTGGTATGTACTAATAAGCATGTATGTTTAACTTAATCTCCTGCCTTGTCCTATAGAAAGTATTTTATTATGATAAACAGTCTTGAGAGAGACTTCTTGTACAGTATATATTTCAGCAGCTTTTAACACAATTTACTTTTTTTAAGGATACTAAAGGTTGTGAGTCACCTTTCCTACAAAGGGAGCTTATACAAAGGAATTAAATTGCAAAAGTAGTGTCTTGGTGACATCAGTGAGCCTTCTATGAGTGTCTGTCACCTGAAAACTGTTTCTGACAGAAGTGCACCTGTGAATTTCCACATCCCATAGTGTGCCTGAGGGCTGTCTTACAGACTACAGCACTGGTAGCTAAAGGTGCAGAGCACCCTGCTTGAAATGCTGCAGATGTAGTCTTGAGAGCTATTCTGAGCATTCTGCCAAGCTGAATAGGGAAGGAATGGTAAAGTGTGTGTGTGTGTTTTTATATCTATCTCTCTATATATGTATACACACAGTTATTTATGCTTTTAGCTAACAAGGGTGTCTTTGAAATGCTTGGTCTCTTTATCTCCTTCCAAGTCGTTTTGGGAGGCTCCTTAGAAGGGGGAAGAGAAACAGGAGAAGAAGAGCTAACTTCTGTTCCTAAAATCAAAGCTAGAGCTAAGTGATGCTTAGTACTGTTCAGCCTCCTGACTGCACCTGACTCACCAGGCCTCTGAGGTGAGGTCTGTCTAAAGTCTGTCTTGCAGCAGCACGGCAGAGGAGCTAGTTGCAGAGAGTCGGGGGTAATGGAGTCTATCCAGAGGGAAGTTTTCCGAGAGTAGCTTCCTTTTTTCTGTCCTGCTTCTCAGCATGCAGTGTGATGCAGAATTAACCTTGGTTCCTTGGCCCTGTGGGTGCCAAGCAAGGTCAGAGCTCCATCCCAGCAGGGCTGGGTGCTGGGTAGTTTGATTCACGCAGAGGTCTGCCTGGGGTGTGTGTGGGGGTTTCTTCCCAAACAATACTTGGAGAAGATCATGTCAAAGCTGAATAATTAGGCCTGATATGTATAATGCTATTAACTTCTAGGGGAAAACTGAAGGAGTACCCATTTCCTTTAAATTTGATAGGGTTGCTGTGGACTTGCACTAGATGCACAGAGCACATCCGACCCAGAGGAATGGAGCTGGAAGACCTGTCAGGGCAGGAGAACGTGGTGTGTGTCTAGGTTTACTTCTATACCCAACTACTTTATCCTCTTGAATTTCCTGGGGTCAGTTTTCCTGGCTTGGCATATGGTTTTATCACACTGGGCGGGTGGGGAGGTGACCCTGAAACTCCACACTATGCCTCTAGTTTCACAGACAGAGATTTCTTCTTCTGGAAATGGTGCACGAGAAGCAGTCTTCTGGTGGGTATTGGCATGTTTCTGTGGGTGACAGTCTTGTTGAGTGAATGGGAGATTAAGATGGATTTGAGGTCTGAATAGTGTTTGTCAGTTTGCAGTGTGTAGTTAGCTTGTTTACAGAAGATACGAAGATAAGTGATCAAATCCTTTAAACATCTGAATCCAATAGCCAACAAATACTTAAGCAGTAAATATGACTTGATATCCAGGCCTGATGCATATCTCATGGAAGATCTTACTGTGAACATAAAGGTGAATGAAAAAGTGTGACTCAGTGATGGGCTTTCTCTTATTTACTGGTTTGAATTAGGCATGTTTTAAGTTTGCGTGGAAAGTTTTGCTTGCTGAGAGCTGTGCTGAAGAGTTGGACATAGTTCAGATTTGTAGTGTGGGAATGGGTGAAAGACTAATCTTCTGCAGAGCAGGTATGGCTGCCTGAAGCTTGAAGTGCATTAGTGGGACAGGGGTGGGAAGTCAGCGTAGCCTCTGCCACAGATGTCTCTTCTGAGCCATGTGTTTAATGCCAGTGCTCTTTGACTAGGGGAGGACAGTAACTGCATCTGCCAGGATGTTCCATAATGTCTTCAAGCCGACAAAGGAAGTAACTCTAAGCATGCCTGTGAAAGACTTAATCTGCTGCTGTAATGGGGGCCTCTAATCTTCTGTCGTCTTTGTTCTGTGGGACATGTGCCCTCAGTTGTACAACTTTACACTGGTTGAAGTGACAACAGTGATAAATCCTGACTCTGTGAAGGTCATGTTTGTAGTGTGTGTTTTGAGAGAGGAGAAAAACCTTTCCTCTGGAAGTTGTCATCCAGTAGCTAAAAGATTGCTGGTCTCAGGAGTAAACAAAGCTGCTGTCTGTGCTGTGGTGACAGGGGAAGAGGGTTGTAATTCCGTCTTCAGGATAGCTGTGTGAAATGGAGCTGGCAAACCCAGCTGAGTGATGGAGACAGACACAGTGAGAAGATGCTGGAGCCACGGTTGGACACCATGTAAACAATGTAGAGGTTGGTGTTGTCAGTGGCAGGGCTGGAGCACACTGAGTTTCTGAGCTGCTTTTTTCCAAGATCCTGAAAGAAGACACCAGCCTCTCAAAA
>VYZM01022803.1:708087-729094 GCA_013398915.1 Dromas ardeola | reverse complement strand
AAAAAAAAAAAAAAAATAGTGAGAGAGAAACACTGTTCAGCACTAGTGGCAATACACTCCATTTCCTGGTGTTAGTAAGAGACTTGAAGAATTTTTGCTCATGTGCAGCGATACGTAAGGCTTGCTGGCGAAGGGCAAAGTATGTAGAGCTATTTGCCAATTTACCAGTCACCATTTTATTGTTATACTGGGAAGAGGGATGCAGTGCTATGTTGCAGTCTTCCTGTCATTTCCACAAGTGTATTGATCCATTCTTTGTGATAGCAGTCTTACTAGCAGTGCAATGGAAAAAAAAAAATAGGAACAATGTAAGAAATATTAGTGCTTTATACTAACAACAGGTGTGAATGTTGCCTTTACTGTGCCAACCTTGTAACTTGAACGTGGGTGAAAGTAGCAAGTGGGGGTATTTCAGTTTGCATCTTTGGATGTTTGATAGTGTCCCTGAACTTCGGGCCCCCTTGTCAACATGGAAAGCTAGTCATCCTGCAAATCAGCACAATAATGATAAAGAGGGTACATAAAAAGCACTGCAAACACAGAGGAACTTATTGTTCCACTTCAGACTACTTTAGACATTTCAAACTGCGAGAAAGAGCAAAGGACAATGACTGTACTTCTGTTTTCTTGCAACAAACTAGTGGTACGTTTATATGTTTGTGTTTTAACTTGCTCTCAGCTTTTCTAGGGCGTGATGGGAAGTGTTTTATAGCTTGACATGTTATGGATGTTCTGTGGATCCTTCTCAACTGAATGTGTTGCATGCTTTTCAGTGGTCTTGTGGGACTTCAGATGTTAGAGGTCTCTTTTCTGTATACTTATTTGCTTCGTCTGATTGTCACTAGTGGGAATGGGCAACCCATGAACAACAGGATATGTATGTATTTGCATAATTTTTTTTTTTATTTTAGCACCAGGACTATGTTGTACGAGTTTGATCTCTCTTACTGGTAGTTTAGCTCAGTATTGCACCTTCCTGTATGTTATATACTTAACAGGTATATTCCTGTTAAGTAAAGAAGCTCAGGATACAGCACTCACTGTGTCTTATGGTATGTAAGAGGGCCACAAATAACAGTTAAGTGTGGTAACCACTGAGTAAATGCAGTGATGTGCACAATGATGACACAAAGCTCCACCCTAGTGGTGTTACCACTACTTCCTTCTGGTAGGCTTTGGCCTTGATGTGCCATCCTTTCTTGGAGATAGCTTTGTAGAAGACACTAAAGGGAGAGCAGTAGGTAAGTGTTGAGATGTCAGTTGACAACATACTGAGGATGAGAAGAGAGCTTGATGGCAATGCCTCCACTAGCACTGGTCGGTGTAGCATCTGTGCTTCAAGTTAAGGCAGTCCTCTNTTCCTATCCACAGTATACTTGCCTATGAAGCAAGATGTTTCCTCCTGGATTCCTGCTGTAGTAAGTAATTGTTCAGTTCCAGGAGTAAGCAGTTAAGTTTTTCTGATGCTTTGAGTTTGCTCCTGTGATCTAGTTTGCATGATTCATACTCCTGCTTGCCAACTGGAGTTAGTGTAAGGCTTAATTAAATGTGTAAAACATTTTGAACTTACTGAGTCATTTTCCTGAAATATGGTTTGTCATGCTGTGTGTAGCTGGCAAACTTGCACACCTTTTTGGTTCTCAGAGACAGCTCTGGGTAAATAATTGGCTTTAGGGGTGGGGTGGGATATTTGGTGTAGCCTTGAAGTAACTGTGTAAAAAAGAATAATATTTAATTAATAACTTAAAAATGCCCAAGAGATGTATACTCAGTGTGCAAATGAAAAATGTGTTCTTTTGTTTGCTTCATGCTCATCGTAGGATTTGAAAACCCCCCCGGAGGCTTTGATGTCTAGGTGAAACTTACACAATCCTATTGGTGAGGAAGATAGGCAGAATCCAGCTCCTGTCCCAGGAACCATGCAACTTTCCTGGATTTGTAACAGGAATTTGAAAACTTACCTTCCTTTCAGACAGGCGAGCAGGAGTTTTCAAGCACATCAGGAGATCAGCCAGGAGTCTCTCTAATATTGTGACTCCTGGATTCTCACTTTGACTTCTCTAACTCCTTAGCTCTGCAATAATCTTTTTTTACAAATGTAGCTCTAAGAGCCTGAATTTTTTAAGCTCTAACTGTGGCAAAGAATAGAAGACTAGCTAGAATGTCTGAATTGGGAGAAAAGAAATTTTAAGTTCAGCTTCCATATAGAATAACTGTTCATCTCTTAACTGGCTGATGATTCACTGTTGTGACTGATTAGATCAGTAGTAAATGATTCTTCTTTATTCTTGTTCTTACAGTTTTTACTAGGTTCTACTAGTCTTTCTCTTAACAGTTCACTTAAAGCAGTCTAACTTGCCCCATCAGCTTTGGAAGAAAATTTGACTAAGTTTCTTTGAAAAGCCTGAGAATACACATTTAGTTTCAAATCTTGTAGACTGTCAACATGCTGTAGGGACCTGAGTTTTTTTCTTCTTTAACTTTTCTAGTAGTATAGATGCTAATTAAGTAATTGTACACTGGGCTCTAATTACAGCTACAGAGTGGGTTGCTCATGAAATGTTTTATCTTTGCACCGGAGTTCTCTTTCAGGAATATCTAGGGCTATGGAAAGTGCCTGCTACATGTTTGAAATGGAGGCTTCATCAGTTTGCCCAGTTTGGTGCTGGGACCGTAGTGGTTCTTGCAAGGTGGTGTAAGGGGACAGGTACAGGATGTGTTCTTGTGACTTACCTGATGCTTAACTTCCCCCAGCTGTATCTGGAGATGAAGATCTCCTGGCTAACGCAGAATGAGTTGAAGTAGGCTTAAAAATCAGAAATGCCTTCAATGTTTCTTCTGTGCTGTTGTTTTTTGTGTGTTTTTTTTTTTTTTTGTAGTGACCTGTGTGTGGTACCTGTTCTCTAAATAGTCCTACATAATAGTCTTTGTGTTGCCATCAGGCATTACAACTGTATTTTATTTATGTTAGTATCTTGGTGGCCTTTAACAGTGCATTGCAAGCATACTTACGGACAAGTGGACAACAAAAATGTTACCATTTGGTGACTTAAACAACTGTGAGTGTCAGTGAACACTTGTGAGCCTTCTTTCCAACTGGCTTTGCTTATGACTTGGTTATGAACGTGAGGTAAACGTGCTTCTGGATTAGCCAAGTTCACTTTTTCTTTGCTGTGGATATTAAGGGAGAGAACTTGTTGCCCTATGTCAATCTACTGAACTTCATCTTAAATTTGATAATTTATTCCTGGTATAGTAATCCTTGCCCTTGTTGAAGGTCTTAACCTTCAGCTTTATTGATAGAAAGGCAGCTATGCACTTGCTTGTATGTCAGACTGTCTAGCAAGAAATATGTGTGCAGACCAAATGTTTCCAGTGTGCTTATGCAGTCTATTTTGAGCAGAGCTTTTGATCCTTCCCGTCGAGCAGAGGTACAGTATTTCAGCTGTACAGCTGGGATGCGAACAGTCCCGGGCCCTGGGAAAGAAATGGCCCATTAAAATACTGCTCTGTCTAGCTTGCTTTTCCTGCCTTCTTTCATTCTTTAACTAATGTAGATGCATCCTGTGTGAACAGTTGGAAGAGCTGCTTCCTATGAGATGCAGCAGCTCTTGTATCCCTGGCTGCCAGCTGGGGGAAGCATTTAATGACACAATAACCACTATGACTGCAGGAGAAGCAGTGTAGGACTGTTTCCCTAGCTGTCTGGATATAATGGCTTGTGCCATGTTGAAGAGGAATTAGTGTGTTCCTTTCATAGTAATAAAAGACCTTCTGGAGGATGGGGAGCACCTTGCAAATCCTGTTCACTTGGCTGCAGCAGAGAATACAGGTGCTGGATGCCTCCTCTGTGGCAGCTTGCAGGGTGATTAGTCTCAATTTCTGTCTGCAGCCGACAGAGGGAACTTGGGCTTTGTCTGTCTTTGTCACAGTGGACAGAGAAACCCTCTGAAATTCTGTGCTACTGCTAATTTGCTGCCAGATCATCTAGAGATGTCTTGGAAAAAGTGGGGTAGCTCTTCCTGCACTGTTTCTCTTAGGTCTTATTTCTTCTGCAGTTATACTTGGGCGTCATGGAATGTCCAAATGTACTGTTCTTGGTCACTTGACTTCAGGGTCACTAACTTGCATTGCTAAAACTATCGTTCATCTCTCCGTAAAAGTAAAGGAAAAGTAAGATCATGCAAGGGAATGGTGATACTCTAATATTTTTTTTCCGTTGGGCTTCTCATAGCCAAACAAGTTAAAGGTTTTCAGA
Organism: Dromas ardeola; assembly: GCA_013398915.1. NCBI lineage: Eukaryota > Metazoa > Chordata > Aves > Charadriiformes > Dromadidae > Dromas > Dromas ardeola. Next base: position 724,836 of record VYZM01022803.1, on the reverse strand, counting down.
AAATATAATGAAAACTGGAGTTTCACCTGATCTCATGGCTCCAGAGCTTTAAAGAAGATATGAAACAATGGAAGACTTGCTTATGGGTGTTGGGAGTGTATAGCTTTTTTTGTACAGAAGAGGTCGTCTTGCTTATGGTCTTGTCAACAGCACAATCCTTTAGCCTTTCAGTACCTGGCCTAGGAACTGTTTCTGGGCCTGAATAGCTGATTTTCTGATGAAGCTCGTGTCTGAAGACCGTATGCATGCCGCAGCTTATTAGCGGAGAGATATTGCTGTCCTCTGTATGAAAAAGAGGTGTGCCTCGGGGGCCTGATGGGGATCTGATGAGGAAAACTATTGTCCTTATGAGGTTAGAAAAAGTTAAGAGTTTGGCATGCTATTTATGGAGTTTATAACTGCTGTTCTGGGCACCCAAATCTATCTGCATGTGGCGTATGGCAGTTATTGTACCAAAGAATATCTTCAAGACTGAAATGAATAACTTCATTGTTTCTCCGTGTTTATGAAACACTTCGACTCCATATATGGCAACATAAATAGTAGGCTAAATCCGTGTAAAGTAGAAGCAAAAGAGCTTTCTGTGTGACTTCTCCAGTTCTCACAAGAAAGCAGATATGGGAGACCAGGATCAGCTTTCCTCATTGCTTGAAGACATGGGAGGGGCCTAATTCGCTCCCCAGGGGGGTGTCTTGCAGGGGGCCAAGCGTTCTTTGCTGCTGGGGTGCAGTTCAACCTGTGTGAATTAGCAGAAATATTCAGCAACTGAAGACGGTACGAACTGTATTCAAAGGTGTTTTGATGCATACACGTTTTTTTCCTCTGGTCTTATGACTAATTTGAAGAATAAGGCTGAGGCAGCTTGAACATTAAAGTAGCCTAAACCCTAGAGGTTTGGGTGCTCGTGGGAGAAATTGAATTAAAATAATTTTCATCATGTATTGATGGGATGCAGCACAGAATTTCACGGGGCTACCACACTTAGTGTTGCGATGGGTAGATGTGACTTTTGCTTAAGCAAAGCAGAGGTTTAATTTAGGTTTTTGAATATTAGCCTGATGAGATGGATTCAGACATGTTTTTACTCAGGCCAATGAGCATTTTAGCATAACATATTATACCTGGAAACATCTATAGGCAAAAGGGCCAACTGAAGCAAAAAGTCTGTTAGGTACCCCCATCTGTGCTATGGAAAGTGTTGCCTCTCCTGTTCTGTGTCTATATTAGTCAAAAACATCTTAAGTGACTTTTTTGGGGGGGAGGAGGACAGACATACAATGTACACCTTGTATCTTTTAAAGTTATTTGAACATGTTACACTTCTGTAAAATGCACACTGAAATAATTTCAGATAACATGATGCATGTTTCTTAGCAGGTGCTGCTCTGTAGCTGGTTGTGGTCTTTCTGCAGCTGTGGGATAGAAAGGTTCAGTACCAGGAGTAGCTAAGGGATGGCAGCATGGGCTTTAGCTAATGAGTGTGTACTCGGTGTCTGAAGACCCTAACCCGTACTACTTTGGATATATTGTTGTATTGTATTGAACTAGCTAGACTGAAGCTAGCAAATAAACTGCAGTCACATCTTCTAACTGCAGTGTGGACATGCCTGCAGTCTGTTGCCATGGGGACAAACATAAGTCTTGTTTTAAAGAATTATACTGAAAACTCCCATACTCTGAGACTGCATGACCTGTAAGCAAGCAATTATGCAGCGGTTTGTTGTTGAAGGATGCCAAAGTTGATACGAAGACTGATAGATCTTTAGCCCATTCCTAGGAAAGCAACACTTATAATTGTACTGATAGTACATGCCCAGTAATAACTTTTGAATGCTATGGCCAGCTTTGGTCAGACTTGAAAGAGGGGTAGGCAGTTAGACCTCTGTTCCTCAAAGGTTTTGTGAAAGCTGATGGACGAGCAGAGATGTGAGACTCAAAGCAGTGCCCTGCCAAGAGAAGAAAAAGCAGAACTGCACTTGGCCACAAGCCAGTATGTACTACTCAATGAAATAAGCAGGCTAGGAAACCTGTGTGCTGTGTCCCTGTCTGAAAAGGCAAGAGGAAGAAAGGAGTCTGAGGGACAACAACCATAAATCCGTTGAGAAACAGACTCTGTTAGTTCTGCTTCTTGCAAAATGACTTTGATTTGCCTGCCTTTCTGGGAAATTTCATGTTCTCAAAAATAAGTACAGAAGTCTGCCAGCTTCTTTGTTGCCCTACAGAAACCAGATTGCACTTACTGCAACTATGTCTTGACCTGTTTTTTAACCTTTCTTTGATCTAGTTAAAAGATTAGCTCAGCTTTGAGAGATAATACACTTTAAAGACAAAACATGTTGTTTCCTAATGTTTGTCTGTGAGAGCAAAAAGCAGTTTTTATTCTTGTTAATCGAGTTCTATGCAAACGTGAACCTTATTTGTCTAGGAGGAAAGCACAGTGTCATGCTTCAGAAATCCCTGTTTTCAGTGTGTGCCTGGGCTACTTGAGCCGTACCACAGGCAATGCTGACATCTAGTGCAGGTTCAGGAAAACTAAGCTGGCTTCTGAAGCTCCTCCAAAGTTCAGTAACACTTACTTGAAACTTAGGATGTCGCAAAGCTTTTGATATTTAACAAGTTACCGGTTCAGACATCAGATGGCTCACTTGCATGACTTGCTCATCTTTCTAGCAGCTAGCAGAACTGTTGCTGTAGCAAGCAGTGCAACCTTGGGAGCCTGATAGGAGCCCGATATTTTGGAAATTGTCGTCCCTTGTTACTTGGGGTGAATTCCTTCTCCAGCTGGCTGAGTTATTGCCATCAAAGACACATTTCCACATTATGTGAGGTGGACATTGACAGTTTTCTGCAGATGGAACTGCCTCAGTCATGTTACTGTCACACTTTAGGCATTGATAATGATGCTTGTACTACTGAGACTAATGTAATACTGTGCCTTTTGATTAGCGGTAACTATTGAGTGCCTTATTTTCTTGAAGGGAAGACAGCAGGTCTCAGAGAGTTGAAACAAACCCAAAAAGCAGGGTGAAACTTAACCATGGTAACTAAGTATTTCTAGTCTTTGAAGTTAAGCTATTGCAGAGCTTCCAGATAAATTTTGTATATCTGTATTTTAAAACACTTTATGGTGTCTTGTATCCTTATACCCTAATAAACTGGATGTGGTGTAAGTCTGTTGCAGATGACACTGAGGTGCATTTTAGAGAATAAGTATTATAGCTATAATTATTTACTTTATTGTAGCAAGACTTTATCTTAATTCTCTGCACAGCTGTACCCCAGCTAAGTGTTAAAAGAAACAGCTTCCTTTGCCCCAAATCCTGACCCCCAAACAAACCGCAACCCATAATTATCCCATTTCTGCCACAGAGTCTGAGTCCAGTCTAACTTGGGAGTGGCTTCTGCTTTGAACATGAGGTTGTTCCAGATGACCTCTAGAGTATGCTTCCAGCCAAATGATTCTAAGAATCAGGATTTTACCTCTGTTCTGGCTTGAAAGAGTGAGGAAGGCTTTGCTCTGTGTTTCTTCGTAAATCATAGTCTGCCATTTGAATGGCAAGTGCAAGGGAAGTGCTAGTTGTTTCTTAACAGAATAAATAACCATTTTGTCAACTCCTGCACACTGTCACAGGGATATAGCAATGTTACAGATCATAGTAACTGTGGTGCAGTGTAGGGATTTGAGGAGACTGGCACTAGGTGACCTGGGTACAGCTGTCAGTTGAACTTTGGCAGGGCTGGAATGCTGTTTGGGATGCTGTACCCAACTGGGTGACATGTATTAGTTCCACTGTCATAGAGCTCAGTTCAGGTCAATCTAAAGCAGGGCTACAATGAGGCATTTTGATATTTGTGGTATGTGCATTTATCTTACTCTTCAAATTTCTTAGTTTCAGCTATCCCATCTTTTAAGCCTGTTCCTTGGATCTACAGCACCTAATTTTAAGCAGCAGCAGCAGTGCCATAAAGGGTGGCTCATCATGAAGTTCTGAGCATGTTTGTTTCTATCAGAGGCCCCTTGGTGAGAAATGCATTAGTGGGGAGGGACTCCTCACCTCCTCTCCTTGTGCGTGGCTACCTCTGCTATAAAGCCACCTCAGAGGTATCGTGCCACTACACTGCAACAAGAGCCTTGAGTTGCAGTGCATAGCTACAACCAGAGCATAAAATTATTCTGGGGTAATGAGTAAGCTTGTTAAGCTTGCAGTAACTTAGTTCAACAGTAGAGGTCTATCTTGTTTGGACAAAGGATTTTTATCAGTTAAGAATGAATTGTTATGGGAGAACTTGCGTAACTCTTCAGTCATTTTAGGGTGGGGTTTTCTTTTTGTTTCTTTGGATACCAATTTAATCTCTTCTGGCTAATAAAAGCTGGTCTGAAAGTTCAGTGAATTGCATTTGCCAGTAGTTGGGAAATGCTGGTAGTCACAGAGCTGGTGTGAGAAGCCGTAACTGGAAGCTTAAGCCTGTACCCCCTCCCCAGCACCAGAAGCTGAGAAGAAAGCTAGAAACAAATGCCAGATTTTTAGAAGTGTGGATGGCTAATCTTGTTGTCCTTCTCCTGAAGCTTTCAAGTCAGAACTGAATTCCTTTCCAGAAAATAGGCTTTAACCAAACCCCAGTTATTTGGCACAAGCGGATGAAAGTACATGGCTAATGCTAGACAGGAATTTTTATAGTAGATAATCATAGTTGTTCGTTCTAATGTTAACTCACAAAATACGAAGCTTCTAACAAATTTTTTTTTTTACCTTTCAACCCCAAACTGCTTTAAGTAGTCTCTGTATCTGATTATGTGTTAGGTCTGTGAATGGAGGGACTCAGTACAGTTTCTCAGAAACTTTCACAAGCCCCTAAAAAGAACAGGTCTCCAGTGTGGGTTTTATATGTTACTTAAGACTCAAACCTCCTCTAGTTATGGCATCATTATCTATTAAAGTATGTGATCTTTCCTTCTTTAACCCCTTGGTTGTACTGTCGTGGCATGATATTTCCCTTTAAGGTGTGATGCTGTATTGCATTGAGCTATTGGAAGCCTATTTTTGGTTTTGTTGAACCTGAGTGACCTCAGCCCAAACACAGTATCTGCCATTTATGAGTCAAAACTATGATAATTCCTGCTAATCATCTCGCAAATAAAGCATCCTACAACTTGGCTAACTACACAATGTACAGATGGTTGTCTTGTTCCCTCCACCCAAACTTAATCCGTGTTTGCTATTATCAATATAGACTTCAAAATCCTGTTTCAGAATTCTTTCTCAATTTTGCAGGGAACATTTAAGAGAGGGAATATTTCTTCTGTAACTTCATGGCCGCAGATGAACTGGTCTCTCACATGAAGACTTAACAAATCTTCTCTGTAATGGTAGTTCTTTGAGTACTTGTCCATACAAAAACTTTTGAAAGGTAATCACAGTGCAAAGTCGTGTATAAATTAATTGGATATCTAAAAATACATCAAACTTAGCTGAAGGTTACTGTTTGTTTTTTTTCCTGTTCAGTGCAAATATAGTCCTGCATTAGTTAATCCTTAATCAAACAGATCTTGCAGTTGCCTAAATCAAACTGCAGCTTGTTTCATTGTTCTCTTCCTGATTTTTGTTTAGCTGTATGTTGTAAATACAACTTCAGAATAATCCAGTATTGACAGTGTTTCTGCTGCCTTCTTGCTTTTAAAATTGTGGATCCCCCACCATCCCGAAAGATGAAACGCCTAGGAGAAGCCGTGAGTTTTCCAAGCATTAACCCCCGTTGTACATTGTTTTCAGGCAACTTTGTTTATTTGCTATGGTTTGTTTTACTGTGGGTTATGATGCACTGACAAAATTATAACAAAGAGTAAAATTGCACTACCTTATGCGAGTTAATGAGATGCTAACAAAGGTGATGGGGAGGTTTTTTAATCTATGAGAAAAGAACTTGTACGTTGTCATTGTGACGTTATATTCTGCATTCAGACTTTTAGTACCTCCACATAGTGTCACAATAGAAGAAAAAATGGTACCTTTTAATCAGGAGATGAAAAAGCACTGAAGGTGAATAAAGATTTTTTTTTCCTTTAAAAAATCGGTAGCATAGCTATTTCTAGAAATCTCTTTTAAAATGCTTAATGGTATGCAGGTACAGCCTTGTTGTGCTGGCTATTGTGCCACTTGTGTGTACCTGTGGGAGATGCAAAATACAGGCTTTGGAGCATCAACTCTCTTTCAGCTTGTGAAGCGTACAGGAGGTACTGCAGGCAGGAGGAAGCAAATAGTCTGTAACAGCACAGCTGTGCCACTGTGCTGATTTTTCTCATTTGGAAGCCTGTGTTCAGTTTGCCATTTCACCTTTGAAAAAGTATAGTGAAACATAGTTACTGAGACCAAACAGTTGGTGGAAAAATATTAGAGGAATGGAGAGGAATTTATATAAGGAGATAAGAAGAATATTAAACCTCTAGTTAAAGGTGAAACAAATAAGAGATGGTTCTTCTGCTTTGTGTGCTTTTGTTTTTGTGTAGAGAAGTGAAGATCGACCAATTTTAGAGGCAATTTAAACATATGTCTAAAATGTGCAAGAATCGGAAATAAGGTAACAATACAGATAAATTCAAATGAATGCTAGTAAATAAAGAGAGCAGAACTAAGTATGTATCTGATCCTAAAGGAAAGATATGACATTTCCAGTTATGGGCGCTCTGTTTTTCTATGAAGTCTCTGGCTGAAGCCATGTATTACTTCTGTTGCTATATTATGTATAGCTATGAGCAAGTCATAGGGGTCACCAATATAATAAATTGTTGTAATTCTGAAAATGTATGCTTTTAAATAACCTGTAGTCTTAGAATAATTAGGCTGTGAAAAAAAAAAAAAAAAAAAAACAAAAACAAAACAAAAGACAAACATGCCCAAGACAGACACATCCTATCCATAAGTGAAACAAAAGGAAATATCAAAACTCCAACATACTTTGCAAATTAGGTTCTAGTTTTCCAGGGAGTCCTAGAAGTCAGCTGTAATTACAATGAAAACAATAGCTCATAAGAAAAGTACTTGGTGTTTAAAGCTGAAGTCTAGAAGATCGATTTGCTTAAGCAGTCCTTGCTCACAAGTGTTGTTATTGAAACTTTCTCTGTGATCAGAGCTTGAGCATACAATTTCATGTCTCCTTTGACATAAGTATTACCCGTTGACAAGTCAGAAGCTGCTGCTCTTAAGGGTAACATCATTTAGGGTGTCCAACTTAGACTTGACAAATTATTGCAGGTGGTCCTGTTCTGCTAACTTTTGCAAGTGGTCTAACTACAGTCACAGACTACTTCATTCCTTTTTCAGTTTTGCAAACTTTGTTTATGGCTAGCCTAGCTTCTCTTGGGATGCTAACACTATCTTTCCCACGAGAGTTAGGATTAGATGCAAGAACAGTGTAGTTCATGAACAAAGACTTAAAAATAGTTAATTAAAAAAAACCTAACCATTTCTTCTATTGGTTAGGTCAGGAAGATGAGGTAAGCATTCATCCATGGATGAAGAAACTTCTTTTTGCCTCTCAAAAGAGCATCTTTCATTTAAACTGACCAAGCAAAGCCTGCAGAGAATAAAACAGCACACACTCAAAAGGACACCTTATATCCAAGGCAGTGCCTGGATATAAAGCTGTTATGCACATGGGGTTTGGAGGACTCCTGTTTATTAAATGGTGCGTTTAGCTGGAAGGATTCTGAATAAGCAGAGACTGTATGTGTTTGATCTGTTGACTGTCACACTTAACAAAAAGCAATTATCTACCTTAGTAACCATGGCAGAACTCAGAACATAATCAGACATACACAAATATCTAAAAATAACACTAAGGTATACGTTCAATCCTCAATGTGTCTTTCTTGATTTAAAAAAAAAAAAAAGCCAGAAATTCAGAATTATAGATGAGAATCTACCTTTACCTGTTCTGTAATGTATCTGTTTTCCAAAACCTGGTTATCTATTAGAAGGCATAAAAGAACACCTTTATGGTGCTTCCAGCTTAAGTCTAACTTTGTAGCTTGACCTATACTTTAAAGAACCAGGTGATTCTAGAGGCCAGGATGATGGCAAGTTGTCTCAAAGGAAGGAAGTCTTTTGAATTTCAAGAGTCTCTTCAAAGTATTGTAGTTTACCTATATCAAGGAAAACCTTGCATCCTTTATGGATGTGAATGCAGAAATAAAAATGCAGCCAAATAGTTACTGTGTGAAGAACTGGAATTTTAAGTCAATGATGTTCGCCTCTGGTAAGCTCCTAGGTGGTAGTCGAGATACTAAGAATTGATGCAAATCCTGGAGAACCTGAATAAGAGTTGTATGAGTTTTAACTTAAAAATAGTATGATTTGTGGTAATAAATACCTGACAATTGCAGGGTTTGCTACCTGTGTAACTTGAAGGGCTCCGAGTTTCAAAACCAAGCTGTCACTTTTATAGGAGAAACTTCTGAGAAAGATACTAGGGTTGCAATTTCTGTTACTGCTGTATGCACGTAGATGGTCTTTATGGTGTTTTCACCATACAGTTTCTGCAGGTATCTTGAAAGTTTCTCTGCCTTATACAGTGCACAGTGAGACTATTCTAAGAAATGTTCTTTTTGTCTTCTATCAAAATTGGACCCAAAGTTTTCAAGCATATAACATGCCAGAGAAATAGCTACCGTTTAGCTGTTCAGGTTCCTGAGTTGCTGGTTTTGGAACCATCTTCTTGGTGTTCTCTTGATAGATACCCTTCTGGTGCAGGATGCTTCTCAGAAAACTTGTCTCTGATTCTCGAACATCTGATGGCCAGAATAACTTCTAAATACTGCTTTTACTGGATCTATTGCTTGTCTTCAGCTGATGGGTTATTTCGGTGGCTGTCCTGGGTCTGTAATTTTTCTCATGACCAGTACTGTGACACAGCTTGCACTCTTGTCATTGGTGTTGTCTGTGTGCCTTTTTGGTAGGACTTGGACTTTCTCATTGATGCTTAGTGGTGTCAGTCCTCAGGGTTTGGTTCTCGGTTTTGCTGCAGTTGCAATTTGCCTGTCATGTTTTGCCCTCCCTTAAGTCCAAACCTTTGCATCTAAGTGTGTGCTTAATTTCAAACCTCTGGCTTCCTTGGCTTGCCCTGGACCTTGCCACTCGCTGGAGGTTAAGTACATGTGCTGCCATAGCACATAGTGGAACTTCGCAGTGACATTGAGAGTGTTTGTGGTACTTAGGCGCCTGAAGAATGGGGCAGCAAGAAGGCAGAGGAACAAATATAGCTCTTGTGGTAAGGGAATGATGCAAATCACAGAAATGTGATCCAGGTAGAAATAGACTATTACAGATGTGAGGGTTTTTTTTAGCTGCAGCTTATGTGAAATAACATTTATAGTATAAAAACAAGAGATGAAGATTTGGGAGTGACTTGACACAGTGTTTTGAAGAAATTCCCCTCATAATATGTTTATATGTATCCTCACAGACACTGACTCTTCAAGCACTACAGTACTGGTCAGGGAGGTAGCTTGATCATGAAGTGATTTTTTTTTTTTTTTTTTTTAAACCGATTCAACTAGCTGCTTCAGTGTGTGCTTCATTCTTAAATACAGGCATTATCCCACTGGCATAATTGGGAGCGCACACTGTGTTTCAGATCAGGTTGTCCTACAGCACCTTCCTGGTTTAGAACACCAGTGGCCCGGGAGATGCAGCATCACTGGTGTGTTGCTGAGCCCTGTCCTTCCAAATCTGGAGCTGAACTTGCGGATTCCCAAAGGGAAGGCAGCAATGCCCGTGATCTTTGGTTCCTGTGGCATTGAATCAAACTCAGCATTGGTACGCTCTATAAATACCTCTGTGTGTATCTGTATCTGACATCTTTGCGTGTAATCTCTTTCTCCGTAGAGATTCTTCTAAAACCTATTCAAAGGAAATAAGTCTCCCAGTGATTTAAAGAAAACATAAATGACAGGCTCTTTCCTGTGCTTGGCTGAGTCACATACAATGTGCACAATTAACAGGTGCGCGGTGGCAAACTGCACTCAGCAGGCAACCTGGGGAAGGTTTCAGAGTCCTGAATATCGAACGAGTTTCCTCTGTAGCACAGGGTTTGAAAGGATCAGCGAGATACTGAGCATCTCGTTACCTCTTTCATTCTCCTGTAAATTTTTGCCTTGGGATAAGCACCCCTTTTAACTTTGCAGGTTTTCTAGGGAGAGACGCAGACCTCATACCTGTTCTCTTCCTCCACATGCTGATAACACAGCTATAGGCTTTGGCTGGAGCTGTAGTGTCTGTATATAGCTTCCTCGTTTGAGTCAAAGATGAGATCCAGCCTAGCTCTTGCCTTTTAATCTGTTGCTGGGCTGGGCTGGTGTCTGGTGACGTGTTGAGCTAAGCTGGCTGCAGCGAGTTAATAGAGAAGACGAAAGGTGTCAAACCCCTGCAGAATGGCTCAAGTCTTTGCGTTGTCTGACCCGTATCCTGAATGCTGAAAAAAGATGATAAAGCTGCCTCACAAGAAATTACAGAAGCTTTTCCTTAAAAAGGTAAAATGCCTCTTTTTTTCTTGGTTGCTGCTTTGCTTGCTTTAAGTTGATAACTAAGTTTGATAATTGCATTGTTTCTGTGCAGTTAGCCTTGTGATTTCTTTGCGCTGAGATGCCTCAAACTGTTCTCTTGATGTAATGTTATTCTTGGCTTGTGGTTTGGGACACTACGAAAATCATCAAAACTGTACTGGAGCAGTATGCTACATGGGTTAGTTTGATTACAGCTGCAGTTTACAGATTCTGTCACCCTGTTGTGTTATGCTGCCTTTTAACCTTGCTCCTTGACTCAGTGGCACTGTATATTCTGAATCTGTCAAACTGAATTTTAGTGCTAAGTTTTTGGTGGCATAAGAGAGAATGCTGCTCACTGACTGGTGCTCATTTAAAATTTTGATATTAAAAGATAACTGTTCTATATTTTACATGTAGGCTGTATATTTGTATTCCGTTTTCAAGTATACCCACATAATGCAGTAGACATATGGAGACATCTGATAGAAAACATATTATATTTTCAGGTAGAATTTTGTTTAAAACTACCTGAGTTTCAGTTTAAAGCTACCCTGACATTGTATTTTTCTATTAAGTACTATAACTATCTAGGTATTAAGTGCTGTGGTAACTTGCTATCTGAAATAGCATTCTTTAATTTCTGCATTATCTATGGATCCTGTTTTGGCAACGTATATAAACATTTATCCCATAGGTTATGAATATATATATATGCTGTTTTCTCACTTCCCTCTTCTTCTCTAGGCTACTCATACACGCAGTTTATTAGTGGTTGATCAGAAGTGCAATCTGTTTATTCTGTAGAGCATCTCAATTTTAGCGTAGGGCGCTTTCAGTTGTAGTGAATTGGATTTTTGCATTTTCACCATGCAGTATAATTTCACATGTATGAGATTTCATACCGATATCTGTAATATGCTGCTTCGAAATAAAATACTCAACTTGGTTATATTTTAACTAAACAATTCTAAAGGGTGCAAGAGAAGATAGTCATGTTTCAGTGCAAGTTAAAATCTGGCACATAGTTCACTGATTTTTTTTTTTTTTGGCACCTGCACAGATGCAGATGGCTGGTTGTACCTCGTACTCTGGAGTAAATTTCCAGCTTTAAAATGTTGACATCACAGTTATGCTGTTCAACTGTCCTTCTGGGGATTCTTACGTAGACTGAAGCAAATTTTACCTTTTGCTAGGTTATATACTCCTTACTGCTGGTAATATCTGATCAAATGGTTGTAATTCCACTGGGATATAATAACAACCGTGAATCCTCTGTTATACTCTTGCGTATAGGTCTGAAAGCCCCCAATTGATTAGTGTGGGTTAAAGTACAAGAGAAAGATGAATTATGCTAGACTTCATTTTAATGTAGTTGCTGAAGGTGTATTTAATTGAACTACTCATTTGAAGTGATAAAGTGAAGGTGTGGGTGCAACCGAGAAGGTGATGAGCATAACTTAACATGCAAATAGCAGTTAGGGCATTGATAGTCTTGGGAGTCCCATAGCAACCTTCTCTCATAAATAAGATGTGTCTGTATGGTATTACACAGGAAAGAGATCAAATAGAATTCACGTACATGCTTGTGTTGATGGTTCATGTTATTTCGCTGGAGGTGGATGGAGTATTTTCAACAAACTATGTTTTTATTTGTGGTAATGTGCAAAACAAAATTGATGAAAATATCTGCAATCCTTCTAAGAGTTATATGCCAGTTGATTTTCTAGAGGTCTTTTTCTAAGTGCTAGGAAAGGGAGGCACCACAAAACAAGTAGCTAGACCCTACCCTCTGCTATGTGTACATACTTTGGACTTAAGTGAGTGCATGAAATGTACTGGGACAGAAACTTGGCTCAGGCTGGTCTTGTGCTTTGTCACAGGAATTAATAGCCTGTGTGATCCCAGATTACCTGATTATACCCTAGCTAGTTAGTGTTGAGAATTTCGTTTCCCTTCCTAGTGACTGTTGCATGTGAGTAGGTAGTGTTGTGGTTAAAAAGGGAAAAAAGTAATCTCCAATAATCTGAAGACGAGTTAAGTGAACTATGCCTTTGAGTGGTGGCTGTGAAGAATTAATGGATATTTTCTGGGGTTTTTTGCTGTGATAATCAGATACGCAGTTCAGCTAATGATTGCTTCCTTAACTTAGGTGGCCACAATCACAGCAATGTCTTTTTGAAGCAAGTTTTGAAAAGGACCTGTCTCTCCCTTCTTATTTTTGTGAATGTAACTTTAACAACGGTCTACCTGATGGCTATCCTACCTGCATATCATTCAGATGTCAGTGCAGTTAAGTAGCTAAAAGAAGTCTGCATATGAAAGAATACTGCCAATTGACAATTTCCTTGAAATAAGCAGATCAGCTCTTAGGACCTATCTACTTTTTCTAGTCTATACTAGAAAAACGTATCTGCTAAAGAATGATATCAAATTTGATGATAGCAGTGAAAGACTCCTTCAGAGCTTACTCTCCAGTGTTACGTGCTGAAGCAGCAGTCAAATATCTTATTTACCAGACTTTACTCAGCTTGCTAGTTGTGTAGGCGCCAGCAGCCCTCAGACAAGTGAATGTTTCTTTTTGTGTATGTGAGGGGTGGTTTCAGAGTTAAGCCTTTAATTGCTGTGTGTGAAACATGACTTTGGCTTGGAGAATGACTGAAAACTGGCATGTTGTGTTTCAAGCTCCCAATATTACTCAGTGGTTCCTAAAAGAACTTTTCTCAGGACCAGCAAAAATTAGTTGGTAACAGTACATTTAATAACCTTGTTGTCTGCTGAACTTTGAAAGTACTGTTGTCTTTCCAAAGAAAGGACAGTCACTTAACATGTGCAAGTGTTCTTCCATGTAAATTTATCTGTGCAACTCAATTTCTCCTGAAAGCTTTGTCTAAAACAATCATGCAAAAGCAGAGAGAGGCGTTCCTGCTATAGTGTAAGAACACTGAATTAGGATGCTTTATGAAATCTGTATGCATAGAAAATTCAGCATCACATAAGCTGTTTGATTTAAGGAATAGATATGAAAATCATTGCTTGTAGTAAACTATAATTCAGTAACTGAGTCAGCAGGAAAATAAAAAGCTAGTGAAAAACATTTTGACTTGAATGGCATTCTGGAAGGGAAAAATAAGTTTCATTAAAAATGTGTAATTTAGAGTTTCACTGTTTAAGAGCAAGATGTAATCTCTGCTAATAGGTAAAAAGCCCTTAAGCAAAAAAAAATAAGACTTCAGCTGATGCAGTCTTATAGGGATCTGGTGTTGTAAACACTGATTGTATGATTTACAGAAATGCGTATGTGTTTTCTAGCATTAAAAGGGAGGACCTTTAATTTTTTTCAGTGTTGTGGAAAAAAACCGATTTGGTAATGACTGCAGTATTGGCAGGATATTTCTCTGTTATAGCTTGTGATAAATGTCTCTGCCTTTTCCCCATCACCACCAATAGACGTTTCTGTCCTTAGGGAACGTGTGACTGAGTCACTGATACAAAGGAGAACAGAATGAAAAGATATATAGCACCACAGGAATCTAACAGTGAAGGCCTCTTAAATGTCTTTCTGTACGTTTTCACATACGCGAGTCATACATATGGGCAAGGTATTTTGTGATCTTTATGATGTTTCTGTTTTTTTGATCTTTTCTATAAAGCAATATATTTAATATACTTTGTCATATGCATGTTTGTTGTCTATTGTGTTCTGAGGGACAGCTTGTTGAGTTGAGGGACCGCTATATCTTGGTGATGCTGCCTGTCTAGTTTGGGTGGGGAGGTGGAACCCTTCAGAATGGAAGGCTTTTCAAGTCATCTTCCCCCATGTGCACACCTCCCCTGTAGTATTAAGGGTCATATTCAGGACAGTTCCTGTCCTTGGTGGTGATGTTGGTCGGTACAGGGTCAGCCCTCAGGAGCATGGGAAAATTTAGTGGTGTTTAACTGACTTGTGTATTACTACATGACTATTGCAGGGCCTGTGTGTTAAGGTATTAAAATGTGGTTGATCTGGCTACTTCTGTCACGACTGGGACATTCTTAGAGAAAGAGGGTGGTAGTCCTCTCAAAATACGTTGGTGAATGTATTAATTAGTGGACCTGTTTTGAGGAAGTATGTGGGACTTCTTTTGTAATTGTAATTTGTTTTCTAAATAACCCACTGCGGGGGTGCGTGTATATGGAGGGTTTTCCCTATATCTGGTGCCAAGAAGGTACAGGTTGGCTCAATTGTCAGCTGGACCCAGCCTCCTTGGCTCAGTCTGCAAAGGCATAGGTGGTTGGTTTTTGAAGGCTATGATGTTGGCCCGTCATGACTGCTGTTGATACTGCTTTGTTTCGTAAGTAAATGCTAATGAATCTTCATTTTACTGTTGTGAAGGCTAAGATAGAAAAGCAAAATTACTTCAGCTTGGCAGTTGTAGGGATGCTGTTGAAGCCAGGTATGCGAAAAGAAGTATTTCTGTTCTTCTCAGCCTATACTGCCTCAGACTGTTAAGCTGCCTAAAGCTGTTGTGGTCTGGAGCTGGTAAAGCTGCTGACCAGGTATGAGGATGACAGGTGACTGAGGCTAGAAAAGCCCATGTGGTGAGGGGAAGTCGAATAAGTTGGAGCTGGGACACCAGGTCAGGGGCAGAGCTCTGGAGAACCAGCCTTGTCTTACTGCTGCAGCTGCTGGGGGACTGGAGGGATGGGGCAGGCTTGAGAGTGCTTTGTCTGTCACTTCTGCATATGTGGGGCCAGCTGCTGCCCTGTAATCAAAAATGCCCGGTTGGGTTTTGCAGCAACATCCATCTGCCTCATATCTGGGGCTGTGGTATGGGTGAGACTGGGCAGGGGTGACAACTGTTTTGCTATGCACATCAGTCTTTTCTAGGCAACCACCTGCTTTCCTTATGCCTAGAGTTGACCCTAATGCTCTATTGTCTTCCAGTTGTAAATTGGTATTAAGAAATAACTGTAACCTTTGAACATGAAGTATTAACTGCAAATCCATAGAATGTCTTTACAAGGAACCTTGCTGAAAAATTGTACTCTAGAAAGTACATAATTATTTATAATAATCTAGATCCCTTGAAGTCCAGAACAGGTAACGTCCTAGGCATGTCCCTTTGAGCAAGTGACTGCATACGGAGAAGCCACTGACAAAGTAACTATTGAAACAGTTGTTTTCTGAGGAGAGGAAAGCAGAAACAACTGGACATTATTTCTGGATGGGCTGAAAAGGAGCAAGCAGAAGCAGTCTAGGCCTCTCACTCTTGGTCATTTCTGGTTACCTAAGAAGACTTACCTACTGCAGTTTCAGAAGGCAAGTCTTGGACCTGTCTGTGTGATGCTGGCAGGAATTATGGCTCTTTGAGCTTTTGGCTCCGGTGTTTTTACTGCACTGTGAGTGGCAGAGGATGCAACTGTGTGTGTTGTCGTTAGTCTATTTTGAAAGGTTGCAGGGGAAGCTCTCTAAAGTGTGCAAGTCTCCTAAATTTAACGAGATGTTAACAAGACAAGCTACAGGAAACATGCGTTCAAAAGCCTGCTTAAGTACTGTGTTCAGTTCTTGGTAAGTGTCAACATGGAATGGAGTAGGCTGCTCACAAAAAAAAAAGGAACTGTCAAGGCAAGGGCTTTTAAAAGGAAAGCAATAATATTATGACTTAAGCAATGGTTATAGATGGGCGATGTATATTAATATTGACATTCAATCATGTATAAAACACTATAAATATTTTTGCAAATTACAACCAAAAATTATATTCCCATTTAAAAGGAGTGTTAAAGTTTGTTGTGGTTTGGGCCAGGTTGGCCAATGAGAATGAATGACAGATGCTTCCCCCCGCCTCTTTCTCCTCTTTTTGACTGGCAGCTAATCTCTGCATTTACAGGATTATATTCTGTTCTCCCCCCATTCACCAAGACTCGTACCTATTTCTGCCCTGTGCATTGGTGTCAGGAGTGTTTTATTTGGGGGAAATAGGGAAGGATTTGTTTTTGAGCTAAGCAACTTACCTATTTTTCTTCTCACCTAATTCTCGGAAATAGCTAAACCAGTCAAGCTTGAAAGTTTGCAAAAGAATTGTGCCTGAGGCAGTCTTCTGGCATGGAAAAATTCAGTTTAAATAGACTTGATTTGGCAGAAATAAGAGCAACTGAAGCATAATTCTGTGATGGGGATGTGTCAGCAAATTCAACAGGAGGTGGTGCGGGAGCCACAATACTTGGCG
>VYZM01022803.1:694283-708079 GCA_013398915.1 Dromas ardeola | reverse complement strand
CTGTTGGAGAATTCAGTCCCCACCCCAGAAAACTTGAGTGTCTTCAGCAATGCCATGCCCAATTCTGTGAACACAATTCAAAAGCGTCTTCTTACACACGCCTCTACTACGTCAGTGGGACAGCTACTGCTATCCATGGGTTGTGTAACTGGATGGCAGGTGTGGTGGAAATGAAGATTAAGCCCAATCTGAGAATTTGTATGTGGTGAATGTGTGTCAATGCAGCCTGGGTGGAATTGTGTTGGCATCTTATTTGCTATGCATGATATGGCAATCACATCAAGGTCTAGTAACAATAGGGATGCGTATGGACTCTTTGCTCCATAAGGGAGTAAAAGGAAAAATGGGTTGCTTTTAAACTGTCACGATGCCTCCAATGAGAGGTCTGGATGCAGTAGCAGTAGTTACGTGCAACAGATTCATATGTAATGTGAAAACTCCCTGAATTTCTGATATGAATTAAGGAGGTAAAATAGCAGCTGTATTTTCCTGAGCCCAAATGCTGGATGGGGCTGATCCATGGCTCTTCACTGGCAGTCTTTGTTCTTCCCCCTGTTCAAAAAAACCCAAAAATAACAGAGAAACATGTTAAAAGAACAACTGAAAAACCCCAACCAAACTCCCAAAACCTGAGAGTGATGCAGTAGGACCTGTAGAAGTGACAGCAAATTCCCACCTCCTTAAATGTACCTGTTGACTTCCTGTAAAATTGCTTATGTGGAGCCTAATATACTGTCTTAACGCTTCAATAAGCTGTTGATCAAGTGTGAGACAGACCTTGGTAGTGCTTTGAGAAAAGTTGCATTGTTTTGGCTGGGAAAACACCCTGGGGACTGTAACTGCTACCAGGGGATCTCCGCTTTCAGCCTGCTGCCACCATTCAGTGTTCCTTCCTTGCTGCATGGCTTGAACTGTGCCGGTGGCCTGTCGCCTGCCTTGCCCTGCTCCACAAGGCGTTTCTTCTGGCCATGACCCACCATCGCCTTCCCAGCAGTGCTGGGGGAGATGCTGGGGAGAGCAGGACCTGGCTGTGCATGGACCTGGGCATGCTCTCGGTGGACAGTGCTTTTGCCTCCCTGGCAGAGGACGAAGGACAGCTGGATCTGTCTCCTGAAGCTTATGTGTCTACAGTGGTAGGTGACTTCTTGCTGATGGGTTCTTGCTCTGGTAGGACTGGGAAGTCTGTGGAATAGGGTCTAATGGAGAACTGGGCTATGGTGCCAAGATGGGAAGAAGCACTGACAGGGGCTGAAGAAAGAAATGGGGATTTGACACTAACTTTTGTAAAATTGATGTGAATTTACTTGCTGCTGTTAGCCTAGTATGTCCTCTAATTTATTATCTTGTTTAAAGAATTGGTAGGTAAAGAGGAAGAAGACCTGAAAACACCATTGTAAGCTTAAACAAAAGAAAATCAAGAGAAAACAATTGTGTGTGTGGTGTCACATGTGTATATACACTAACCTCTGTCTTATGTAGCTGTGTGTTAGAATAATATGAAATGTTCTCTCCGAATCCTTCTTGCGTGGGGTGACATCTCCCCTGGAGCACAGGACAGTAGTAAGATCTTTGAAGACTAGTTGCTATAACAACTACTGCCTGAGGGCCTGGTGCTGAGTGTGCAGAAAATGCAAGACTTCACTCTTACACGAGGCTTTCTAGTATTGTACAGATCTTTGTATTGTACAGCAATTTCCCGAAATGTGTAGTCAAACAAAAATTAAAATTCAGGGGGAGAGGTATGGTGTATCACGGCTTTCTCTCCCACTTCTCCTTTTCTGACATATTTCTCTCCTTTATTAGCACATTGCTTGACACTTGTGCAGCATCTCTTAAAGAGATCGTATGACTAATCCACTGCTAGTTCATGAAAGTCCTCACCCAAATTATCCCTTACTTTTGGCTGGAGGCAAGTGCTGGTGCTTTGTTCTCCAGTATCTTGCCACTGGCATTTGAGAAATACCTCAGGGCTTCAAATATATCCCTGTACCCTGTGTGTTGGGGCAAATGCTAGTGTTGTAAACCCTTTAAATAACGAATCTCTTCTGAGATTCAGAAAGGAACTCCCTGAGGGGCTGACTCGTGACTGTACTCTATTGCCTGCTTCATGCCCCTGAGGGCACTGACTAGTTAACTTTTACTAGCAAAGGTGCAGGAAGATGGATGTGTATTTGTTTTTTGAAACAAAATTGATGCTGTTTTGAGGCTTACTGCTATGAATATGCTTTGAATCTTAAATAAGAGAAACATGCAAGAGCTGAGGAATTAGCAGTCTGAAGAGGGCTAATGTGCTCTATCTGCTCAGCTGTGCAACCAGTGGAAATTATCCTCTGAGTCTGTGGTGGGTGTGCAATTACCTTCAGAAAGGATCTTCCAAATACCTGTGCGTGATATCAGATGAAAGTATAGGGCTCAGGAAACTATTGCATAAGAACTGTCTTCTCCCCAGTTTATTCAGTTTTGGTATGTTAGAACAATGGGAAAATGTGATTTCTTAGTGCCTGTGGCATAGGTGTCAAGTGTAACTACTGTAGTTGCCGGATGTATCTCTGGAAAACAGTTGACATTGCTTTCATATTAAGCCTAGGTTCTCCATAACTTTCCATGGTTTTTGGGGTTTCTTCTTGTGGGAGGCTATGTGGCTGTCTGTAGAGAGAAGATTATTTGGTTTGCTTCTGTTAATGACTCGTAACTGTGGTGATCTTCAGGTCAAGTTACTGCAGCTTTTGTGCCATGCTCTAGCCAATGTGGTACACAATGCTGGAGACCTGATTTGTTGCATAGGGTGCTGCATACAATTCAGCATAGCTGATATATCCTTTGCCTGCAGTGCGTTGGGCATAATTCTGTGCCTGTAATAGCCCTTTGAGAATAGCCCCATGGCATAAAGGGCTGTCCTTTCTGTAGCTCCCATGGATACAAAGGCCAGAGGTAACTGCAATCATTATGCTGTTAAAGACTGCTGTTCCTGTAGCTTGGCTGTCACTGTATATGCCCTCGCTTTTGATGCGCCCCTGAAGTCTCTCTTTGCAGAGCGTTCCCATGCTGTCCGCTACAGTAACATTTAGCTGAGAGCTAGTGGGAACTCATGATGAGGAGGTGATTGAACGGAGCATGGTGAAGGAGCAGAACTTTGCATTGGGAAAAGCTCAGGCTTGGTATTCAGGAAACTGAGTCAGACTGGAGTCGTCCCTATCTTCTGTGGGGCTTCTGTGCTTGCCACAGAAACATGACACAGGGGAGTGGAGCTTGTCTGCAAAGAATTAGTAGCTCAGCAGCCTTTGTGGGGACAAAGCCAGTGTAAAATAATTAATGTACATTCCTCCCACTTATCCTGCACTTAATTTTTTTTTTTCTGTAGCCTGTTATCTCAGCTTAATGCGTATACTACATTTGTATTGCCTCTCAAAAAAGCAAAATGCATTACAGCTTGGAAACTCTCAGTAGAAAAGTCATCTTCAAATGACTGGGAAGTCTACAGCCCTGGCAGAGCAGTTTGAGGCAGAAAGTGATGTTTATGTGAAAGAGGCTTGAAATGTATAATCTCCTCCCTAAAGCTGTAACTTTTAAGGAAATATAGATTTGTTTGGTTCAAAGATTATAATTTTTTTTAGGGTTTTTAGCTTTCTGATCCATTGAGTGATTTTTCTTGAGACAGTTTTTTGCCTAATTGTACTCATGCATTCAAGGGAGTGCATACTTCTTCATGAGTTCTGGCAGCACTCTGTTCGTAGTGTTGGCTTCAGTCAATTCTTGTTTTCTGCACAGGTAGTATGCTAGATCCGTTGTTTTAACTAGACCTTATGATGATAAATATCAGTTTCTTATTCTGAAAATCAGAGCTTTCTCCCAAATGGCTTGATTCTCAGTGTTTCCAAACAGGTATTTTTCTCTGCACGGAAATCTGTCAGGGAATGTATCTGTGTGTGCTTCATGCGCTGTTGTCATTCAGATTATTTATCCTTTGCTGAACTGCAAAGCTCATGATGTATTTTAGAGGGGAGAATAAGTTATCAGCTTCAGAAACAATTCATGAGTGTTTTGTCTGAACAAGTTGATTTCCTTCCTTCCAGATTTCCTTCCATTTCCTTTGCAGGTATCTTGAATAGCAGTTAGTAATGTGGCTTTTTCCTTTAATTTATTGCTGTTCCATTTCCTGGCTGACTTTCTGACATATTTCTTTCAAAGGTTTGGTCTGTTATACTTGATCTGTCTGTCTTTATCTTGATTTTCTTTAGCAAATAATCTTCAGTTTTAGAAAGCAATAAACTGCTAATAGCATAGTTCAGTGAATTATGAATTCACGTAAAAACAGACTTACAGGTTTATTAATGCCAGGACAATATAAATGTTCTCAATTGCCTTTTACTTGTGCTGTCTCCTCTGCTAGTTTTCTTTTTTTTTAATTTTAGGATTACAGTCTGTATTCTAGTACAATGGTGGGTTGTATACGACGAGTTTTATGACAGAAAAGCTTCAGAGCTGCAATACCTGACTTGTCACTGGCTATGAGTTAACAGCCCAGATTCTTTCCTTATCCTTTTACTGGGATGCCAGAAAGTCCTTGATGAATTGGTAGTTGATACAACATATGTGAGCATTTCAATACTTTAGCCTCCTAATGTTGCACCTGAGGAGAGTAGACTGTACAAGCCACAGAACTATTCTTATAGAGGCTTCAACTTTTTTTTATCTAGCCTAGTTCATGTATTTCTTTAGCTATCTCTTTGGTTATACCTAGTTCTGTACATCCATCAGAAATGAACCTAAACCATAACCTATACTGATATTCATCGGACTTGTTGGATAAACTAGGGGCAGACTGGGGAGGGAAAATGGTAAGGAACTTCAACTGCTGCAAGGTATTTAAGCATAGTCATCTTGCACATCTGCTCTTAAAATGTAAGTATACCTGTTACTAGATTTAAGCTAAATGAAGTTTGTGGGTGAAGAATGTGAACATACAGAAAATAAAAAAATAAAACAAACCCTGCAGGTTTATTTATATCTATTATGCAATATCATTTGAGTAGTATTTGTAATTGTGGTGCAGCAGGATGGCTGCTTCTACCAAATTGCAAGTCCAGTTAACTACACTTAAAATTTTTAAGAGTAATTATGTCTACTCAGAGGAGTTGGCAACATGCCTGAAGGCTCACAGCCTTAAACGCCACTGATGCCATTGTGCTTACCCAGAATTTTTGAGATGTACAAACAGTAGAGTAATTGCTGGTCTTGCAATAAAGCAATGTTAAGTTCAACTATTTATAAGGCTTGTGGAAAGCCAAATGAGAGACAAGAGCTAGGATAGTGGGCTGCAAGCAAGACTATTTGGATGCTGTTGCTAGCTACGTTCTGTTATTTTTGGTTGAATGTTTCTGCATCCTGGGCCGCAACATCCCTAACTTCTAGCTTGTGGCGGTTGTATTATTCTGAAGTGAGACTTACGGGAAAAACTGAATGAATAGTTGCTGTTGTTTTAAAGTTTTCCCCCTTCTCTACTCCCTACTTACTTTTTCATGTCTCTTCCCTAGGTGAAATTTGGGAACACAATGTAAGCAGCAGCCTCCAAAATCCATTCGAAGTCAGGTCCTCTGAATGTTGTAAAGGTTCACTCTTGATGAGTGTTGCTGAATAGCTACTCTTTTGGTGTGCAGGTGGTGTTGGATTCCTGCTTTGGCAAAATGCTTCTGCCAAAGTCCAAACAACTTTGTCTTGCACTCATTCAGTACTAAACCTTTTTACAAAGATAGGTGAAACTTGACTCCTTAAATACCTTTTTGCTTGTCTCGAAATGTAGACTATTTTGGAAAAAATGTTTCTTTGGGCTTCGCTTTAAGGAGAAACTTTACTCCCCTGCTGAATCTAAGGCATCTCAAACTACCAATGTTTTCATGTGTTTCCTCTTAAGGAAAAACTAGTGGCTGAGCATGGAAGATTTTTCTGTCAAATCTGTTGCACCCTCTCCTTGCACTACATCCAAAAGATGCAGTTTTGAAAAATGGAATCCCTTTTTCTTCACCTAAATGGCTTGAACCTCTTTTTTTGCCAAATACTTGTCTCCTGTCCTCTGGCATCATCCTTGCATTCTCTGCCTTGTTTTTGAGTGATTTCCCATTTGTTTTATCTGTATCCTGGATTCAGCACTGGAGCTAATAGCAAAGCACACATGCTGTGCACCTTCTGCTGCAGGCACATTTCATCCTTCCTATTTGTAGCTGCTCCAGTATTCTGAATGTCATTCAGGCCAAGTTAATTTTTCTCCCTCTTTTGTCAGTGTGATCTCTGCCTGTTCACTTTAATTAGCGTGGTCTTTCTAGTTCTTTAATTGCATCCCTTTGAATATGGGTATCAAGTGTCTGTGCAGCAGGTATACTCCATATATATTTCTGCACATGCAGCTGTATTTTTTTTTTGCTTGCTATACTGAGTCCAGTAGGTATTAGCACTGACACGTTCCATCTTTTTTGTAGTTTTCCAGGGTGATGCAGAATCTTCTTCCAGCAGTCCCTGCTGACCTTCAGAAATGATTTTTAAAAGGGAGAAACATGCAAGTATTCAGTTTGCAGACTCTCAGGAAGTAAGATCTGCAAGCTTGGCACAAATCTTTTCTCAATGACTTCTGGTGCTCCTATATAAAGGAAAGTACGAGTAATGCCCTGAAGGTACCTTCCTATACGTTTCCAGGTATCAAGCAGGCAAGATGATCTCTTCCTTCGCTTGGGGTTTTTCTCACCTATTCTAAGCTTAATGCAGGCTACCGAACTGGGTGAGTCTTGGAGGAAATATAAGCGTATACACTATGTTTTCTCGAGAGTAATAAATCCACGCTTTAGTTGTGTAGTTGTAGAGAACTCTACCTATTTCTTACTAGCAGTTGTATCAGCTCAGCACTGGCTTATTTGACCTGAAAAAGTGACTCTGAGATACAGCTTCATTTTCAGCTCCCCGATGGGCATGTCTGTATTTCATCTCTGACTGGTTTCCTGTACCAAGCAGAGTAATATTCCATCAAAGACACTAGAAATTGTTACTGATGGTGCATTTGTAACATAGCATATAAATTAGCATTTAGTACATTCTAAAAAGTATTGTGTGCTATATTTCTAAGACTGGACTAGTTTCCAAAAGATACCCTTAGAGGTGAAGGGTGGTAAGATGTGGCTGTGAGGTAGAGTAACAGAAGTAATGGGATTGTTCTCTGGCATGTTTCTCCCTTATAAAAATAATTTCTGAAGGTCAGCAGGGACTGCTGGAAGAACAGTAGGTTCCTTGGGAAAGACCTGTGTCAGACAAACAGTCCCTAAAGGACGATGCTGGGGTGGAGGTGTAAAAGAAATGTAAGGCTGTTATTTTGCTAGCTCTAATTCAGGATGCACCCTTTCTCATCTGAATTCCTGGTGATAGTTAAATGAGGTTTGTGCCACAGACCATATATTTCATGTTTAATTTGATTTTTGCCTCCCTTACTAAATTTTGGTTTTAATGACATTATTTCAGCCTTTGACTAGAGTGAAGTCAGTCCACCATGACATGTCCTTAAAAGAAAAACAGCTTTCTGGCCAATTGGAAATGGAATTATTTTCCACAGGAGACTATTTCCCTTCAGCTCTGCTCACAGGTTGGTGAGAGTGGTACTATTCCCACAGCAAACAGTGAAGCCCCCTTCATGTAGGTATCAGGTCATGCTCAACGAGGTCTCCAGAAAGTCTGTGGGCTGGGGTGCACTTTAGGATTAGGGGACAGAAGTGTGTTTCATTTTATTTTTTCATTACTGTATTGGACTCAGGGATATTTATGCAATCTTTAAAACTTAAAGGGAAGTAGGCAGTGTTGAGGGAAAAACAAATATTAATATGTCTTTAATGGCCACCTCGCAAGGAAGTGAGTCTTAAAATGGATTGCCAGTGCTTTTCTACGTTATGATGCTAGAATCCAATAGAAATGTGGAAATTTTATCAAAGAAATACAATACATGTCTTTAGCTTGAGCTGTGGTTAGGTTTCTCTTACCATAAAATTTTCTATTGAAGTTTCTTGCTTTGCTTACAGCTCTTAAGATTTAAGTGTTCCTCAGCTCTGCTTTCAGAGAAATAAACAGTAGCAGGAGCCATGCAATTATATAATATGATTTCCCNCCATTTTTCTGACTGTTGTAGTTAATAACAAAGGAACAACGAATGGACTTTATTGTGGCTTTTTACTTATCTCTTTCTTTGGAATTTGGACTTACCTTGGTGGTTTTTGGTTTTTTTCCCACCCCATGCTAGATTATTTATTCCCCACCCCATTCTGCTGCTCTACACGTCTCACTTGTGGAAAAACTGCCACACTAAAAAAACCTACAGATGTCTTAACATGTATTTCTTTTCCAAGTGATCACTTTTCTGCTCCTTGCAATCCGTTGCTTGATGTTGTTTGAAATGAGCCTCTACAAGCCAAGTGATAGACTTACATAAAAAAAAAAGTGTCTTCTGTATGAAAGTTATTTTCATCCCAAACTCTTTTAAAATTCTGTTGTATGTTCTCTGCGTTATAACTATATAAATATGTTGTTGTGAGTCATTCAGGCCACTGAAATGGGAAGTGAACTAAAGTTTGAAAATAAAGATCTTGTATGAGCTTGCTCGTTTGGTGTAGTTCTTAGACATTAGCTGCAAGATGTTGGTACTGTATTTCTGTGGAAGGCTGATGCAGCAAGCAAATAATTCTGTTTCTTTATGACAGGATGTTGATAGGATCTTGTTCCCTTTTATTCTCCCCTTCTTCTCTTGCCGCCTTGGTATTCATACTGTTCTCCTCTTCCCTCAAGGAAAGAGAAAGACTTCTCAACTGCTTGCTTTAAATATAAGCAACCTGCAAGTCTGGAAAATAAAGGTGCATTTACATAGACTGAAATGGCCGTGGCAACTGCTACAGACACTCTGGCTTTTCTTTAAGCTTTTTTTATTAACAAGGAAAATGAATGCTTACTTAAATTTCATCTCAAGGGGATTATCTTTGGAGGCTTTAACAGAATGCGTTGTTCATCTCTGAAAATCAAGGAGAACTTGCTGCTATGGGAGCCCTTTTTGGTTTTTTGTTGCCTCCTCCACAAAGAATAGCTAGTTAATACGGGAAGGCAGCCACTGTGTCTCGCTTCTGAGTCTGGTGGGAGACAGAGTAATCTTAGTACAAGACTAACCACTACTGTAATCAGACGGAAGACTGACTAGAAATGTCTAAAAATATTTTTTTGACGTGGCTTCAGGGAATAGCAGTTCTTCTTGTTTAACAGAAGATGATCAAGGTGCGTGGTTGTGCAGTGAAAAATTAGCTATTCATGAAAGCATTCAAAAATAGAAGTGAATATAAATTTGAAGAGAAAGGTAGATTACCATGGCCTTGTACATGTATGTATTCATAAGCAATGTTGTCAGTAGGTATAATTGTACACTGAGAATTGAACCTCTAGCATTGATTTCCCTGAATTGCCATACTGGATGGAACTGCAAATATTCTCATTTATTTGTGAGAGAACTAGCAACTTGGGTGCACCTGGGGGGACAATATGTAATTATGAAACAGCCTTTCCTCCAAAGATGAAGAAAACGTGTAGTGGCAGAAAGGGGGGGTGGGTGAAAACCAACCCAAAAAACCACCCCAAAACCACGAACAAAGAAAAAAAAAGCAACAAACCTTAGAAGTTCCTTTATTTTCCCTAGAAGTCCAACAATTTTCTATTGTCTCAGATTTTGACAAAAGCTATCAGTTCAATATTTCAGCTTTTGGGGTAACAATAGACTGCATTATTCATCAAATGACACAAAAGCTCTGTGGAATAGCTGAAGTTGGCAGTAAGAGACCTGTTGATTAATAATAAATTGCAGAAGAAACAGTGGTAAATCTAAGGAAGTTTTCTTTGTTTTGGTCTTTGCCTTCCTGTTTGATGTTGGAATAGAGTGCAGCTTTTTAACTCTTCACCTTCAAACCTTCTGGTTTATCGCATTTAACTTTACATTAAAAGAGTATTTTTAAATAACGTTGTCCTATTAAAAGTTGCAGCTAAACTCTCTACCTTAGTATGTGAGCGTAGTGAGAGACAAATTCAAGTGCAGAAGGCAACCTGTTTGATTCAAAGAGAAATCTTGCTTCTACAGATGGTTATGCAGGCTGTGTTTGTTGCCCACTTAAGTAAATTGAGGCTAACAAAACCTATGATTTTCCCTAACTGATTACCGAAATAATATGTTCTGCCGATGTCCTCCTATTACTGAACATCTATGAGGGGGCAAATAGTCAACTGTTGCAGATGATAAAGATGGCTGCCCAAGATGGATGTGTGTCTCGATCCTTGCATATAAGTGTTATACTAAAAATTTGATGATAGTAACTGTTTGCTAATGTTTTTTTTGTTGTTTCAGTGCACAACAGGTGCAAGTGGTGTTTGTAAAGTCCCTTTGTTGAAAAGCTTAGAATTTAATTTTTGGCAAGCTGCAGCGGAAGAGGTGGAAAAAATAGGACAGAGGGGTTAAAGAAAGGGTTACAAACCTCTGTTATTTAGGTTATGTAATTTCTGAATTTAAAAGAAAGTAAAGAAAGAGGTTAAGACTCTTCTAGTACTTTTTTTTTCCCTCTCCTTTAAACTATTTTGGGGAACAGCTTGCCTGGGGAGCTGGTTCCTGGGTTGAGTAACACCAGTCTGTTTTGGTGGACCTTGAACAAAAAACATCGCTAAATTAGTAAAGCGTTGCCAGATATTCTTCCTCCTCAGTCTACTATGTACACTAATTTGTTAGGAAGAAATGGAAAGTGGGGTCTTTCCAATATGTCATGCTCAGCATTCAAAACTTAAAGCATTTATTTACAATATTAATCAAAATTTTGCATGATCATGAAACATAAGACACTTCCATCAGATACTAGGGAAATGAAAAGTGAGAAAAAGATGTCAAAGTTGCCGAATGCTAGTGTTTTCAGAAAATGGTTGTAAACATTCAATTTTTACCCTGTCAACATCTTTTGTCAGGAGAACATAGGTTCAGTGTGGTAATAAAACCTCAACTGTAGAGCTACCATGGGGAAAAGAAGAAAGCAAATATATAGTCATAGTCCCTGATGGAAACTTTACAGAAGTTCCTCGTGTGACTTGGCAGCAACCTGTCATGAGTATTTTACCAGCTTTCCCATTAGACTTCAGCATGCTGTTTTCTGCTTCTGATCAGGCTAGATGCAGTTCTTGGGTCTGAAGCAGCATGCTGTTTCTGGTATGCTGGGGGGAAAAAAGTAATCTCTTGTTTACCTGTTAACATCTGATCCAACTGCTTATCCAGTGTTAGCAGTAATGAATAGCAGTTACTGAGTATGCTCTGTGTGTGCATGTGAATATGAAAGCTGCTCTGTGGTTCGGTGCCTTGTCTGTAGGAGGGAGGTTGAAAGAGCATAGCAGATGTTCCCCTCAAACAGCTCGGAAGCTAGCAAGGTTCCACTAGCAACCAGCATCATGGACAGAAAAGGTGCAAAACACAAACAGCCTGCTGAATAAAATGTGCCTGAGTCCTGGTTTTGTCCATCATTTCCATGGCAGCATGGGGAGCGGTGGCCTGATGCAGCTGAGCAAACTGGCCTCCTCAAACCCAGCTGATTACTTCCTTGCATGCTTGCCAAGAGAGTGAGAGGCAGAAGCTTCCCCACCCGGGCGCACTGGGCAGCAGTGCCTCTCATAGGAACAGCTAGAGTTTATAAAAATTAATTTAAAAACTGTCAGAGAGGAGAAGGAGGAGAAGACAGTGAGAACAAGGTAAAAGAGTCATCAGAGACATGGGGGACTGATACTAAGTGTCTGGTCAAAAAGACATGGGAGTGGGAGGAAAAAGTTGGAAAGGAGACATCTCAGCAACAGCCTTCGGAGGATTGAGCTGGAAAAAGAAAGCAGGGTGACTCAAGAGGGGATGGATGTCTGTTTTGGGGAAAGTGAAAAGTAAGGTAGGAGGGAGCATCTGTAAGCTATTGTAAGGAACTGGCTTAGGTGGTGGCTGTTCATGTAGCCTTCTGACCATGAGCTCTCATTTCTCAGGGGCAGATGCCCAGGCAGGATGCAAATGGAGAAGACGAGAAGCTAATGTGTTTTGTGTGTGGTTTTTTTTTTNGTTTTTTTTTTTTTTTTTTTTGCCCCCTCACTATTGCTCTACAAGCCCTCCCAACCTGCGTCACTCTAGAAGGGTCTATATCTGTGTATCTTTTTTAATTAAAAAGTTTAATCGGAAATCCTTCAAGCTGCTTTGAGAACCAGTATTTACAGATGAGTGACTCTTTAATTTTCCTCTTACGTTTTCAGTGAAAGGCTTGTGAAGGGGAAAAAAATACTCTAAGTCAAGATAAAGTAATGTTATAGATGTGGGAAAAGTGCTGGTGGTGAAGTTTATAGTTTTCAAGGTGCTGTTAGATTGAAACTAGCATAATTTGAAATACCACATAATTTTGGCATGATGTTTATTTTGTGTAAACTATATTACAGTAACTTAATGTATGATAAGATAACTGAGTCTGCCTGTTTGAGAAGACTCTACAAATGAAGCAGATTTGGACCTCTTGTTACCAGTGAAAAACACCTGAAGTTTATACACCTTTGCAAATAACTAAAATGCAAACTGTAAGGTACCTATAGCTGTAGACAGTTGGAGGTCAGCAATGGGATAATGTTTCACATTAACCAA
Source organism: Dromas ardeola (assembly GCA_013398915.1). NCBI lineage: Eukaryota > Metazoa > Chordata > Aves > Charadriiformes > Dromadidae > Dromas > Dromas ardeola. Next base: position 695,385 of record VYZM01022803.1, on the reverse strand, counting down.
ATTGAATGAAGGATGAGTACAAAAACATATAAAATCCTTTAATTCCTTTTAAAACCCCACTAATCTGTGGGATTGTGGATAATCCTTTGGGATGACACCAAAATCGGTATGTAGAGTGTAGTCATAAGCATGATGTTCAGCCTTGCAGCATTGCTCATAACCCACTGGTACCTTTCAGAAACTGCGTTGCATATCACTTTCTTCTCTTTGACCAAAATATGTGTGTCTTCAAATTTAAAAGTGCCCCTATCATCCTCTTCCTTCTTGTCCTTTGCCTTAGGTTTCCTCAAGAAACTTACACTGGATGGTGCAAAGAACACAAATATGTTTTTCCAAATGATCTAAAGACACAGGCTTATGTTGTGTTTATTCAAGAATGGAGATGTTGAAAACAGGAATGTTCCTGACTTGCTGGGAAAAAGCAAATTAACACCTGTTCATCATTTCTCTTTACAAGTCACATGCTGGGGCTGTTTACTTCAGGCATAATGTTCTTTACCAAAACTACCAAAGATTAATAATGCTCTGTCTACTCAAAGGACCATTTGACCTACCATGGTTTCCTCTCTTTCCTTTCCTTTTCCACCCCTGCCACTTAAAAGTATTTCTGAAGGCAAACAGCTGAAAAATCCAAACCCTCAGGTTGGAACAAGGAGTTGCTGTCTCCAGTTATGCCCAGACAAGTTGATCTTTCTTGATGCATGCACATGTCATTCTTCCTTCACTGATCCTCCAGGTTTAATAGTGAGTTTTATTTTCAAAAGATGGAGATGTACTTCAAAGCAGTCCTGAATCTGTGACACTGGAAAATGAAGAAGGAGTATAGATAGGGGGAAAGTGTCCTTACAGTTGAAATATCACATGCTTCATCAGGAATACAGTTTAATTGAAAATCAGATTTGTTTACAGTTTAGCTTCATAAGCTTTTATTTACTCTTTGCAGCCCTGATTTCTGTGCAAATAGCTCCTTTTAAGCTTTAGCAGCATTACCATCACAACTTTGTTCAGACAGACAGATGGTGTGCTATTAAATCCACCTGACTGCCTCATCAACAGTGAGAGTAGGCATGAATGGTTTAGCTGGTTTTTGGGGGGGGGGGGG
>VYZM01022803.1:655733-676894 GCA_013398915.1 Dromas ardeola | reverse complement strand
AAAAAAGGCGGGGGGTGGGGGCGGAGAGGAAGCAGCCTGATCTCATTTGTCCCAAGACTGGACCAGAATTTGTGAGCTCAAGTACTCTGTAGCCCTTCTGAAGTTGTCATTGACAAACACAGCTTGGTGTTTTCCTGATAAATTGTTTCTGTGCACCCACTGTTGGTAAAGAGCATCTGTTTTTGAAAATTTGTCTCTAGAAATAATATGCTCTCCCACTGCAGGGCATTGTAGCCTTTAGAAAACACTCCTTCATCAGGTCTGAAAGAGGCAAAAATTCTGAAAAGAAAATGATAAAGCAAAGAATGGAGGAAGCAATTCAAATTTCTACACTTCTTTTATTTTTAAGTGAGCCTTTTTAAAGGAAAGCAAAAGCTAACAAGCTGTGAAGGTCTGTGTGGTTCTCGCTGGCATCTTGGAGAACTTATGAAAGTGTATGTGCAGGAGGCACTTCTCTATCTGCCCAGTTTCAGCAAAACCTAAACGCAGAGAAGCTGCCTCTGCTACCTGTTGCTGATGAGCTGGCAGAAGTTTCGGCAGTTAAGTAATTTCTTTCTTTTGGATGATTTATGCAACAGCTGCTATTTATCTACACCACTCATTACGCAGGAGACTCTGGATAGAATATGCCACTTAAAACCAGTGCCAAAATAAGAATCGTATGGAGTATTTAGTACTTGGTGTTGCATGAGTAATAACATTGAACAAGAGATGTGTAGGGCAATGCTCCCTGTAGCTCTTCTTCTGATCCATTAAAAATTATTTACAATTCTCTAATAAGACATACGTGCATGTATTTTTAATTTGGTAATTTATGGAGCAAGTCAAAACTGTGACAGAAGATTGTAATAAGCTTAATTTTGATGCCTGCTGTTTCACAGTCCTTGCAATAAGCAGCTCACTGGCAAAAATGATGTACCTGAGCTTGCCAGAAGATACATTTATGTAGTTTTGAGGAAGGCACTTTAGATGTGATCTTGCAGAAGGAAAAAAAGACACTTCATTCACTGTAAAGTTTCTAGCTTTACCTGCCATGTGTTTCAAATTTATCAAAAGAATAAATTCATGAAGGCTTAAGGGAATAGCTTCAGCTAAAACTAAACATTTTACCTATTATGTTGAAGTATTTTCCTCTTCCCCACAAACATTTCAAAATATTTTTTATTTAGCAAGTACAGAAAATAACTTCATAAAATGTCTGTGATAATCATGGAATTAGCCTACACACATATGTACTATTTTAGATGCTCCCATCCCCTGTTATTTAGGCAGTTATACACCCTTTTGAGATAAGGACGGGAAGTCACCCTAGTTTTACAGGCCAGTAAGGCAAAGGCAAGCGGTGGTTTCTGTGTTGCACAGGGAGTTGGTGACTGGGCGGGAATTGAATCCAGGCTTCTCAAATCCTGAGGTAATGCCTCTCCTGCCGTGGTACAGCGAGAGTCCTCAGTCAATTTAATATATCCTGCCAGGACTTGAGAAACAGGGTAGAGTTGCTCTATTTATATAGAGTTCAGGGGGGTAGAAAATGTAAGGGTTCAGTCCTCCTCTACCGCTGGGCAGTTTGTAAAATCTTTCAGAGTTCTGGCTCTTGGTGGCATATCTGTTGCTGAGCAGAGCTGGGTCTTTTTCAGGCATATTGGGGGCAGTTGGGTGATATCTGCTTAGCCTTTTTTCCTTCATTCTTTCCTTAAGAATATTTGAGATACATCTACTTCTGCAGAACAGAGAGTGAGGATTTGGAAGAGTTTGGAGCCTGTCAACATGTGTAATTCCTACCGCTTCTACTTCAGGCATGGTTTTGTCAAAGCGGCACAGAAAGCTTTGCAGATACTTGATTTAAATACAGGAATAAATTCAGAAATTTGGGACTTGGCACCAGTACAGAGATCCTTATTGGTTCAGAGATCTTAATCTTTGTTTTAACAAAATATTTAATTTTGCTTGCATTCACGCCAGTGTAAATCATAACCCCACTGAAAGCCATTGATTTATTCCAGACTTACGCTTGTGTGACTGAGCAGAAGTTGCTTCATTAGTTTTATTGAAGAGCAAAGGCTAGAATACCCAGGTAACTGAGTGTTTATACTTAAAGAAGTGAATTATTTCCTGTATTGTATTCTCCTTCTAACAAAAAAAATTTTGTAAGAGGGTTTTGTTTGTTTTTATTTTATGTTTTTTCCTCTTAAGATTTGTAAGGATTTGTAGTCAGCCTTGCCTGCCTGTAGCCAGCCTCTGCGTGAGCTGTGTGCCATTGCCTGTGGCTTGTGCTGTGGAACTGACGCCCAAGTGGGTGATTCAGATGTCTAGACTTTGGCCCAGTGCCCTTTTTGTTCTGGCTGTCACTCTTTTCCTTTCCTTATGCCAAGATTATCCTCTGCGTTGGGTATTGTCTCTCGTGTCTCCAGGAAGGGTCACCCTGAGGCACCTCCTTGCAAGCTGGTACCACGCACGGTGCCTGCCAAGTGCTAGAACAAGCTACAGGGAAATTTGGGTATGAGGAATGAAGCAAGCCTGCAGCTGCTCTGCCCCTTCTATTGGTCTGATCACTGACAAGTTCGTAAGACCAGAGCCTGACTCTTTTTTTCTTCTTTGTGCATTGATTTTTGGATTTATCCCTGTGTATATAAATAAAGGCAGTTATTTACTGAGGGAAGTGAATTCTTGCAGTATGTTCCTATTGCCTTTTCATAATAGCTCTTCTTGGCTCTTTCCTGACTCTCGTCACCCAAGAATTTTTGAATGGTTTATGTGTATAAATGTATTTAAGCATCAGCGCACTCCTATGATACTTGGAGGCCAGAGTGAGAAATGCAGTTAACTCTGCACTACTACTTGTCTGTTTGTCTAGGTTTGGAAAATTACATTGTTTGCACCTTCCAAAAGATAGTATAGCTAGGAAAGTGTAGGTAGCTTGACCTATATCATATGCTGAATCACAGGAAAAGAACAAGGATGTATGTTTCGTTGGTTTTTTTTTTCCTTTAAGTAATAACTGGATGAGTAGGAGCATTCCTGCCCCTGTTTAGGACTGAAGTGTGTAGGTAAGGTGTGGAGGCGGGTGCTCAGCATTTCATAGCTAGCTGTCCCTTTGCTGATCCAGTCCTGAAGAACTAAATTATTGTGTCCTCTTTTAGTAGAGAACTATTTTGCCGAGAAAGTGCTTTGCAGTATGAAGATACCAGTCTGTAACTGGTTAGAAATAAGTCAGGAGGAAGATGCGGAAAACCTCTCCCCTTTCACCTGCTTGTCAGGTACAAAGTTTTTTAATGTTTTAGGGGTTTAAATGTACTTGTCAAAGACTTATCAAAATATCTCGTGATGTTGTGGTTAAATAGTGCCTGTGAAGTGGAACAGTTTTACCATTGGATGAAACTGAGGTGTATAGCCAACTGTGCGAACAAATCTTACAATGTCTTTGCGGGAACTATGGGATGTTTCTATTTAGATGGAGTTAGCTTATCAGCATGACTGGGGTGCTTCTAGAGCATCTGTTACAATAGTATATTGTGCTAATTCCTACTAAAACTTTGTCTTAAACATTCAGAACACTTTGAAGAATCACAGGCAAACTACTTGTGCTGTAAAACTTCCAGGGGGGTCAGTTCTGTGTTTATGACCGCACATACATCTCGGGAACAGATGCGCGTCCTCTCTTCAGACTTACTGTAGTTTCACAAGGACTAGAGGGAAACACCTACACACAAATCCTTGTCTCTGCTATTTTTTGTTTTACCTAATGAAACCTCTTCAAGAAAGTAATGAGCTCTTTCTTTCACTGATTATGCCCATTAAATATGCTGTAGTCTGAGAGATACTGAAATTAGTAGAAAAATAATCCCCTCTGAACACCATTTCAGTTTTCCTGTCTGCTCCCAACATTTTAGCTATGACCTGATGTCTCAACTTACCTAAAATCTATTAATTACACATTAACCTTTGAATGCTGTAAATGAAGTTATTCGATGCTTTATTATTAATAAAAGTATTTACGTATTAACCATGTGTGTTGATAGGCATTATTCTAGGCAGTGTTTTCCTCCTAGTTCTAGAACAATCTCTTTTTTTTCAAGCCTTCATTAGTTTTTAATTAAAACACCTTAAAATAACCCTCTTAACTAATTATAGAGGTAATATTTGTGTGCCTTAAAATGTGAGGCACCTGTCAGGCTCCTTCCTAGTATGTGGGAGAGGAAGAGGTGAGGTGCAGCCCGGGTTTTCCAAGAACGGAAAATGCAGATGGAATTAAGCTAAGAAAATTTGAAAATAAACATTGACAGTTCTGTAACAGTGGTGCCTATAAACTTGGGCAATTATCTCCCAAGAAAAGTGCTATAGGTCATGCTATTTGTTTCTTTTTGAAACAAGCAACAGGGAAGACAGGCTCTAGGAAACTCACTCTAGGAAACAAACTGCACTGCAGTTTAACTATGTGGCTTCTTCCATTCATCCTTTTTTTTTTTTTCCAAGTCCAGACAGCGTACCTGGTGCTACGTATGATACAGTGTGACTTTGATGGCAGAAAGAGAAGACAGGATTTAGAAAAACTATTATTCTTTTCCAAACCACAAAGGTTTTTATTTCCTTCAGGGGAGTAACTTGTTTCCTTCAGTATACTTCTATTTATATCTTCGACACTTCTGTTCCTCTTGCCTTTGAGGTGCTTTTATAAGATATATTATGTAATAAACGCAGAATGCCAGAGCTAGGTGCTGCAACCGGCTGGATGTGGATGGTGTCAAGGAAAGCCAGTTGGGATGAATAGCTTCTCTCTTGCCCTTTAGCCTGGTGTGCACGTGCCATGGTGGGCTAATGAGGAAGGACGTCTCCCTGCCCCATAAATCCTTACCTGTAGTTCTGTTGGAACAGAGGGGGTCGGTGGTGTGTGTCTCGCTTTCCACAACAAGTCTAGTAAAACAGTAGCTTAAACTAGAGATCGCTGAATGTTTGCCCGGGAGAGGACATCCTAAATAATTCCTATTTACCAGGACAAGTAGGGGGACTCCGTCCTCAAGTAAAAGAAGGGAGTACTCGTGAAATATTTTCATTTTTGACAGTTTAGTCTCTATTCCATCTGTGTGCTCTTCTACGGGCTGATAAAGCAGTCCTTACCTGACAAGACTGAGTGAATATATTTACATCACCTTTCTGATATGCAGGAGAGACAATGAGGTAGCTACAGTCAGCTGAAAAAACAGTGCTGAGGGGTGTAGGAGTCAGTTGTGATTGCCATGAGTCAGTCAGGCAGCTGACTGAAGTGCTTTTCAGGAAAAAGAATGTTTGCAATACAACGTTTTTTTCTATAAAGAGGAGAAGGAATGCAGCTGTCTTCAAAGACTTATTGATCTTACATCTCCTATCATATGGTAGAGGAATTCAGTCATAGATTATTTTAACATATGTAGTCATACTAAAAAGATTATTTATGTGAAAATATTGGGATTTTTAATTTTATACTCCTTTTCTGATTACAGCCATTTACCGATATGCTGTACTGTAGGTGAATAATTGAAAAGTATGGAAATAAGTATCTTGTGGGTTTAAGTTAGACCTTTTACAACATTCTGACTACGATTTAACTGATGTGATTATACAAGCTGAAGTGTAACTTGGTGCATCTTATACTGAGAAAACATACTCAACTGTTTCTCAGCTTGGTTAGCTGAAGGAAGTGAAGTTTTTTCTAAGTCCTGAATAAATGTCTGTCCTGAATATGCAAGTATCTGATGAAGCAAAGCTGCATAAGATGTAGATAACAATGCCTCATTAGCTATTGTTTGTTTCAGTTCAGGATTCTTATTGCAGTCTGTTCCAGTTCACAAATTGTCATGCCAGTAGCTGTTTACTGCATTGATTTCGGTTTTTTCAGGGAGCAACAGCTGACTGATTGGGGTCGTCTCAGACCAGTTGGCAAGAAATGTGGTGCTTGATTCTGATCTTGCTTACAAGAGGAGAAACAAGAAACAGTAGTGTTTACATGGGTGAAACTTAATGTAGAATAAAATCATTTCAGAGGGATCAGAATGAAACCCATGATGTTTTCCCCACTCCACAGAAAGTCTTACACAGTAAGACTCTCAAATTTATTCAATTTGAATTACATTTAAAACTTATTTTAAATTTCTGAGCAATCTCAACCTTTGAATGCTTCAATTAATATTCTGGGTCAAGTCTGTCCTTGGTGCAGCTCTATTGAAGTTTCTAGACTTACACTCAGGAATAAATTGATTCCTAAATTTTAATTTGTTTTAAGCTTTCTAGTGCATTTTAAAACAAATTCCCACAGATCTGATATGTCACGTGTATTTGTATTTTCTTTTAAAATGAATCTGAGTTGTAATATAATCTGGATTTTAAGTGTATTGGGTTTGTCTTGTCTTCTGCTTTTTTGTTCTGTTCCTTTGTATAGTGATACTTGTCCTAATGATAATTATGCTCTATGTGATTTCTCTGAAGGCACAAAGAGCTTCAAAAGCCATAATTAAGCTATGCAGTATCCTTATGAATTAGGCAAGTGTCACTATAACTTTTTGAAGGACCAGTATATCAGGTCAAAAAAGATGGATTTTATTTTTTTCTGGATCTTAAGATCTGGGAATTTTAATCATATGTCAAAGTGGTAGCTGCTGTTCCAGATATAAATGAAGAGGATCCTCAATTAAAGACAAGCAGGAAAAATGCTTTCAATGCATTATTTTTGCATCAACTTAGTATATTTTGTTTCTTTAAAGTGTAAATTGGTGAGATATTAGCCAGTTCATTGTGTTTCTAGCATCTTGAGGTTGATTCCTGTGAAGTGTACAGCAGATGTAGCAAGGGAAGCTCATACGATGTCCCAGTGGTGTTTTGGGTCCCCGACCATAGAGATAGGCAGAACTCGTGTACCCCACCTTAGCCAGTGCAGCATATCTGGATAATGCCTGTTTTTTGTGAATGCTCAGTAAATCCCTCATGTCAGGGAGAAGGCTGTTGTCTGGCTGTTGAGAAGAGTACAGGAAAAAAAGGCGGATGAGAGTTTTCATCTCACTGAGTAGCTTCCCCACTGAACCCTTCTCTTGAAAGGCTTCTGTTGACCTGAACTTACTTACCCTGTATATTTTTTTCTTTTTCATTTCACTTTTAGTAGGTAAGACAACTGTCTGGCCAATAACCTTGCTGTTTAAGGAAGCAAGGTTACTTGGAAGATCATGGGTATGTTATATTGACACTGAGTCAGCAGTTATCTCGCTGTACACATGTCAGAATGACTGAGGCTTCGGCAGGCAGCCAAAAGCCATTTGTAGCACATTTCTTCACAGAGATCTGCTGTAGTAAGGAAGAGTTGGTAGACTTTAATTGCCAGACTCCCAGTTTGTGAAATGCCTTCAGTATCTCTTAATTTTGGCCTTTCATAGTAACTTTTGTTCAGCTTTGCTACAAAATATAATTATTGGTGATTTAATTAAATGATAGAGGGATAAAGCAACATTGAGAGACTTGGAACACGGATTCTGAAGCCTTGAGTAGGTTTGCTTTGAAGAGATGTAACTCGCAGTGTGTAAAGAGAGCTCGTGCGTGCCACAGCCACATCTGTGTTAGGGCACCTGGCAGAGACAGGGTTTTGCAGCAAGTCTCAGCAGAAAACAAGTATTCTGGTCAGGCAGGCAGGTTTTAATGTTTTGTTTTGACCTACGCTGGAAAGAGGCAGACACGTACAGGAACGTTCATCAAAAGCACTTTGATGGAGAAACCCTTGAGGCAGAGAAAGCATCATGCAAGAACCTGGCTTGTCCCACAGTCCAGGTAAGAGTCACAGCCCTTGACCAATTCTGGAAGAATTCACTTTACAAAAGTAGTATAGGGAAAATTGCCCCCCAAATGAAATGGTCCTGGCAAATTGTGCTTAGAAGACCGAAGATATTCCATCCCTGCTTTCAAACTGCAGAGTGAGATTAACTTCAAATGAACTCGGCAATAGTAATACACAATTTAAAAGGTTGTCAAATTCCGTTTGAGTTACAAAAAGACACCAGAAGGAAGTATTTTATTGTTTTATACCAAAATGTTCAAAAGGCTAGGGTTAAAAAGACAAACTTGTGATTTCTGAATACTTGTGACTGTGTGGTCTGATGCTGCATTTTATTACATAGTCACATAAACACTTTTTTGGAAGTGCCTCATTCATTGAACAGAATTGAGTGTTCAGTTAATTAGTCTATGTTGACTCTTATTTCATCTTCTTTCAATACATGGCTGAAAGGTTGAACTTACTACATGTTACTGTTACCTGCTCTGAAGACCACGTTGTTCATTTCCTTCAGGTGCTTTTGTATACCGTGTGTTGTTAGAATCTCTGGGGTACTTCAGCAAAAACACTGTTATGAGATAAATGGGGCTGTTTTGAAATTTGAAGATGGGGAGACTATGGCGCATAGATATGAAAAGAACGTATTCGGGGGGGGGGGGGGGGAACAAACATAAATGAGCTGAACTGTTTTAATTGAAACTTCCCTACAAAAGTCCTGTGGCAGAAAAGTGACTGACTGGAGGGAAATTTCCCATGTCAGTATTTCCTAAAGTTAAAAGTGGCTGAAAATAAGGTCATGTAAAGGAAGCATCATTCTTAATATTAAATGGTGCTGTAGCCCTGCCTTAAAACAGCAGCAGACCTGCTTGTTGATATTTTTAACATACATCACATTTCATTCAGCTTTTTCTTCCCTAACAATTTTATCTGTATGTTTTGTCTGAGAAAGAAGTTAGACTAACATAGGAATTGTAGTTAAGAAAAAAAAAATATTTTTAACAATGCGGGGGTATGGCAGAAATGACTCATGAATCTCATGTGTCAACTTATGTAATACACAGCAAAAAGGAGACAGTTTCAGGCCCTCTTCAATAGTGTATCTTAACAATATAATTCTGGTGAGTGATCAGTGTTGTATGTTATGCTGTACTAAGGTTTTAACATGAAGATGGGCATAAGTTGATTGCATAGTTATGCTGTACTGTTTGCAATACTGGTTGTATTTTGTCTCAAATCACATCAGACCTGTTGCAGTGATGCTTTTTAAGTTGCTTCAGCTTTGACGAGTGGGGATACCAAAAATCTATTGATTCTGTTGTCTGAATTAAACACGTAATATGCAGAGAAGCTAAACTAGTGCTAGTAACTACAGCAAAACCTTTAACTTTCCTTGTCTTTTATGTTAGTGAGGTGAACACGGTAAAAAGTCTAAGCAGATACCGCTTGGTCTGTGATCTCATCACTTAAACTCTGGTAAATCCCACCCAAGAAATGTGAGAGGGGTGGTATTGAATAAGGTATCTTGGTGTGTTGTCCCATGCCCCAGAATACTCTTAGATATTTCTGGAGGTCTTACTTGTCAAAGGTGTAGAGTGTACTGTCAAAGCAGAGCTCAAGAATGAACGCTTCAGTTCCCCCCACAAGAATAGGCGCTGTTTACAGTTCTGCTGCAGCCAAGCCCTTGTTGAGTGAATCATGAGGACTGCAGATCACTTTCTCCCAATTTACAAAGACTTGCAGTGGTTTGTGGGGAGAAGGGTGTAAGTTGTTGGCAATAGCCCACACAGGCATGCCCAAGTGACTTCCTGATGGCTTGCAAGGCAGTCTGTGGCAGAGCAGCAAGCTGAACTTGGGCTTTCTGAGAAAGAGGTTAGAGTCCTGTCCATAGAAACAGCCTGGTTTTCCTCAGGCTAATCTCTACAGCTGAAGGAGACTTCCTTCTAAGTATTTATTTTTGATTGCCAGTAGTAGAGAAATGCTAAAAAATAGAGCACACCCCTCTAACAGAATCTCTTCAAGCATTCAGTGACACTGTGGCATGTGCTGCTTCTGACTCACTGGCATCATTAGGAAAATGCATTATCAGAAAGTATTTGAGCCTCTTTCCTCAGCAGCTGAATAAACTGCTTTCTTGAGGCAAATATTGTTGTACTGTAGAAGGAAATCTTTATCACAGTTTAGTCTGGGGCTAAAAGATATTTCTTGCCTTCCTTTTCTCTTCCCCTCACCCCATCTGCTTCTATTCAGCCTCTTAGTAAAAGGCTTCAGTATAACAAAGGACATGAGATAAGTTGTCCTTGGAAGGCAGAGTGTGTATGTGAGCACAAAGGCAGATTTTTGCTGTCAGTCAGCATGTGGCAGACCATGTTTGCAAATCACTGATGAACAGGCAATGTGCTTCAAATGCCTTGAAAATCTGGTTCCTACCCATAACCTATTTTTCCTCTATTTAAAGAAGGCACTAGTTAATGGTCGTTCTTCCTTTTTGGCACAAATATTTATTAATTTTTTTCTTCATCTTTTCTGTGGATTTGATGGGAAAGTAGAAAGGAATATAGGAGAGCATCGTTCAGCAGCTGTTAGTACAAGAGGATGCAGGATAGCTGGAAAGGCTGGGGAAGTATTAAGCAGCAGGGTCAACTGACTTAGGCAGTCCTTCACACCTGGCGTGTTCTGAATATGCCATTTAGGCTGTCTCTAGCCAGTTTATCTGTCTCCAACCACTTACCCTGACAACCAAAGCCTCCTTCCAGCACACATCATGGCTCTGTAGAAGTGGACAGAGCAAGCAGCCTACTACATTTGGTGCTGGTTTTTGCTCGCGGTGAGCTTGAGTTTCATCAGCTTTGTTCCCCTGAGGTTGAAGATGGGTCTGGGTCTTTGCAGTTGGAAATGAGTATCAGCTCACTTTCCTGGAACAGTTGGAACTTCATTCAATAGGATATCTCTTATTTCTCCAGAGACCCATATGCCTGAGAGCTTTATCTTCTCAATTAAACCACAGCCCCCCTCTCTTTCAATTTCCTGTGACTGCTGAAAGGTGATTTTTCTTGTAGCCATTTCTTTAGGGTTTTTTTCCTTCTTCCTTTCTTGGTCATTATCTGTATTTCTACTGGTATTTGACTGCATTAACAACTTGTTTGCAGATATCTGGATAAGGATTTTCCAGGGCTGGAAGGGTGGTTGTTTTTAAATTGTTGCAGATTACCTGTGTTCCCATTCATTCAATGATTGAGATTTGTGATGGAGAGGAAAGAAGAGAAGAAACCCAGAATGCAATAGCATGGCAGGTGGGGAAGATTTCCACACCTGTTTTCTTAGTTAGCACCAAAGTTACCTCTGTGATACCTCTGAGAGGATTTCCTCTACTCACAAAAGGGAGAGTACAAAAATGTCAGCAAAAGAGGCTTCAGGCCAGGAACTGTGCTTAGTTAAAATCCCTTCTGCAAGGAAGATATTTTTGTCTTCTGTTTTGGTATCGCATCTCAGCAATCTTCAATAGCACAGTGTGGGTTGGTGTTCTTTTTCCTGTTCTTCTTAGGCTTTTCCTATTCCATAGAAGATACTGATTTATTGCTCATATTTTGGTCTTGTCTTATCAATTGATCTTTAATCTAGCAAATTTTTACTAGATTAGATTACTGTTTTTTGAGCATGTCACAATTCTTTAGCTAAAAAAAATGGACATAGCGCAGAGTCCCCGTTCCTCACTCACCCCAATCCAAGTTCTTCAGGGTGGGTAGTGTCTGCTCATTTTGGTCAAAAGTCAGTCTCAGAGCACTCCTCTGTACTTACCCAGTTGCCTATCTCAGGTGTGCCAGGGAGTAGATGTTTTAATTGGCAGACTGTATTTGAGGGTTTTCCTTGCAGAGGTCTTCATATCTCCTTCCCCTGAATAGTCTTTTGCAAAAAAGGTTCTGCTGATGCTCAAGTAAAGCCGTTTGCCTTGTGGTTCTTCACAGGAATGTAGGAGTGAGTGCCGAGGAGCTAAGCAGAACTAGTTTGATTGCAAATGACAGCAAATCTGTGACAAAGGAGGAGCAGAGGCAGGAATGGGAATTACTCTGTGACTGCTGGGAGGGCTTGGGAGGAAAGAGGGACCTGATAAAAAGTCCGAGAACTGCTTACCACAGTTTCAGAATTGCAGGAACCCAAATAATGTTGGTTGTTTCTTTTTCTTGCTCTAGGATAAATGTAGACACCTATAGCTCCAGCTGCAGAATTGAGGAAATACTCAGACAAATAATTAAAAAAAAAAGAGACAATTCAAAACAGATAATCTTCTCTTCTGATCTCTTCTGACAAATTCTGTAATGTGAATCTTACTTGTCCAGGATTACTTGCCACCAAGACAGGTAATTCAGGATAGGAAAACTTGATGAAGTTGCTTGCTTGATGTGTTACTAGAAAAGGGAGGGTGAAGTGGAGAACCAGACACTAAATTCAAAAGAAGGACATAAAATTCTACAATATATAACTTTTATTTATTAAAATAGTATTTTAAAAAACATTAGAGGAATGGGCAAAGCTTTGAGCTGTTGAAAAGATCAGATAAGTAATTTCTGCATGAATATTATGGCTATCAGATCCAGCAAAGTCATGATGACACCAGATAACTCTTAAAACTTCATGGATTCTGAGTCAGGGAAATACTCTTTATCGTTATGTTTACAGAGCTTCAGTAAAGTTAGGATGCTGATAATCTGTAAATACCAAATCCATGTTATTTGAATTCCATTACTTTCATGTCTTTATTTTGTTAAGTGGTAGGACAAGGATATTAATTATCTGGAGAAGGAGATAAGTGAAAGTGAAAACAGGTTCTAGCCAGGTAGATAAGTCTTGGGGTGGGAACATGCTGTGCTGAGTTGCCCACACAGTGCTGCCAACGTACATGAGTCATGAGTACCAATGCCACTTCCATTTATAGATTCTTTAGGAACAGAGGCAGCTATACATGCCATTGAGTGTCAATTTTTTTTCTTTAAGAAGGTTTGGGCAGAAAATGTTGAGCTTCACAGAGCTGATTAAATCAACACAAGGTGTCCAGAGTAATTCCCCTTTGAGAGATTACTGAAGTGATTGCCAAATGCAACTCCTGTTCTCTGGGGCATTTGCAAAGCTTTGATAATTGCTTTTGTCCCCAGAACATTCAAGCCATCAGAAATGTCCATATAAAACATTAAAATGAAATATTATGCTTTAGAAGAATATCAATATTTTGAAGTACAAAGTTCTTCAAACAAAATGTTTGATTCGTATTTTCCTAAAGGAAAATTTAAAAATAATAACAGCAAATTGAATCAGATTCGCATTCTGAAAATTTCCAGGCTAAAATGTTGCTTGGTTCCAGTTATTTAATTTATAAGGCATAAACTGGTCATAGATTGAAAGAGTAGGGTACCTTGAAGTATCTGTATGTGGAATGAGCCACATAAGCTGTGAGTAACTGTATAGCATAACAGACTTTAACAGGTTGAGAACACCATATATACAGTGCATATATTAATTTAATACTCATGCACATACTTTATATACATATGTGCATATATATTAGGTAAACTAATTTACATCTCTGTGTGCACCAAGTATTTATTGAGAAACCAAGGTTCTGAAGGAATCAGAGTTCCAGACTTCTCTTTCAATACGTTCTAGAAAGAATGGTCCTCATGGCCTACGTAATCCAAGTTGCAAAGTTGTAGATGAGGCCTTTGTGCCTGAAATAATTATCTGTTGGGATTTTTGTTGCTGTTTCTATTGTTTTCATTTAAAAGAATATTTTTCTTAATCTTCATTCCATACTGAAAAAGAATTTAGGCAATGTTACTGTTCATATATATATACACACACATGGGTGCGTATGTATATACACATATATATATATGCGCATGATTTCTATACTTATTGGTACATCTAGGAGAGTCTCTCAACATCAGAATTTATCACTCCTCAACAGAGGAAGTTTCTGGCACCCAGATGGGAGCACCCATCCTGACAGAGCACACACATAATGTCACATACTTAAGGCCTATGAATGTAGCTCAGGTTGAGAGCTTGAAGCTGTCACCAGTGTCCTATATGAATGTCTTAACCTTGAGGCAATTTGGGGTGTTACAATTTCAGTCTCTCTTGTGAAAACAGTTCTGCTTTATGTAAGTAATTAAAATCCTAATTGAATCATGATCTTTCACAACTTGAGAGGAGTCCCATAACCAGTGGGCTTAGAAAAACTGCCTTGTTAGCCCTGTGAATGTGTAATTAGTTATACAAGATGAGGTTACTCCAGTAGAATAATTGAGAGCAGCTCACCTGAGAATAGCAGAGAGCCTGGTAATTAGTGCATTTACCTAGACTGTAGGAGATCCGCTCATATTCCTGGTATGACTTAGCCTGAGCTGGGATTTGAATTATGGCATCTCAGATGTCCAGTGAGGTTGTGATTGTTAGATGGTGGATTGTTTCAGAGAAAGCTTGTGTAGGTTTTCATAAGAATTTTCAGGTGGTTTGGGGTTTATCTGGATGAAGAACAAGAGAAAAAGAAACCCTTAAAATATTTTTTGTAGCAGAAGGTAAGAGAAATTCAAGAACTTAAAAAAAATATTTACCAGTAAATTAGTAAATGACTCCTGAAATCATTAATTTGTTAATATTATGATTTACAATAATACATAATAAAAGTCACTCTTGCTGATAGGAAAAGTAGACAATGGGAAACATGATGTTTGCATTGGCCTGTATTTGTGTCTTGATTTCTCCAAGTGTTTACGCATTTTTCTTTCTCCTGACATCAGAGTTATGGAAAAGCCTTAGCACTGTGTTTATAATAGAGTCTGCATACTTAAAAGCAGTTCCTTTGGGAAAACAAAACTCGAATATCTAGGAAATGTTGCAACCCTATCTGCCTTTAATAGGATATGACAAGCTTCCTCCTCGCACAGTACGTGGTGTCTGCCTGCGTGCCTGCTGGCGCTCTCCGCAGACAGGACCCAGACACTTCTGATACAGGCTGTTCCCTTCCAGATGTTCTCTATCCACCAGGATGGATCGGTGAAGAATATTGGCGAGACGTTGTGGAGTAGCATGCGCTGCCCAAATTCTTGACTGTATTTGTTGCTTGGAATCAATGGAGAGCTTCTCCCCAAAATGGGATGGGACTGTGTGCAGCACGCTCAGTAACAGCCTGAGCTCCAAATTGTATTAACCCCTTACAGTCTTTTGAGCAGAACATGACTTCGCAGAAAACCTTTTTGTCCTTTCCAAAGGCTCACTGTTTGCGTGCGACCAAATAATTCGTGTCATGCCTTAGAAAATAAGAGGGTGAGCGCTCCTGCAGTAATTGCTGGCTTTGGCATTTAGTAGATTATATAAACCTACTCATGTGAAATTGTGCTTTAGCGGTGCAGTACTTACTTTAAACTGCTGAGTCGGTCTATAAAATTGGTCTGTTGCGTTACCTGCTTTGGTTGTCTGTGAGTAGGTTTGCTCTATAATTTGCATGAGGGAATGGGCATACTGAGGCAGAGTTGCGTTTCTGTCACAACTTATTGCACATCGATTCTGCAAATCAAAATGGTTGCTGTCCTTAATTGCAAACTCTCTTGGCTCCGGAGACTTTTTTTTTTTAATGAAAATTCCATTGTGTTGCCTGGTGCCGGTGAATCATCCTAAAATAGGTTCTGTTTCTCTCACCTAAGCAAGCCTGCGATGCTGTGCCAGACTTGACTGGAGCAGCCCTCTGACTACAGCAGGGAAACAGTAGATGCTCCTTCTGCGACAGCCCCTTTTTATTCCTTTTGGCAGTTCTTTTTGGTGTTTGGAGACAGACATTACTGAAGAAGCCTTGTTCGGCTTAACTGCTCTATCTGATGTTCAGTAATGGGAAGCACTAAAGTGAAGCCTAGATCCACTACCACGGGTAGATTGGTATTCAGTGGTAAGGTAAATTATTCTCTTATTTTTATTCTAACTCCAAGCTGTCTGCTGCCCTGTGTGTCAGCATCTTCATTTGAGGTGTTTTGAAGTTTTGGATGGGAGCTGTTTATACTCATGCACCTTTGGGCTAGTCAGGGGACAAATCAGTTTCTCTAATGTCATGGCCAATAATTTTTATCTCTACATCAATTAACTGGAGATTGCCTCTCATTCTGTGTCGTTATTCTAGCTCTTCTTTTTGCTTTCCTTCAGATTATCACTTGAGATTAGTCATATCAGCGGCATTCTTAAAGCATGTGCTAACAATGTCTGTCACTTCCCCCTTGTTAGGCTTTAATATTTTACGTTTGCGTGCTCAACCTACGATACCTGACGATGTATTTTTGTCCAAGGGATTCTGGAGGTGAGGTCTTTTAAATGAGTCGATGTCTTTCATAGAATCATAGAATGTGTTGGGTTGGAAGGGACCTTTAAAGGCCATCTTGTCCAACCCCCCTGCAGCAAGCAGGGACATCTTCAACTAGATCAGGTTGCTCAGAGCCTCATCAAGCCTGGCCTTGAATGTCTCCAGGCATGGGGCCTCCACCACCTCTCTGGGCAACCTGTTCCAGTGCCTCACCACCCTCATTGTAAAGAACTTCTTCCTAATGTCTAATCTAAACCTCCCCTGCTCTAGTTCAAAACCGTTGTCCCTCGTCCTATTGCTACATACCCTTGCAAACAGCCCCTCCCCAGCGTTCCTGTAGGCCCCCTTCAGGTACTGGAAGGCCACTATAAGGTCTGCCCGGAACCTTCTCTTCCCCAGGCTGAACAACCCCAACTCTCTCAGCCTGTCTTCGTAGGAGAGGTGCTCCAGCCCTCAGATCATCTTCGTGGACCTCCTCTGGACCCCTTTCAACAGGTCCCTGTCCTTCTTGTGCTGAGGGCTCCCGAGCTGGACACAGTACTCCAGGTGGGGTCTCATGAGAGCAGAGCAGAGGGGCAAAATCACCTCTCTGGATCTGCTGGCCATGGTTCTTTTGATGCAGCCCAGGATGCGCTTGGCCTTCTGGGCTGCAAGCACGCATTGTTGGCTCATGTCCAGCTTTTCATCCACGAGTACCCCCAAGTCCTTTTCCGCAGGGCTGCTCTCTATCACATCATCCCCCAGCCTGTATTGATAACGAGGATTGTCCCGACCCAAGTATAGATCAAATGTGGATTTCTGTGACTCTTCTCCAGGCAAGGAGAACAGACCTTATGATGTGACTGAAAATTTGTATTTACTATCAATTTGGATTCATGCTTCTGTTTTATCCCTCTCCCCAAACTTTTGCAAGTTTTTAAAACCACTTCCTGCCTTGGTTTTCATTGCTTGAGTTGTAGGACAGATTAATCATCCACTTCCTAAAAAGGTAGAATGATATAGATCTGTTGATATCCCTCTGCTGTGGGGTTAGTTTGGAATAATTAATAGCTGTGTTTATTGCCTTCCCTGTCAATGAAGTGGCCAATATGTTTTGCCGTGTCTGCTAATAACTGGTCCTTTTCCTCCACTTGGGAAGTGAAATGAAAATCATTCAAATACACCATTTCTCCATGAAAATTCTCAGTTGATCACTGCACCTTATTTTTTGCATCCTGGTCATGACCAGTATGAGCAATAACAGGAATATTATGCATTCTGGTCTTATTCCAGTTACTATTACAAACAATTGGACTTTCTGACAGCACAAATGCGATCAAAAGGTTTTTGGAAATTTCTAATATTTTTCATGAATGGTGCTTGTCACTTCACGTTAGCTTTATAAAATGAGAACAGCCACTTGACACTGATGGCTTAAAATCTGCTTGGTGCTTTCTGGTCTGGAAGCCTACTTGCTTCTTGACAGGTTGCAGAAGAAAATTGCTCTTGATTTTTATTTCACCCCTCTCCCCGGTGTTGAGAGTAATACAGTTTTTTGCTAGACGTTGAGGCTGACAATGCTACCATCATCTGAAATGCCTGCTCTGAGTCTTTCTTCAGTTGGATTGGTGTCTTTTGTACTTTCTGTGTTCTTTTCAAAAGCATGGGAGATGGCTAATGGAATATTTGCCACTTGTTCAACAAATGGTCTCTAACCAGTTTTCCCTTTTTGTATTTACTCACTTTTGTAATTTCTGACACTGAAGCTTTTAAATCAATGTCAGACTATTGGTCAAGATTTGGTGATAAGGTCTATCTCTTAGGCTTGATCTCTTTAAGACCATGTAGGTATACCTTGAATGTTGCTTTTTCTTTGCACTTGCTCTTTACTGAGAATCTTTCTGCTTGTATGTTGGGCAGGACTGCTGATAATGCTTTAAAAAAATTCATTGGCTGTTTAGTCTCTTTTGGACTTATTTTGTCCTTTCAATCTATATCTCTCTAGACTTTTTGTCACTTGTTTTTTCTCCTAACTTCTTATGATCCAGTCTTTTGCTTTCCTTTTTCTCACTGCTACCAAAGTAACATCAGAAATTGATTTCTTCCTTTTTCGTTTAATTCTGTTTGGAAAAGTCTTTCTGCTTTTCTAACTGTACTATGGAATAATTGTAGTTATCACTAGATGCCTAAGTCTTCAAGGTAGTTTTTTTTACCTTTCAGGCTTTCAGTTATGAACTGTTAACTTGAAGCCATTTTTTGGGATTCTTATCTTTGATTTTCACTTTAGTCATATAAAAGTTATTGTTGTATCCTATATTTTCTTGTTTATGTGTGTAAATATTTGCTGAAGAATCGCAAAATTTACATTAAATGAGGTCAAGTAATTTATATATGAAGTTGTACATTAATTACAATATTACTTTCTGTTTTCCTGCAAGAAAACAGGCATAGAATTATGGATTTTCCTTGTGGAAAGCACATTGTGAGAAAAATATTCTGATAGCCAAATTAAAGGCAGCTTGAACTTAAAATATCTGTACCACCTTGGAGGTACCAACTCTGTTGTCATGAGGTAAACAGCCTTGATGTGTTGGTGATGGTTAAATGCATTTCAACTGTTTTATTAAGTGAATTCCTTAAATATTCCACTGATAAGCATTTGGAAAGAAAATCTGTTTCTTCAGTGGTGTGCTGGAAAGATTTTGTTTGTGCCATGTAACTGAATGTTAGTTTAAACTGTTTTGCCAGGGTGTGTGTGCATACTGCAGTTCTCATAGGTCATTAAAAAATTCAGTTCTTTGCTTTTCCTGGCAACATTACTAGTGACTTAAGATGCTTAATATCACATTAAGGCAACTGACTTCTGTGCCTCCCTGATACCTAGTATCCAATTTCTCTGCAAGGGTTTTGCAGAGATAGATATCCCCATTTTGGTGACAAGGCAAGGTGAGAGCATTCTTATGCTTCAGCACCCAGTCAAGTCCATGCAAGGATGCTTAGTTATTACAGTGAGACCTGTTTTGGAAATCAATTAACTGCTGTCACCTCCTCTCACCAACCTACCAATGGCTCCCCCTAGTTCACTGCCTGAGAGAAAAATAGTAAAAACCAAACACTGTGTCTCTACTGGAAAACTTAGTAATTTTTCCATTTCATGTGTGCCATTTCACCACACGTGAGCCTTGCCTGCATTACAGTTTCTAAAATTTTTTTAATACAAAAGGTGTAGCACTATCACTAGCAATTTACCCACAGTGGCGGTGATGGTGGGATGCTGAGCGTGCACAACCCTCAAGTTCCTGCAGCCACTTGCAGTGACAGATGGGTTTAAGCCAGCTCTGAGCAATTCACTGTTGTTTTTTTTAAACCAGCTGCCAGTGCTAACGAGCCTCGACTGCTGCTCCTGACAGTCTGGATACAGATACGGCGGAGATGCTGTTAGCCGCAGTGAGGATGCCTTTGTATAGATAAGGCTGTATGTGGGTCAATTTGAATGCTCAAAATCCAGTTAAGACTGATGGTTTTAAATTTGCCCTTCAGCTACCTTGAGGGCAAAATAACCTCATTTTCGCAAAGAAAACTGTCATTAAAAATGTTTGTCTTGGCATTTTCAGCAAAAGAGTTTTTTTCAGTACAGGAGCAAACTGTACCTTCCTCCATCCTGCTCACAAGCAAAACTCCACGTCAGTGCAACATTGTGGTGTTTGCATACTGCTTATAGAAAACACACTTGCTTAGTGGCACTGTGAGCAATTAAAACAAAGAAAAACAACAACAAAAAAATCCCACAGCACATTTGATGGCAAACATTTTGGTCTGGATTTTATCTATCCAGATGGCTCAGGTGGTCACAACATAGATTTAGTGCACACATAGAAGGAAGCCAATTGAAAACCATATATCTTCACTGCCTTACTGTATGTTTTATTATTACTAGCCCTAAACACATCATCCTTAGCCCATTTGTATTTTCCCATTACATATGTGTCCACAGCGTGGTGAATGTGATTCCCTAGCACATGGCCATAGTAATACAGTGTACTCCAGTAGTAATGTTCCTTTTGGTCTTTTGAAAGCCTCCTGATACTGTTGGTACTTGTGTGTTACGAGATTTTCTCCATCAGAGACAAACTGGAGCAGCCAGGCGACTTGAAAGCTTTCCCTCCTTCTCTGTGGCTGAATATTGTTATAGTCCAGCAATGTTAAGTTTCAGCTTGCTTGCATAAAAAAGGCACGTAAGGATTTCTCTGGTTTGCTGTTATTAGAATTGTTCATAACTGGATTCAGAAACCTGATTTATCTAAAAAAAAAAATGTTATAGAAGGGGGGAGTTAGATTTCCATTTTAACTTTGTGTAGAAAAACTGCCTAACGAGTGCCCTGTGTGCCAGCTACCACAGCCAATTGCAACGTCCCGGTTTTGAATTTGGTAAAGGTTGTGATGACACTGGTATCTGCAGCATTTTTTTGCACTTCACCTTAAGCGATTGGTAAACGTTGCTGTAACATGGCTTGAGTTCTCCAGGCCAAAGTGCTCGCTGCATTGGCTTGAGCGTTTATTTCCAGAGAGGCAGTGTTTCTTAGGAGGCTTGTCTCTCTGCTGCCTCTCCCCCATGGGCAATGCCATCTTACAGTTTCCGCTGTTGAGCCTGCGCGCTGTCGGTGTTGCTCTGATTCCACACACGCAGGTCCAGGCAGCATGAAGTCTGGGGAGAGGCTCACCCTGAACCTGGGTTGAACTCTTCTTGGCCTAGGTTAGATCTGAAAAGCTGGTTCTCTTGTGCTCTGCAGCACAAGAAAATCTTGATCCGTGGTTAGGAATCCCAGGAGCTATGTTTCAGGCAGGATTAAATCCTAACTATTGAAGACAACAGCTTTCCGTTCTGTGCTGGAAGTTAATGCTAATCGAGTTCAACTGGTGATCAGTTGATGGCTACAATGAGGAAAAAAAACCTGTGATGAAACAAGATATTGGGAATGATTGAGAAAGTATATGGAACACTGATTCTAAGATCTGTTTGTTCTTTTTTTTTGTTTAACTGCAGTTAGCAGTTTCCTT
>VYZM01022803.1:619656-650130 GCA_013398915.1 Dromas ardeola | reverse complement strand
GCGAGTGCAGAGGAGGGCAACGAAGCTGGTGAAGGGCCTGGAGAATAAATCTTATGAAGAGCAATTGAAGGAGCTGGGACTGTTTAGTTTGAGGAAGAGGAGGCTGAGGGGAGACCTCATCACTCTCTACAACTACTTGAAAGGACATTGTAGAGAGGCTGGTGCTGCTCTCTTCCCGCAGGTAATTAGCAATAGAACAAGAGGGAATGGCTTCAAGCTGCAACAGGGTAGGTTTAGACTGGACATTAGGAAGAAATCCTTCACAGAACGAGTGGTCAGACACTGGTATAGGCTGCCCAGGGAGGTGGTGGAGTCACCATCCCTGAATGTGTTTAAGAGTCATTTAGATGTGGTGTTGGGGGATATGGTGCAGGGGAGAACTCTGTAGAGTGGGATTGATGGTTGGACTTGATGATCCCAAGGGTCTTTTCCAACCTGAGTGATTCTATGACAATATGAAATCAGTTTTTATTTTTAGCTTGTCTTTAATCACCAGCCCCAGGTGAATCAAGATATTAAGCTATACCTCCATTTTGTTCAAAACTACTGTATTTTTTCCTCTGCTGTTGATGCATATGGCAATTCTTTACTTCTGCAGTTTGTTCTGGTCTGATATTGATTCATTCATGCTGATGGACTGGACCTCTTTTTTCATGGTGTATGTAAGGGACAACCTTGTATTCGAAGTACTAGCAGCTGATATGAATGTCTTTTTGGGGCAACCTGAGTTTCACTCTTCTGCAGAGAGCTTTGAGTTATTTGCCTGCCTGCATTGGGAGCTTTTTAGATGTGGGCAGTTGGGCAGTTACTCCTCCATCTCAAGAGATGTCCTTTGAAATCTAGGTAAGATGGGTCAATATTCACTTGTGAATATTTCACATTCCCTTAAAATACTCTGCAGTGGTAGGATACTGAGCAGGAAATGTTGGCATCTGAGTCCTTGTAGTCTGCAGAGGCAGGTTTCATGACTTAGAACAACAAACATAGAAGGTGCGTGGGGAGCATCCAGTGCCTGACAGGAAGAGAATAAATGAGATGCCTTTGCGCCATGCAGCATTTGTGATAACCTACATACTTCTCCACTGATGAGCTGTCTTAAACAAGTCACAGCTAATATGACCTCCAAGCTTTAGCATCTTGTGCTGGTATTTTACAGGTCCCAAGTGTATCAGTGCTTACCCTTAACCATAGCTTTTTGCTCAGTGTAGTACTGGGACCGCTCCATCTGCCACCAAGCTTAGTTAGCTTTGTACTGTTCCCCTTAGGAAGTGTGGACTATATAGAACAAAGGAGTAAGGCAATCATTCACGTTCCTTTTGGCAGGTTAATTTATATGAAACGAAGGTTGGATGGTACCTTCTGGGCACATTTTTACATGACTTGCTGGTAGTTCACGCTCACTGCCTTGAGGCACTCATCATGACCTAGTATGAGCAAAGATGTATGACTCAGGGAACGTGTTGGTTGCCATCTGTCCTGGCTGGTGCACTCTTCCAGATGTGTCCCCTGAAGCTAGGCAAAAGACTAAAGCAGCTGGGAGGATTTTGCCCAGTTTTAAAACACTATGCTTTTGTTTAGGTATGACTTAATCTTTTAACCGTTAATTTATTATGCAAAAACAATCAAACATCTGTGGTTAAAGTTCAAGAGAATTTATATGTTGTCTATAAACTTGTTTGAAATGGAAGTGTCATAGTCCTAAGTTATAGTTCCTGTTAATTTTCGATGCAGAAGAAATTGCCCGATGTAATTCATTTAAAGTTGCGTGAGTGTTAGGACATCCATACAACTTTATCACTAGGTTCTTGAAACAAACCATCTGTTAGCACGATTTCCATCAGAAAGCAACTTCCGCTTAGAACTGGCCATATAGCACAAGAACAATGCCATTACTTCAGTGAGCTTTGTACTGTGGTTCAATGCTTGACAGAAGCTCACAGAAACTTTATCATACGTAACTCTGCATGCCTGTTGTTTACTATTTTTCATAGTTCCCAGTGATTTCCACTGCCTGCCTTCTCTTCCATTTACCTGTGATACCATGTACTTGGCCTGCAGAAAATTTGCAGGCAAAAAAGAAAAATAGTGTATATAGGACCTGAGCGTAAGCTGAGCTTCCCAGGGAGACAAACAGTTATATCGTAGTAATTTGTCAGCTCAATACTTATGCACCGCTGACAGTTAGAGTCTGAAGTACCAAATTATTTCTGATTTCTTAATATGGGAGCAAGCGTACGAATCTTATGATACTACTTTATGAAGGCTGACATTTTATGGCAATTACTATCTATTCTGTAAAGCTGATTTGGGCTGGTTCTTCTCCTTTTCTCTGGGAGTGAAGTATTCATTTCCCTCCATTGTAGTTATTAATCCACGGCTGAGACATTGCCATTTGGTACTAACAAGACCAGTAAAGTGCAGAAGCATTTTGGGTTGCTGCACTCGCTCCTCGCCTGCCCCATCCCCCCCCGCTGCCCCTCCTCACCTCTCACCCTTGCTGATAATTTCCCTCTGGTGAGGAAAAAGGGCGCCTGTTTGAGGATTTGAAAAAGGGACTTCATGAGCCTGAGGTTACTGTAGACCCGATTCTCTCTGCCCCTTGGCCCTCCCATTTCTTTGTTTCTGCTAACTACTGCTTTGTACAGGGAATAATCCATGTTTCAGTGGAATTGGATGTGGTTAAAGGCACTATGCAGCTCAAATGATGTTATCTGGCCCTGAAAATGATTTACGTGTCCATGCTTTCAGGTGCCTAAGTGAAACTCTGAACTATCTCCAGGGTTATTGTTAAAACAGTTCTCTGCTGCTCTTGGTTGAACAGACATCATTGACGACTGCTGTCGTTTCAGTGCTCTTCCTCAGGTGGCTTTTTCTGATCATTGAGTATCTTTTTTTAATTTTCTTTTCCCCTACATAGTAGGTGTTTCATCTACTTCCATGTGTTACATGTTGCAGACTAAGGCAATGCAGGAAAAATGTTTTGCAAGGGAAAAGCTGAACTGTTACTTGTTTTGAGCTGTAGCTTAATGTATTTATGAGGTTAAGTACTCTAAAATGTATTTCTAGGTTTTACAAAAAGTCTTCAACTTACAAATCATTTGTATAAATACGAATCACTTTCCCAACATATTTTTTTTTTCTGATTTAAGTTTTCCCATTCCTGAGTACTAGAGTGGAATGACAGAACTAACTACAGGAAGAGCTATGAACAAGTACTGCAGTCCATGAATGTTGCATTAACTCTGAGATGCAAATTTAAAGAGTCCCTTAAGATATTATTTTGTAAACAAGTGTTAGTGTAAAGCAGGTGGTTTAGGAAATGACTGCTGTTGCTTAATGGCTCTCCAGCAACATTAAGTGCTGCCCTACCCAGAAAAATGCATAGCAACTGGAAATGAAAAATGCCTCTTATTTCCATAATTTGTGTCTTTGTCCAAGCAGATTTTCTAAACAGTTTAATAATCCAAGCAGGTATAATTTGAGGTAAAATATTCCAAACCCATGATATTAACATAATTTTAAAATATTTTGCCAAAGTTTTATTATTGAAAAGTTTGTTCTCATATGCAGCCTCAATGTTGCGTGTTAATTTTATCGAATTGCCTCTAGTTCTGATACACATGACCCTCCCTAGTAGTCCCTTATTACTATCCCAATTAGTTTCTCCTCACTTTTGTACATTTTGATTAATTCTTCTTTTAGGTATTGCTTAGTTCTTTACCAACAAGTAGAAAAGTAAAATGTAATTGCTTTGATTTTGTTTGTTTCTGTGTGCTGCCCTTTGCATGGAATAGCAGGTGAGTGTTGCCCTGGCCTGGAGGGACGGTGTGGACACGGTCTTGCTGCCCTGGGCGTTCCCCTGGGGCTTCTTGGCAGCAGGGAGGATGGAGAGAGGCCAGCTGCGTTCCTTGAGTGCTGTGGCAGTTTTGGTGGGTAACAACAGTCAGAGGACAGTCCGAAATTAGGAAGTTTATAGCATCTCCCTGAGAATTTAACCTGCAGCAGCTCATGCTTTTGTTAGTAGATGCTTTTTCAAGGGCTTAGGGAGAGGGTGACATATGCTCTTCTCAGATGTTGCCTAGTGGCTGCTCAGCTGTGTTTCCACTAACACTTTGAGCTGCTCTCCAAGAGATGATGATGCAGCTCTCTTTACATTGCACAATCTTACTGTGTCGCCAGGCATCATAACAATGTTGCAGCAAATGTA
Source organism: Dromas ardeola (assembly GCA_013398915.1). Classification (NCBI taxonomy): domain Eukaryota; kingdom Metazoa; phylum Chordata; class Aves; order Charadriiformes; family Dromadidae; genus Dromas; species Dromas ardeola. Next base: position 645,923 of record VYZM01022803.1, on the reverse strand, counting down.
TTGAACTGAATAGTATTGTTTATTGGTGCTTGGATATTTTTTTAAACAATTTTGGTAGCATAAGCATAGAATAATAATTGCAGTTGAAGGGGGTGAGAAAATGCACTACAGATGGGCTGTGCTGAACCTGTGTCACAGACTCTGCTAGTTAGGTCTGTGGCACCATCCCTGTGTAAAACTTCATTTTTCACTTTACTTCTGAAGAAGCAATGATCAGGAGAATACTACGAAAAGAACCAGCTATCTGTGATACCATTCTAACTGCAGAAACCTCCCTTATTTAATAAAAAACAAAACAAAACAAAAAACGAAAAACAACAAACCCAAACAAACGAAAACCCCCAAAAAAACCCACAACAAAACAACCAGAAAAAAAGCAAACTAAAAAAAAAAAAAAAAAAAAAAAAAAAAAAAAAAAAAAAAAAAAAAAAAAAAAAAAAAAAAAAAAAAAAAAAAAAAAAAAACCCACAAACCAAAACCCCAACCCCCCCAAACCTATTTTAAAATACGTATTAACAAGATACCTGGTAAATATGAGTATGTGCGTGTAAGCACCTAGCATTTCTTTCAAAGAAAACAGGGTCAATGGGATGATTTTGTTTTGTTAACAGCTGAAATTCCGTCTGCAGCTGGTGTGATAGCTGTGACTTTGCACACCAAAAGAAGCAATCTGCTGCTCCTGCTAATCCTTTCAGCCCCTCCTGAGTATTTCTGAGGCTCTGTAGTCTGAGTTCATCAATGTTAACATGGAATCAAATAAATATTTTTCAGAGTATTTAAAATGTTATTTATAATACAAGTCCTGTAATTCCTATCTTACTCTGTTTTTGAGCATGCTAGCAGATGGAAGGCTCTCTGCACAGGCTGTGCTGAGAGAACACCATCTGCTTAGTCGGGCCACCATCTCTCGGCCTCTCTTGCCAATCTGGTCCTGAAGTATGGCCCAAAACCACATAGCTTTTGCCTCCCTTTTGTGGATGCTCTTCAAACTGTTGTGTTTGGGTCTTCCTCTGTTGCACCTCTGTGATTCAGCTTTTCCTGCTGCAGATCGCAGCTCTCAGTGCTCTTGATGTCTTATGCCCCCATCAGTGATGGCAGCCTTGACTCCACAGTAGTTTTCAGGACATCCTTTCCCAGGACTTGTAGCACTGCTTGGGTAGAGCAATGGAGTTTTGTGACTTTTCAGGCTAGCCTAGTCTATATAAAGTTGAAAACTTTTTTACATTCCTAGTCAGGCCATTTGCTTTTCTAATCTGAGAAAGTGAGGAGTCGATAGCAACAAAAGCTGACATGTAAGTGCAAACAATTTTGCTATTTTATTTCTAAAATGTAAAAATATAAACTGAACTGGCATGTTATCTTATCCCACTGGTGGCATAAGAAAACATCATAATACTTGCTTAGAACAATGCTATGTTTTAAAGGCATCATGCCATGTCCTGAGAAAATCTTTAGAGATGCATTAGGTTTCTGTCTTAATCTACCACATGGGACTTGAACATCAGTTTAGTTTTCCAAGACGTCCATTAAACAGTATAAATATTCAAATGTATCAGCAAATTGAGTCATCCAGTTACACCCTTAGCATAGCATGCTTTCACTTCCCTGCTCTAGAGCGAAGCAGGGCAGCAGTAACATTGCAACAAGCTGCTGAGATTCAGTTTCTGGCAAATAACATTGCAGGGATGCAGATTCATTAATCTGCCAAGACTGCGACCCAGATCCTTGCTCCTCTTGTGTTGATTGGGTTCACCTAATTACATCAGCTGTCACCTGATTCCTGGTGACATCACAGGTTCACCTGACCTAAGGCCTGTGCTTGAAGCAGGTAATTAAGAAGAGCAGAAACCTGGAAAAACAAACTGGTAGAGATGGTTCAGCTTCTGTCTTCTCATAGGAATGCAGTTTTGGAATTATTATGGAAGGGACGCTGTTCAATGAATAGCACTCTGATCCCTGTTGTGTTTGTCCATGTCCACCTCCCCCAGCTTCATAAACCGTAGACAACTGGGGAATGGGAACTTGACTGCCTTTGCAACCTGCCTTTTCTTTGTGAATGTCTTAGTGTTTAGTTATGAAAATTATGACTCTTGTTCTCATGTGTCAATTTAGAGTACAAGTTTTTGAAAATCATTTGTCCAAGTAAACCCAGGAAGAACTATTTAACATGTTGTATTTAATCTGCACAGTGGATTTATAGATCGATTTTGTGTACGTACATCAGGGTTAGAGGGATGATAGTGAAATGTATGTATGTTTCAGCCCAGTGTACATCTAGATTGCCAGCTGTGCGAGATCCATTTTGTACTGTTTAAAATCGCAAAGCAAGTTTTGGAAAATATTTCATTTAATCTTTTTCAGTCTGAAAAAAATAATTCCTGTTCAGTGGCAAAAGTTTTAAAAGTGCTCTTGTCAAAGTTACTTTTTAGCTCTCGAACCACACTTTTAAAGGTTAGTCTTAATTCTATTCTAAGTGCTACTACTTTCATAAATAACGCATATCTAGGAGTGTGGTTACTGTATTAGTGCCTGCCTTCATTTACAGCTTCACAAATGAAGTTGGCAGAGGGAGAGATCTGTATTCATAATGCAGGCACAGCTTTTTCTTTTGTATTAAGTACCAAGCCACAACGCTGCCTATTTACTTCTAAGCTCCATAAAATTGTTCTGGGACTCTGCCAGTCAATTGCAACGCGTTGGACCAGTCAGCTCTTGTTAACTCTCAGCCGGGTCAGCAGCTTCCATTAGTGCTTGTTCTAATGCAGGCTGTGCAGTCAGCTGCGGCTCGCTATGGATAGGGCTACATGACCCAGATAGAAAATTATTCTTCCCACTTCCCAAGCCAGCAAATCTTCGTTGACTGCAATGCACAATGTTGTTCGCAACCTGAGCCCTCTAGGCTGACTCGTTGCATTTTTTTAATTTGACTCAGTGTCAGAGGAAGTAAATACGTGGAGAAATAACTTCATGCCATAATACACAATATGGAAGTTACTTGAAACACTTGAGACAGATGATTTTTAAAATGTTTTTTCAGTATGTGTTTAATAGGTCTTAAGAGTTATTTCCTTCACTGTTTGATTTCTTTGAAGAAGAGATCAAAGTCCTTGAGGCAAATTTTGGTTTAAAATATTTTTTTCATCCTATTAGAAACAATAAGAGGTGGACAGGCCTAAAATTGTCAAATTGTAGCTTGTCCTCAAATTTCCTCTTGCTGTGGAGAGGAGCTGGTTTGATTATGCCTCAGAATGAAATTTAAAGATGTTAGATGCTGCCTGCTAGCATCATACTTCTTCCATTTTGACCAGCTAAAAAGACTTTTATTATAGGTCCTGGCTGCATATTACATTCTGGTATGGTCCGTACTGTGTTTTACTATAGGTTCTGGTTACGTGTTAAACAGTCTGCTCTTGCTTTGTAGTCTTTGGCCCTTGAACTGCTCCATACAGATTGAGAATATTTCTAATAACATAAGGTCTGTACTGGGGCTGCACTGGCTTTACTGAGCAAGCCCAAATCCCGTACAGTGGGAAGAAATGACCCAAAATAGGTAACGTCAACAGCTCCCACTCCCTGGGACCTGTTACTCCCTGTAGTTAATCTTATCTTGAGTGAGGCTGTGGAGTCCTGAGGAGACCAACATCTCTGTCCTGTAAAATATTCCTGGAGCTCTGCCAGGTGCGTAGTATGTGCTGTCTGGACTTTGGCTGTCTGAAGATTTCTTGTACAAGCTATTAGGTCATACATATTGCCTGACCCAGCCAAGTTTTGGGATAATGTTTTCTTTTCAGTAGAAAGTTTTATGCATTAAAGTTGGGAGGGCATTATTCTCCTTAAGTTGCATTGAAGAGAAAAGGCGACAGTGAGCAAACTGAACCAGATTCCGCAGTTTCAGGCCCTACCCCCTGGTTTGTGGAGAAGGGTCACTGCTGTCATTCTCATGAGGTCATGAGCAGAGTGCTTCCAACCAGTGCGGGCTTTTGGGCAAACTTATTTTCACCTCTAACTGTCACTATGGTGTGGTGCAGCACAATCTCCTCCCTCCTCCTCCTTCAATGGCTCTGCATTGCTGCCACTGCCAGTTTAATTCACTGCTTCATTTCTTTCTCTGTCAAAACACCCAAATGGCTGTACTTCTCATTAGCTGACTAGTACTAAAGGAGCATGACTGAGTTGGGGTACAAATGACAAATTTGAAGTTAGCATGTTGTATACCACATGTTGATGGATGTTAATGAGCTCCCTGTTCTCCTAGCCATGTCACCTCTGATGCAGTCATTAAATGACAAGGCTCCAAAAAATAAAATATATCTGGAGCACCAGCCATTTATTTTCTGCCATCAGAGAAGATTAATCTGTATCCATCTTTAAGAGGAAATAAACTTGGATTGAATTTTGCTTTAGCCTTATGTGGTACCGAATAACAGCACGTGGTGGTATTTTCAGCGTGAGGAGGTTCAGATCCTCCTGCCTGGAGCTGACGGCTGGGAACAGAGCTTGCGTTTGGGGTACTTGCATGGGGGTACTGTGCCCATTGGGGTACTTTCCCTTCACCCTGCAAGTCAGGGCAATGCATACCTGTTACGGTAACAGCAGAAGTGTGATCTGAGCCTTTTTTCTCCGCTTCATACACTCTGGGGCTGTCTCTGCTTTGACAGTATTTGCTCAAGTTTTCTGTCACTGAAAATGGGATCTGGAGACAGAGGCTGGGGGGTTGTGTGGGTGTGTGTGCTGTCAGGAGCCTGGGCAGCTGTGGGCAGGGTTTAAAAGCAGCGAAGCAGCTTCCATGTCTTGGTAATCCCACTGGGGTCTGGCCTTTTACGTCTCATCATCTGCAACCCAACAAAGGTAGGCAAGCACCAAACTCTTCCAGTTGCTATTGACCTTGTGCCAAATGCTTTGGTGAAGCCAAAGCCTTCCTGTGCTTTGCCTTAGCCCAAAACTCAGTATTTCTGGAAAGTCTGACCTCAGTCTATTTTGTCACACAGCTGGTTAAAATATTCTTTTTCTCTTTTTGGTTTGGTTTTGCCTGTGAGCCTGTTAGAATAAAAGTGTGTTATTAACAGCTCATATTAACACTATTTGTGACTAATATATTATTTAAGATGAAGACAAGAATAAATGATCATACGTTCCTTACACAAATTATAATACAACCGTATTACATGATTTCCTTGTGTTAAGAGTTTTCATTACTGTGAAACAATTATGATGTCATACTACTATGAATAAAACCTAGTAATGTGCGAAATAAGTTATAGTCATTTTGTATCACTTGAACTTGGATAGATACTGGGTACAATGTAGAACATAGCCCAAAGTGACAAATCTCATTCAGCGGTGGGAATTTCATTTCACATAATTTTTTCAAGGTCATAATATCTCTGTCATCTGGGGTTTAAAAAAAAAAGGGCGAGGGCCAGCTAGTAGAATCAAAATGAATTCATGGTTTTTAAACATACCTTGGATGAATATATAAAGCAATTGTAGTGTTTTAGAGATGTTATCAGTCTTTACCAGTATTCATCATATTATTCGGGGGATATCTCCAAACTGTTGTGTTCAACATCAAAAGGCAGCCTTTATGGTGTGCCTGCTTTAGATTTGAATCTATTTGATTCATAGTACCCACACCATCTCTTTATTATTTTAAATGTCTGCAATTAATCAATAACTTAAGTTTTGGCTCTGTTGCATTTCTTATACTTCCTCTTTCTTTATTATGATGAAACTTTTGAGAAGCACATTATGCAGTTTCTTGCACTCCTCAGAGAGATTTCTGAATAATTAGGGAAGATATTAAAATCAAGAATTTTTTCAAAGATAAATTCTCTTTTAAAATCGTAACCCCTTGCTGTTGATATCAACCAGTTGTTGCATTTCAAAACAGTGTGTGCTCATTTGCATACATCCAAAAGTATCTGGGATAAAGACACTGCATGGCATTTTCAAAGGCAGAGATGGCAGCTAAGCAGTTCAATCTTTCTTGGCCCAATATAGGACCAAATGTTCTGTCACAGCTGTGGGAATTAATAATGTGTCAGGAAAACTGATCAAATGTTATAAATGGGTCAGTTTTCATTTCCAGGAGTCAAGTAGAAAAGAGAAACCTCTTTGTCGATGTAAGTGCTGGGACTACTACTGTTTGCATTGTGTCCCCTTTCCTTCCTTCTGGCAGTATGGAGCAGGAGGTACAAGTTGGTGCAAACTATGGTTTTACCTATTTTTAGGTCTCTTTCTGCTGACAGGGCAGGTCAAGGGAGGTTGTGGTTAAATGATAATGATTTTATTAATTATAATGTTCTGCCCTATGTTATTTTAATGAGGAGAGACTTCGGATGGGAGTGTGAATTTGCTTAGCTGTAGGTGATGTCATCTATTACCCTTCCTTGAAGAACAACCATGGCTAATACTTGTAAAGCAGCTTTGACTAGGGAAAGGGGCTAAACTTAAGAGGTGCTAAAAAGCACTCTCTGATGGACGTGGCAAGTGAGTTTTATGAAGGCACTTACAGACCAGCTTCCCTGAACATCACACAGCAGATTTTTTCTGCATGAAAACTGAGGTGCAAGGGGAGTAAGTGCAATTCAGGATCATCTCCTAAATCTGCAAACGGGGATGCACATAAATCTGTGAGATCTGATGATAGCGGGCTGAGTACTAACCTTGTTTTGATTCTGAATGTCTCTATAATAGCATCAGCTGTCATTTTGGATGACGTGTGTATAATTCTGCGATGTCATCTGCATACTGTTTTAGGCAATTAATGACAGCATTACAGGACTCAGTCCTGCAAAGATTTGTGTGGAACATTTTGCTCTCATTCATAAGTGTTATGAGGTCATCTGTGTCATTCTGTAGGAACAAAATTTACATTTGTTTACCTTACTAGGAAATTGTTGCAGGAACAATAGTAAAGATTATGATAAGAAAGATTCTTACTAACCAGTTCTCATGTTTTGTTTTAAAAAAAGACAGCATGAAATACTATATTCTGATACTGTGTAAACGAGTTTGCATTTCTCACTCTTTTTTTAAATTCTGTTTTAACCTTTTTTTTTATAATGAAAACTGAAATTTGCAGTTTGATTCTGGAGCAGAAATCAGTGGCAAAAATTTTAATAACCCTGAAGTTACATGTCTGTCCAGTTAATTTTTCCTGTCTCTGCAACCCCTTTCTACTCTACTCTGCTCTCCTGTTCCCTCCTTGACATGCCTGAAGCAAAACAGGAGAATAAAGTCAACGAAAATGAAAAACCTGAAATGTTTTATCAGTGGCTAATACAAAATTTGCTCTCCTGAATGCTTCTCTACCGGAAAGTCCAAGTGACTCAGCTGCTGAGTATCTCCTGAAAGTTGTGGTATTGAGAAGAAATGAGTTTGATCTACTGAGTGAGTGCTAATCCTCATTGGGATTAGCAATCTAATCAAATGAGTCTGATGAATATTTGAGGATGGCTGAATTGCTTAAAATTACTCTGAGAAGTATTTAAATCACGGAGGAAACCCTTTATGCCATTTGCTTTCTGTGATCTGTTTTGATTTTTTTTTTCATGGAAGTACTTGAAACTACGAGAAAGCTGGAGCCTTTGCACAGAGACTTACTGGCTGCATTGGCTTCCAGGACTCTTTCGCATCTTAACACAAGTGTAACTAACTCACCCTGCACCTCATACCTCTGCTGTCCCTGAAAGCTTGTGCCCTGTTTTCTGGGCTGGGAATATGTTGATGCCTTCCTTCATGGTCATTTGTGCAGTCTAAGTCCAGTGATTAACGTATGTCAAACTTCTCTGGTTTATAGAGGCGAGGGAAAAGTGCTCCAAATAAGAACTGTAGTTCCAGCGGGAGGAATTTATAGAGGAGACTGCTGCTGGCACAGAATTAGAGCATTGCTTTAACTGAAAGTCTGATTTAATTTGAGAACAATGAAAATCTGAAACAGAAGTAATACTGCTTTAACTCGAATTTTGGATGCAGGGGAAAGAGGTGTATTGTGCATGGCTTTCTCTGTAGTGACAATAACATTAAATGAGCAGAAATGTGTTGATCATTCAGAAACAAAATGAGTAATGTTACTTCTCCCCTTACCAGTGTGCTGGTTCATGTTCAGTGAATGGCCCTCTGCTGCACAAGCCAATTTTGATTTCGGGTGGGCTGCTCACAAAGTTATGTGCTGAGCATAACTCCGCCTGGCTGGCAGTGTACTTGGAGCGCAGAATATAGAGCTAATTCTGCTTGTGCATCCTTTGATTCATTCAGCCTCATAGATTTCAGTAGCGTTCTGATTTCTTTATAGTGCAAATTAGCATTAGTGAAAAATGAAAGCAGAGCAGCACTTAGAAATTTATCTTTGAAAAATTGTTGACGTTATGCTAACACTTAGCAGTATCACCCAAACAGCAAGTGTGGCAGCTGTATGCTGGTCTAATTAAGTTGTTTGGACCAGGTGTGTAAAACGAAAAAAAAAAAACACCAAAAGCACAGACATTTTAATGAGTTATGTTTGTACCAGTCATCTGGGCTGAAATGAAAAAGTAACCTTTCTTTATTCTGGGTTCTGTTTGATTCCCTCCTTGTTTAATTGGACATGTCTATTTTACACATTCAGCTGTTGCTGTCAGACCATGCGTGACAGCATGTACTCAGCATCTGTCATATCTGTATCACTGGGCAGAAATTCCTGCTAAAGGAGAAGTCCTTAACATCATAGATCCTTTACAAAAAAAACCCCAGAGAATTCTGTAGAGACAATAGCAGTAAAGTCTGTCACATGATAGAGAATGAAGGCCCCACTGAAATCCAGCTTTCCCTTTAGAAAAGCACAATTATGCGCAGGGAAAGGAAGAGGAGGGTCCTGATGAGTTCCAAAACTTTGTGCTTAGAAGCAGGGAAAGTAATGAGTTCCAAAACTTTGTGCTTAGAAGCAGGGAAAGTAATGAGTTGATGTAGATCTGTGTCGTGTTGTCTGTTGTTTTATGATTGCTGTGGGAAGGCCCGTTACAAAGTATGTGAGCAGCATCCTGCCTGGACCTGGGAAAGATTATGGAACAGATAATATGGATAAAAGTAGGAGTAACCCTTCTGAGTGCTCAACCTTTAGGGTCTGGATTGTTAAGAGAGTTCACAAGGAACTGTCACGAGTTGTACAGTGGGATGGCAGGAGGGTGGCATGTAAACTAGAGTGACACTGCATGTTGTCAGGTAAGACGGAGGTCGGGTGCATATAAGTGCTATATGAGGAAGTCGTCATATGCTAAAAAGAGAAGAAAAGTAAAAGTACTGCAAAAAATAATTCTTTCAGGAATTTATAGTAGAACCTCTTCAGCGTGCCCTGACAAACCTGTGTGAGCTGACAGAAGTAGTGACATGGAAAGTCCTAAGTACCGTATTGGACAATAGAAGTATTTATGTATAATGAGCCTCTTATAGTAGAGTTTCTTATTCTTCATTCTTTTATTGTCACATAAAGAGATTTGGTGGAAAAAGTAACATTTTGGAACTTACCTCTCCTTTACTTGGGATTTTAACAGACTTACAATGCGAGGGTACTTATTGCTACTTATTTTCTAACATGCAAGCTTATTGCATCTAAACCAAATTGAGTGCTTTATGAGGAAGACTTCTAATGAAGCCGAGTTGTCAGTTGCACTTTATATTAAAAACAACTTTGTGGAAGCATCTATTGGAAAAAATGCTTTTTAAAGGACATAGTGATTTGAGGGTTTTTTTTGGACACCTGAACTTTTCTGTGGAAAAGGAAAGTGTTCAGTTGAAAGTATAACAAAAACTTGCCTTGATAAATGAAAAATGTAGTGATGATTTCATTGTTTATTGAGCAACAGGTGTGAATTAAGCGTGCTTGAAAGCTGAATACAGCTTACATACAAACAAGCATGTTTTCATTATCTTAGACTTCCCTGAACTATAGTCAGTCGGCTGTAAGCTTATGTGAAAGAGAGATTTGCTTTAATTTGGGATCTGGTAAAACTCAGATCAACGAATGAGACAAAAAAGCGTTTGAAAGCATAATCAACAGCTATTCTGGTGAGTGAAAAAAAGGTAAGTTCACACTGTTACATTTAATATCATATTATTAGATATACAATGAAGCCAGCTATATAAAATGCAAATTGTTAGAGCATGTAGTTATTAATAATGTTACTGTTTCCCTATATTTAAAATAATTAAAGGTTCTGATTTCTTTATCAGTGCTTTTCTGCATTGTCTTTGATTAGCTGTTTCTATGTTTTACAAAATGTTTTAGTTCTTCAAATTAAGAGGCAGTAATTATTGATTTTTACACTATTATTTTGTATTAGTCAAGCATCTAATGTGTGCTTAAAGCTCACATAAGAAACATGCGTCTTCTCTGAAGTGCTGACTGTAAAAAAGGTCTTGATCCTGAGAACACTGAATGATGCAGGTAGCTTTTTGCAGATGAGTAATCCCTTCCTGACCAAAATACCGCTTGTGTATATTTCCCTCTATTGGATTAAATGGAAATGTGCCTGTATATATTTGCCATGAGTCCTAAATGAGAAGTAAAAAGGCTAAATATTTGCATTTGTGTTACATGTACTCTTGTTTCTGCTTAATCTGCAAGTGATTTTTTTTTTTAAATGTACTCTATTTGGTGGACATGGAGACTGAGAGGGATTTGGTTTGGGGATTTCTTTGGGTTTTTTATCAATTACAGTGTTACTGTTTTCCTAATAATTCACAATATTGAATCCTGAAAAATCTATTTAATGGCAAGAAATCTTAGGAAATTTTATAGCGAACTTTCAGAAGGTATAATGCTATTGTTGGATGCAGGTTGTCCTTCTTTGTTCTCTCTTTTCAAAAAGAGGGGAGGAGGCGCTGTGTCATTGCGTTATCTATTAGTAAATTAATAACTTCTCATCAAGTGCCTTGAATGTGGTAATTAATGTCACTTCATGTCATTTTTCAAAGCTTGGCAACCCTAGAATTCAGGAATGTTTTGAACCTTCCCAGGCTCATGGGTAGAGGGACACGGTGACAGAAGGCATGCAAGAGCTTGCTGTGGTCCTACTGTCTGCGTGTGTTTGTGTTTTCAAGCCTTGCTCTGGATCTCCACCCTCTGTAAGCACAACGCACCCACAGCGAGTTGTATAAGCGATTTGGGTTCCAGTACGCACGTGCTGTACATAGGTACATGTATGTATTTACCATGGGGAATCCCAGGCAGAAGTGTGGTAGCCCCAGCCTCCCTGCTGTAAGTCCGCCCTGGGATCAGCAGGGCCATGGAGCCACCGACAGGTAACAGGGTTAGCCAAGTGGCTCCCCTGCGTGCTGCTAGCTGCACAAACTGGCTTGTCTTGCCCATGGAAAGCTCAGGGTAGACCTTTGATAGCTTTAAAACAAAACACTGTCCTCACCAATGATCAGAGCAATTATGCTCAATTGGATTTAAAGAGGGGACCTGGCTACAAGTAAAACATATGCTAAAAAAAAAAAATGTGAAAAACATAAAGCTAAAGGCAGCTCAAGGTGTGGAGACTCACTGCCAGGTAATGTCAACTTACCATACCCAGTAAGGTCCTGTTTGGCATCACAATTAAGCCCACCTCGTGGCCAGCTGTCCTGGAAGGGTGCAGATCCTGCTCCTGCGTGCTCCCATCCACCTCCCTTTGCTCGGGAACTGAAGCTCATCCAAACCTTCAGGGGCCAGTTCAGGAGCTAAAGCAGCAGAAAATTTGTGTGCGTAGGGTACCTCCTTTGCTCCTTGGACCAATCCACTGCTGGCTCCCTGGCAGAAGGCAAGAGAAAGCGTTAAGGGAAAGCAAGAGGGAAGGTGACAGAGCGTGGGAACCTCTCTTAATAGGATGCGAGGGGTTCCTCCTCAGGAATGGGGTGTTAAAATATCAAACTGTACCACTGTAATGATCATAAGCTGAAGCAGTGGATGCCCATCAAGTGAAGCAGATGGCGTTATGTGATGAGGCATGGAGTTGTAAGGGGATGACGCTGTATTTAAGATGGGCCTAGTTCTGTTCTTAATTGTATCACAGATTTGCTGAGAGGCCTTGAGCAAACAGTTTCCCACCTCATTGCCTGTTTCTTCATTTAAAGTGGTAATAATATTGCCTTCTTATTGACAGTTGCTGTTTAGGTGCTTAGATGTCCTCTGGTAGGGAATGCTATGAAAGCGAAACCATAAAGTGCAGAACTCTAAGTATGGAAAATTAGTAAAAGGGAATGATAATTTTCTGTACTTCAGTGTTGCTTGGACCTACAGGCTAAAAAAAAGGAGCTTTCCTTTTAATTAAAGTTAGGGCTTCATTACTCCTGAGTAGATAAGAGCTCAATATGAAAATATCATTACTATTCAGAACTACCAGAATCTATTGCAAGTCATCTGTGAATCATCTCTAATTAACACGGTGCTCTATTACGGGGCTGTCTGAACAATGGCAGGCTATTCTTTGCAACCCGCTAAGCTAAAGTCTATTAGCTTTTCATTATCTCAATTATTTTTAATATTCTGGAAAAACTGTTTATGGGTTTTGCCTGCCAAAGGACTCCAAAAAGCAAAGTTGCCATTGGGAAATAAGGGCATGGAGTTTGCCTCCAGACTCCCTGAGAAGGATATGCAGATTCCCTGAAATATCTGGAAATCAGAGCTGGCATGGAGTTCCTGTGCAATCTGCTTGCATGAGCTTTAGAACCACTGTTCACTTTCTGCCAAGATAGCATCAGAAAATGTGCTAGGTTTGAGAGGCAAGTAAAAGCAATGGAGAAGGCCAAATCATCTATGTTTAAGTTGAGAGTAAAGATTTACAACATGCCAATGATTGGAAGACACTCAAGTGTGGCTTCATGATCTCCCTAGAAGACAAGTTACTGAGTCTGATAATAGGCGAGGGAGAAAAGAAAAATAAATATGTATTTTCTGCACCTAGAAATTGTAAACATGAGCTGCTAATAGCAAGTTGTCTACATAGTCAGTGCCTATTAGCTTCAGCAGCCAACTGTCTCAGAGTGTTTGAAGAATTCAAACCCAGATGGATACGAATTGAATGGTCAGCATTTAATATATATGAAAATAATGGATTTTGTGCCTGTTGATTTAGAGATAATGCAGTGGAAAGGACACTTACGGAAGTGTTCATAAGGAGTGCATTTCCCACGAAGCATAAAGGGTCTGACCTGGTTAGGCAACGACCCTTTCGTTTAGGGGCTTAGGGGAGCTGCATCCCCAGTATGACCCCTTTGGTAGCTGCCAGCATCAGATCTGTGTACATAAATGTTGCTCTTGTATTTTCCAACCTGTGTTTGCCAAATCTCCATGCTATAGTTCACAAGTGTTTCTTCCTCTTTCCAGGGACATGTGAATTTTTTAGGTACCTTTTCGTCCTTTACTCTCCTTGTGTTTCTTAAAGGTGATTATTGTTTGCTGGTATCTTCCCATTGCTACAGAAGATGTCAGGCTGGGAGAACGGTGACAATGAAGACAGTTCTCTTTTCACTGGAAAGGGAGGGCAGTACGATTAGCAGAAGTTATTAGCATTACTTCACTGAGATTTGAGAGACTTACTGCCAGTAGTTTTGAAAATGTATTTTGGGTGATGAAGGTAATTAAAATGATGCTAATGTGGTACCTAACTCAAAACAACAACAAAAAAAGGAAGTTTACAAACAGGAAAACTAAAATAGGATCATTCCATAAATTTCATATTCTCCTGTTACCGGTTTGACACATGTCATTTTGCTGATGGCAGGCCTGACATGTGCTTAAGGCTAGGAACAGAGAAACTATGAGTGATACAGTGGCTGCATCTGCCCTGTGCTCACCAATAGTTGAACAGGCAGGGTGTTTGGGAAGGGGTTGTAGGAGGATCCAGAAATCACACAGTAGTGCCCCTGTAGTAGTATGAGAAGTGCCTAGTATACCACATATGTTATCCAAAAACATAACCACAGAAGAAATAAGAAAACTCCAGAGAAGTCATGTAAATGTTGCTCTTGTTGCACGTCAGGATTTAGTTAAGAGATTGGTATTATCAAACTTGAACAATAGCGTCTTCAAAACCACGACACAGAAAACAACTGTCTTACCGTATCATTTGTACAATCATATAACTGTAGGAAAATTCTCATTAAAGGACACTAAATTGAGATCTAATCCAAGGAAATGTGGTGAGCTTGCTGCCAAAAGAAGTTAGCAGCAAGTGCCCCATTGTGTTGGGAAATTACTGAGGGAAGGGCAAATTATTTCAAAACTGTTCTTAAGCTGTACAGCCGAAACAAAAGCAATCCTATATTATCCTTCAGGATATACATGAATGCACACAAGTTTCAAGAATATATGCCATCATGTCTAGTGGTTGTTATGTAAGTGGCTAGGTGAATTGTGTCTTTTTTCCCCCTTTTTAAAAAAAAAAAAACAAAACAAACCCACCATTAATTACTGGTCAATGAAAGATACTACTTATTTAGTTGTAAGGAACTTTAATCTGATCAGTACAAGAAATCCAATGTATCCTTGATGACTACTTTAAATAATGCAGGTAGTGTTTCCATAACTTTATTTGTTATCATGAATACATAAAAGTTAGCAACAATAATTTCTGGTTTGGGAGCAATGGCTTTATGTCTGTTTTGATACAGAAATGCTGCGTGGAGCAAGTAATGCTGCTGTTGCTAATAGTCACAGTAGTGTATGTTTGAGTTCTGATGCTGAGTTGCTTGGAGATAAGAAAGATTTGGGCTGCTTCATTTGTACAAGAATCAAGCAATCTGGTGAAAAACGCATATTCAAATAAAAGTAATAGATACAACCAGTTTAAATGCCTTTGTAAAATAAATGGGCTTATATACTTTTAAATGAGAGATGCTGGAGTTATTAAAATCTGAATTTTTTTACGTCAATTTTGATGACAGTTCTTGCAGAGAAAAAGTGTAATGACTTCACTTCAAATTTTTGATTTTGAGTATGATTTGAACTTTTGAGGTTTGTATATATTAAAGCAGTTCTCACTAAAATATAAATAATGACACTTTATTATTTTGTGACTAGTATCATAAGACATGCATCCCTGCTACTGACAAATGTTGTGAAAATATATATATTTTTTAATGTAAAAATAACTGTGCATCACAGTTGCTTCTTACTAATAAATGTGTCTTATCTTGTACTATCCATTTTGGGGAGGGTTGTTGAAAAACTGGAAAGGGATACCAAGTTGGCCAGGTCCTAGAGCACTTCATTTAAAAGAAGTTGAAGGAGCTGGGTTTGCATAGTAAAGAAGATGCTCAGGGGTGATGTAAGAGCAGTTAACGTCTTTGTGAAGGATGGTCAGAAGGTGAAGGTGCCAAACTCTTCTTGGTAATACCAGGCAAAACCATTTTGGTCAGCAGCTGCAAGTGCCAGCGAGGGAGGGTCAGGTTGGAGAGCAGGAAAAACTTCTTCACCTAGAAGGTAGAGCAGCACTGGAGTGGGTCACCCAGCAATACTGTGGAGTCTTCATCTGCAGATGTGCAAGACTTAGCTAGAAAAAGCCACAGCTGACCTGATGTAGTGTTGACAATGGCCCAGCTTTGAGCAAGAGACTGGGCTAGGGACCTGCAGAGGGCCCCTTCCGCTCACATTTACGTGCTTTCTATTATTTTGTGCTATGATGAAGTAATTCAAAATATTGGATGGTAGGAAAGAATGTTCAAGCTATTTAAGAAATGTTCTCAGGGTTTTTTCTGAAACTTCACAGGAAATTTTGAGAATGTCTTTTTTGTCTGCCAAGTTGTGCGTATTTTTAGGGAATACGAAGTTTTAGCCATCTCTAAATCATAGCACTCTACTGAGCCACAGGATTTAAAACTTTGAAGTTTTAAAAGTAATTTAAGAACAGTACATTTATCTAAGAAATATTAGATGGTAGTATTTATTCCGTGATTGCTTAGCTTCGTTCTTTTTCAAATAAAAAGCCTCACAAAGTATCCAAGCAAAACTCAAATCAAGGTTAGGGTAAAATTCAGATTATGTGTTAGTGGTTCTGAGGGGGAAATTTCTCATGTTGAAGATTGTTGAAGTTGTCACCAAAACAAGCATTAATAAATTCCAAGATAATGGTATGCTTAAAAGAAATGCTTATTTAAGGGAAGAGAAATGCACTGTTAAGGCATATCACCAAGGTTAATTTTGACCACTGATGACTCCAAGAGGCAGAAAAATATGAAAAAGCCCACTTAAAAAAAAAACCCAAACAACCAAAACATCTCTTAATGCTCCATAAAATTCAAGACCTGATAGAAGAATTCAGTTGTACAGAAAAGGTCAGAATACTCACCTGGTGTGGTAATTCAATTAACTAATGACTTCAGTGCAGGATTATAAAATGTGTTCCTGTCCTGGGGGAAACAGGAAGGAAGAGAAGGGAGATGGCTTGTCTGCTGCAATGCTTGCTTTTCTGAATTTGAGAGAGTTTTTCTTTCTTCTTCCTTTGAATTGATTTCCTCCATATCCCTTGAAATCCTTCCCTTTCTAACTCAGTCTCTGGAGGATGCGCGGCTAGATAAAATTAGTGTAATGCTTTATGGTTAGGGCGAGTGACTCTGCAGCTCCACAGAACAAGAACTAGCATTATCAAGCAACCTCTTTTTTTCTTCGTGTGCTTTTCAAATTGGCAGCATAACAAACTTTTCTTTGTCCTCCACTACTTCTTATCTCCCGTGTGTCTGAGAATGTAGGTTATTATTTGGAACTCTCTCATAAAGGGAATTAGGAGAGAGAAGCATGTGAAAAGTCTATAGACAAAAAGGTTGACGAGTGCCTGATGTGCTTTTATTCTGTCAATCTCTTTTCCAAAAGTTGGTCTCATCTTCCTACCTTTTATTTCCTAACTACTGCTTGACATTTTTGTCCGTTGAATGAGCATTAAAAAAAGCAGCAGTGTGTTCACGCTGTTTGCTTAAAGTAGCCTGAGAAATAAACATGCTTTTGTCCCAAGTCAGGTTAGTCTATGAAGTAATTCATAGCAAGAAATGTTGCTTTAGAGTTGCAAAAAGACTTTGTAGGTCCAGTAGAGCTACCTCCCAGCCTTGCATGAAGGTGAAGGAAGGAACCTTAGGTCCAGTTACAAGTTAGATTTATGCCATTAACATTGCAAATACTTAACAACACTTCAGTTATAGTGGTATTTTTAGCTCCAAGTGTGTTAAAGATTTTGTCAAAATCCAAAAATCTCAAGACTCTTTTAAAACAATACTATTTAACAAGTTAAATTTTAGGTGATTTTAAATACTTGTTAGCCTTTATTGAGTATGGCATGCAATTTTCAGCCTTCCTGCTCCCGCCCCGCCAACTGAAAGAATATAGATATCGTGAAATGAAAGGGAAGACAACATACGCTGCCCAGAGAAACATCTTCAGCATCAAAAAGGCATTGCTGTCAGAGATCTTGAAGGAGTAGTGATCTTGAGACTGTTCTGGTTTAATATTTTTATAAATAGCATCAAAACGAAAGCTAAGAAAAAGAAGATGGAAATTGCTGATAGCATAAAATTAGGAAGTGCCAACAATAGAGAACTGCATCATTGTATAGGAAAAGTGGTTGATGCTCATTTCTGTGCTACTAAAGTAGAATGAAAATGTGTAAATCACTGGGCCAAATCAGGTACTGGAGAAAGGAATTTGTCTCACTCTAGCTGCCTGTAGTGTTAGGCATCTAATCAAAGATAATTGTCTAGGCTCCTTTTGCAGTCAATGTAAAGGCTTGTAATGTAATGTAAATAAATGTAATGTAAATGTACAATGTAAATAAACTTCGCTTACCCTGTGCACCTCAGAGGATCCAAAGAGGGGTTCCTAGAGCTTTATGTCTTCCTCCACTGAGTACACAACAGGCATAGAAACCTTCATTAGAGTACACCAGCAAGGAACACTGGCTTTGTCTCTTGCTCAGTTACAGGCCAACAGTGAACGAAAACCTGCTTATGGAGAAATCGAGGAAAACCCTGAAGTACAACTTGTGATGAAGCCTCTACTGAGGCTCTGTTAAAACCTCTTCTGTTCGTGGCATCTACAAGGAAGATGAATATAGATATGAACAAGTCTAGCACAAGCCTGTCTATTGTGACACAAGCATGGAGAGATGGGGAGGCTAAAAGAGCCTGCTCTCATTTAGCACAGCCAAAACAAGACTGGGAAGAGATATGATTACCTTTTTAAAAACAAAATTTGCTTATATGTAGGGAAAAGAAAGAAGTTAAAGAAAGGTGCTGGCATAGGAGCAAAGGTTTTTAAGTTGGCTATGGTGCATCTAGGCCAGGCACTACAATGAGCGAGGAGGAAGGTGAGTTTCTAGACAGCCTCCCAAGGGGAGTTGTCTGGAAGCTTAACTAATTGTGTGATGACTTTGTGATGGCTTTAAACCAAGTTTATAGGAATTCAAGCAATTTGTATGTTGATTGGCTGCCTGTGGTTACCCCCACGTTATATTTGATACTGGTTCTCAAATTTACTGAGCGATGTGCATCAAACCCATCCAAACTGTAGAGCTCAGGTCATGCCACTTGCATTCACAGTGGTGTCCCAGACCTGTGGCACCTCACTTGCACTCAGGTTCTGCATATACTAGCATACGTGCTGCTTACGTACAGAGATTTGTAAGAGGTGTGCGTTTGTGCCTGCAGTTATACAGATGTAACAGAACATGGAACAGCCTGACCAGAAGAGTATTAGCAGCCACAGAAGATCAGATCAGACAAATGCCAGAAAACGTTATTCAGAAAATCATTTAGTGTGGAGACAGTTAACACCCTCTGTAACCTGCAGTTTTAGTTCTGCACTAACACTCCCAGTGACTGAGCTTCTGCGCTAACGGGGAGCCCAGTCAATTCCAGTAGGGTTCATGGCTTTCCCAGTGGGTGGACTTCACACTGCAGCTATAGGCTACTCTTTCTCACCCTTTGGGATCTTCTTCCTTTTAAATGAGCTAAGAGTTGTTTATTGATTCAATATTTTGGAAAGCATATAATGGTAATGCATGATTCCAGTTCTTGTCTGTTTTTAGCCAATCCGTTTCTGCTAGTTTTATGAGAGAGAGAAATACTTCAGGACATTTTAAAATGCTCTTTGCATACCAGAGCTAT
Organism: Dromas ardeola; assembly: GCA_013398915.1. Taxonomy (NCBI): domain Eukaryota; kingdom Metazoa; phylum Chordata; class Aves; order Charadriiformes; family Dromadidae; genus Dromas; species Dromas ardeola. The sequence continues at coordinate 626,813 of VYZM01022803.1, read as the reverse complement.
TCTCTTAACCTTCACTACCACCTAAAGGATAGTATGACATGGCTATCTCAGTGATTCCAGTTCTGCTGGGCTGGGAAGCAGCAGCGTGCCACTTTTCCATATCTGAGAAGCAAGCAGTTTATGTTGGCATAACCCATCGCTGCCAATGAAGGGGGCAGAGCCATCTTTTAAGAACACATTCCTGCCCCCATCACAGGAACAAATATTGAGTTGGCACAGATATTTGTATAGCCACACAGTGAATCAGACCAGGGAACTTGAACTGGTTTCAAATGAACATTCTGGGGTGTATTTTGGCCCAATTTTAACTTGGACCGGTTCGGTTCATCCTGTGGCTGTGTGGATACTTGTGCCAACAGAGAGGAAAAAGGAAATGGTGGCCTGGAGATGGCAGAGTGAGGCCACAAGTGATGGCTTATGCCAGGACTAATGATAGCCTTCTTATGAGCCAAGATCTTTTTGTCTAAAATGCAACAAACCTCCATGCAGCCTCCAAATGCACCACTAGCCCTGTGAGAAACAGGTGGCATTAGCTCCCCTTCTCCTTCCCATGAAGAACTTGCTTCAGTTTCTGTCTTTCAGCATCTCTTACGGCTGTGCCCTTCTTGCAGCAGGTTAACTGGGCCAGGGCAACCAGTTGTATTTTTTTCTTCAGTGAAATCTGATCTTTATTATCAGTATTGCCATGACTCCAGAAACCAAGAGATTTTAAAGTCAGGTGTGCTAGGAGACGCCCAATAATACTGCAAAATTATCAGTCATGCTGCTAAAAGGATTTCTCTCTGTCTTTCTGTTACCAGCCGAAGTGTTGCTACATGACAGATATAGTACCCTGAATGTCCTTTTCTGATCCCTTCTCACACATGTTTCTTCTTGTATGTTTTTGGACTTTCTGAATTCCAGAAATGTGCTATAAAATAGTCCCTAAAAATCAAGTATCATAAAGCAATCCTTCTCCCTTCAAGCTCAAGTTTGGGGTTTTTTTTAATTGTTTTTTCAGCTTTCTTGAGTTAAGACAGATGAAGGTAAGAAGTGAGTCACACATTTGAAGAGAAGGTCTGAAGAATAGGAAGTGAGAGAGGAGATAAGGAGAGAACTCAGCAGTGAAGGAAGGGAGAAAAGAAGATGTTTTAAATGTTAAGAACATAGTAAAATCATGATGATAAATAAAGCAGTTTTCAGTCCCCAAGATGTACAACAGAAAGGCTCTGCTGTGCCTTTTGAAGTGTTCCTTGATGGCCTTGCTTTTGTGCGTTTTCTAGGCAGCCCAACCAGAGCAAGCTGCCCTTGAAAAAGCTCTTTGGAAGATTTAACAAGTCTGATATCTGATGCGTGCAGCCCAGGGCACGTGGATGTTTTCAAAGTAGCTCTAAAAACTCAGGTTTTATTGCTTCATGATGTCACAAGTCTTAGAGTAGATGCTAACATAGAAATTTGCTAGTACTATTCCCACATCATTCTCAGTTTCTGGTGTTAGGAAATCCTGATGCTAATTTCTTTAGCTTTACGATATAAAGTGGATGGAAGATGAGTTTAATACTGGTTTTAGTTTGTTAGCAGTAAAATGGGACCTTGGGCTATATTGTTCTAGGTGAATTAAGAGATCATTATGTGGTTTTGTAAATATCAGATGGAATCTAACTTTTTTGAAGGTTAAAATGATTTTGCATTATTTTTTTCAGTTTCATACTTCCTGTGTAGCTGTATTAGAGACAAAAAGAGAGGGTGTATAACAACACTTCAGACCTTTTTTTTTTTTTTTTGGTCTGTTTCTTCAGCTTCTAGACAGGGAGAGCTGTGCCTATAATCTGGAGTTAAGTACTGTTGTTAACAGTTGTTTAAAGCAGTCCTTCAAAATTTGTCCAAAAAGAAATACAAGTCTAACAAGAAGGAAGCTAATGCTAAAGATTTCAAGAGTGACTACTGATTTTTTTTTTATTTATGAATCTCACTTTTGTGGTGTCTAATATGGGGTAGGTGTTCATGCAACCTTAAGCCTGATTTTCAGTGACTCTTAAGTGTGTAATACATTTTGAAAATGTCTGATGTGTCATTTGCCCTGCTAGATGTAATGCCTGCCAAGGTAAATTTGCATGTCCCATTGGTTTATTCTTTTTTGACATTACTCACAGTTAATCTGTTTCTGTAAACAAAACGAGACAATATGTGCCAGGCTTTAAACTGAAATTTTGGCTGTGAGCACATAATAATGAACATTGTGTTTACTCTGACAGAGTTCTCATGCAGTGGTGGAGTGCTCCACCCCCATTTTATAGAAGGAGATTTGAAACAGAAATGTGACTAAACTGCAGTGCAGGTGGAAACCTTTAGGGTCCGGAGTTTACACACCCACTTGTCAAAATCAGGAACCTCCCTGGAATGCATTCTGGCTCCTTTTTGGCTAAAAATACCTGTATTTTCTTCACTGGGGACATGAGGTGCCAGTAGGAAAGAATAAGAGAAAAACAGTGCAATCCATGCCCCCATTCTAATAGAAGATCCAGGATGTTGCTGGGTTTTGTCCATGACCTGGAGCTAGACATAGCCAGAGAGCTTGAGGTTCTTCAAAGTCATACCAAATAGTCTCAGATACAGGAGGATATTACTTCAGATCACTCAGCTCACCTAAATATGATGGGTTTTGTCTGCCTAGTTTACTTTTGTACCTTGTTGTGTAGTTTTATTAGCTAATCAAAGGGAAAAAATCTGCCTAAAATTGATACTTTCCTGCATAAAAGTTTGCAAGCCCCATTCTACGGTTGTCTCCCTTTCAGGATTTCAACAGCAAACACTAGTCTGGCTTTTCTGTGTACTGCAGTGTCAGTTTGGTTTGTCGATGATTATTAAAAGTAAAACCAGGGGTTTCAGTAAATGTTCCATGCACTATTTCTCCATGCTCTATATTGTCTGTTAGGCGTATGATGTCTTTCAGAGCCTATCAAGGTAAATTTGCCTATTAGCAGATTTCTAATGAACGCGTTCCTTTTTAGTATTGTTCATGGCTAGTCTGAATAAACAGTAAACATATGCTGTGCACAATGAAATTCTTCCATCTGATTTTGTATTGTATAATGTATAAATATTCATGTGATAAGACTGTTCATACTTCAGTAACCAAGTAGCATCCTTTTTTTTCCCTAGAAAACATCTAGTCCGTTATAGTATTATAGTATGATTTTCCGCATAATATCCAAAGGCAAGAAAGCAGAACGGTATCTTCAGCAATATCCTTCAACCATGTTGGAGTAGAAGCTTATGTAATAAAAAGGAGATTGGGGGTTTGGGTTCTCTGCCTTACACTTCTGTCTAAGCCACCAAAATCCAGCAAGACCAGTATAAAGGATCAGCCAAGACAGTAAAACTCTCATGACATCACTAAAAAGAAAAAAAGAAAACTGAAGCTGCCACTGTTCCTGGCCCCTTTTCAATGCAGATTGCTAGACAACCTGATCTCCATCCTAGAAGTAGTCCACAGCCAACTGACATGTATGTGGCCAGTGATGCTGTTGCACGTTCATGTGAGTCTATAAGTTGCAAAGCACATATGGGAGCAGTCAATACAGCAGTTGTGACATTGGCCAATCTGATGTTCAAGCACTAACACAAGATGCTTTTGTGAGAGTTAAAGCGTCTGTCATCTGCTGAAAACTCAATCAAATCTTGTTTTCTTGTCCTGGAGCTATTATTTCTGTGGCAGTCACCATTCTCCCTGCACAAATAAGAGCAAGCCATATGTCCTTAAAGTGCTCCCCATTTGATACCTCTGAAAGTAAGACCACTCTATCATCAGGTGACTAGCAGGTGTTAAGGAGGGATGGAAGAAGTAGAGTTTTAAGCAACTGCAGGAAGGAGACCTCTTCTGCACCAGTATGACACATACAGAGATGGTTTGCCCTCTTAGTGCCACTAAGTAAAACTTTTTAATCTAATCTGCTGAAGTAGTCTATTAGAGAGAAAAGTGCAGAAGACTTTTCATCTAAGCTACTTGCATCCCTGCAAAATATTAGTATCAAATCTACCAAGAACTTACTTTAATGCCTAGTTTTAAGAACATTTGAAGCTGTTGAATGGAATCCACTAATCCGGAATATCACCATATTGAGCAAAACTGGTCTTTTCAAAGCAAGTCTTTCTCTCCTGTGATTGCTGCACTTGTATTTATACTAGTCACCTTTCATATGATTGCCAGTGTGTTAATGCTTTTAGCAATTAAGGAATTACATATATGTGGGTATAAGAGGTACTCTGCCTTTGCCTGGAGTCCTGAGGCCTTAAGACTACAAGTGCAAATTAAACAGCTATTGTGGGCCTGTTGTGTTGCACTTTGGAGTAGAGAAGGCTGTGGCTGAGGAGTCTGCATCCTGCCAGTTCATCAGACACAGTTAGACAAGATGTATGACTGCTTTCTTATTCCTTCTAAGCAGTGATTTTAATTTGCAAAATGGCTGAAGGGGCCTGCACCTCCATTGGAAACTTGTCATAGTTTATATATGGAAAAGGCTGAAAATTACTGAAGCTTGTGATAAACAGATAGGAGCAGGAGGAGGTGAGAGAAGCGAGAATAAGCACTTTCTTTCCTGCCTATTCCCTTACATCCCCATCCAGCCAACACTGCGGATCACTTATTGCTGCTGGTGAGAAGAGTATCTGAGGTGGCAAGTCCACTGCCTGTATTCTCCAGTGCTGGCAGGGCAGCACACTTTCTTTTTTTGAGAGAGAGAGAAAACTCCACTTAATTAAGTGGCATGCTAAACTGAACTAGGTATGGCAGCGAGAAAGGCTGGGACCCACATTGGTACAGTGGTCTAATGAGATCAAAGCCTGTCATTTCTTTGGGCAAAGCCCATCGTGGTTTTTTAAAGAAACATCCATAAGAAAAATAACCACCTCACTTGTTCATCAAGGAAACAGAAGATATATGGAAATTTGTCCTGCATTCAAGATCAGAAAACAGCAATTACTGAGAGAGTCATGCACCATCTAATCAGCTGGGGGAAAGCGTTGTTCCTTATTCTGCTCATTGATGTCTCTTGGAAACATCTGCTCTTACTCCTGATTTTATTTAATGAGACCATAAATGGTACTGTGTAATTCACCTTTTCTGTAGCACTGTCTCTTGGGCCTCTATTGTGAGAGTCTCATTTTCCCTTTCCCTGTATGCCATGTTCTGCTAATCTTACTTGTTCTGTCTATGGTGTCTCTGCCTCTGATGCTTTCTTACTTCTCTCTGGATTTTTTTCTGGTTTTCTGATGAACTTGTTGAGGAAGGATAGGTAATACTGATTGTATTTGTATTTGCAAGGAAGATACTATCAACTGATACGTTTTTACTTTTACAGTGATCACTAAATTTGCTCAAGTAGAAAAGTCATTCTGGATTCACTCATGAATTATTGATTCATATAAAAACATTAGAAGGTCCATTCTGGAAATAGGGCCTGATGTGCTCTGTAATATAGTAATACAAAATTTCTCTCAGCAATTTTATCATCTAGCCTGTGGTTTGTGGTAGATATCTTGGATTTGTGTGTTCTTTTGTGCAGACAATTAGCTCCACTTATTTTGTTTCTTTAGAAATTGATGAGTCATTGATGGTGGCATCCTTCTCGCTTGTGGTCTGTGAAGGCTTCTTCACTGGCCCATGTGAATTTCCTAAGTCTGGCTCTTTCAGTCTGTTACTACTGTTGATACGGTCTGTCTGTACACATCTGCGACGAAAGGATCTGTGGCCTTCGTTAGATATTAATTGGGAATTCTCCATTTGTCTTTTAAAAAAAATTGGAACCTGGGCTGTGTAATATCTAATTTCAAGGGATTTCTATTGGAGAGTTTGTCTTAAATCCTGGTTTTGGGTGCTTTTTTTTTTTTAAAGCCTCTTTCCAATTGAAGTAAACTTTATTTTGCTATTAAGCTCACTGGGAGGAGGAACAGCCATGGTCTTGTATTTATTTCTTTTGCATTACAGTAAATATAATTCTAGTTTTAAAAAGTATATTTCAGAATACAGATTTAGAATACAGAGTATTACTCCTCGATGCCAATGCATCATATGCCCCTTCCACCAGTTTTGTTGCTTATTCCTGTTTTCAACAGAGACATTTGGTGGATTTTTTTTTTTTCCATCGAGTTCCTCAGCAGTTAAAATTACTCAGAGGGGAGCTGATAAATAATTTACAGCCATGAATTTCTAAATGCAATGAATTTTTTACATTGTAGGTTGATCTGAGCGTTATATGTTTATAAATATAACCAAAGTTCCAATTGAATCCAACCTATTTTTTTGGCTTGCGCCTTCTTACTAGATTTATTGGAGAAAGCGGATATTGTCTGACTAAATTAAAGTTTGAGTTAATGTTTTTGAAGCCTCTTTTCATTTGTTTTTCTGAAGCAAAGTTAAGTTCCATGTCTTGAATCATACCATGTCAACAGAACTGTAGTAGAATTTGCTCCTCAGATATCTATCCCTATGCTTTAATTTTACATACTTACATATTTTGTTTTATTTCTGTATTTTTACTCCTTTTTTAGGTACATTTTTGCAACTCAGTTGCTTTTGCTTTTTATAGTTGGAAGGTACACTCAGCAGTATCTCTGTCGCTCTGCTTCCCAATCGGTGAAGAGCAGCGTCCTGGCACTGATGATTGTCTTTCTGTATTTAATCCCTAATTACCTAGTTGAAAGCAAAGAGATCATGTCTGTGTCTTGGCAGGGATGTAGGAGACGTACCCCCTAGCCTGGGCATACTATTCACGTTGCAGTCTAACCTTTAGCATCAAAGGGTAGCTTTTGCTCTGATGTTTACAATAAATTGCCAATACATTGTAACAGATTTATTACTTGGGGGGGGGGGCGGGGCAGGGTAAGGAACAAAATTCTGACTGTAATTAGTGTACCGGATAGTTAGGTATTAAGTCATAGCCTGTGTAATCTTCTTGGAAGTTTATCACAGAGCAGGTACGTTTAATGGTGATTGCACGTCCTTGTATGTGAAAGCACTACATGCATAATGGGCTGGGAAGGCTGTGATAAATCTACTAGTAGCAGTAGAATCATAGAATCACTCAGGCTGGAAAAGACCCTTGGGATCATCAAGTCCAACCATCAACCCCACTCTACAAAGTTCTCCCCTACACCATATCCCCCAACACCACATCTAA